>WOVY01002283.1:0-370000 GCA_013436015.1 Rhipicephalus annulatus | reverse complement strand
TTAAGACACAGACGATGGCGCTTGCATACACGTCTGTTATTTTTTTTTATTGACGTATGATAAGGTCGAATAGATCAAAGATTTCGTTATAAGCAACCCGCTTCACCGCAGCTGCTAGCACTCGTGTATAGATGCAATGAACAAAAAAAAAGAGAGACACGAATGTTGCAGCTGTTATATATGTCGGTCTCTGAATCACGGTTCGTTTTGTTTTGTTTTTGTCTCACTTTCCTCACCAGAAGCTGTGGCAAGAACATAACGGTCACGTATATACGGCTGCGTTCGCTCTCTTAAAAGAACGGGCGCTAGAAATTATTGCGGACTACGCAACTACTCCGACGATTAGCTAACCGTACCACGTTTGTGTTAATGTCAATCGCGATAAAACACAAAAAGATACAAAAGAAGCGAAACGCGATACGAGTAAACCGCCAGCAGTAAATGTCGTCTGTATACACTCTGCAACTATACGACCACTCCTACGGCGCGACATCACAATTTTTTTTCATGGTCGTCGTTGTTGTTCAATAGCTGCACGCGCATGGAAAAGCAAGCTACATTACGTACGTCTGCACTTAGACAGGCATAAAAACTGGCGGATCTTGAAATATTCATAAAAGCCGTGCAAGCCTTAAAAAAAGCAAAACTATACGATTCTGCAGGCTAATCTGGTTGCTTCTGAATTGTTTCTTGGTCATAGCTAAGGTTGACGAGCATTGTTTATAGGTTGCTTCTTTGTCGTTGCTAAACTTTACCTAGGTGATGCTAGGCGATGCTGTGTGGGGTTTCACTCGAACGTTGATTCTCAACGCAGAGAGGCTCGAGTCAAAGCGCAGCCACAGCCGCGACACGAATGTTCAACCCAGAGACGAACTCTCGCTAAAACAACCTCTCACAGATCCACGGACACGTCGCCACTGGCGCATAGGCCCTTTCGGCGTCTTCATGAAGTCGCCGTTGCCTGTTTTATACGCTAGTGTTGGGTTGACTGTTGTCTGCCATCTTTTAGGAGCGAAACAGGGAAGTTTATTGCAAACTGGTAACAACATTTCAGGTGAGTACCAATGTCTGGTGTAACAAAATCACTTCAGTGGCGTGTACAAACAAGAGAACATAGACAGGATGTAACACACAGCACTTTTAATATTCTCACTGATCACGAATCACTCAAGAAAACAAAGAGAAAAGAAACGCAAAAAAGCAGTAAATTAGAACAGATTCACATGTTACGTGCGACGAGAAGCAATTTTCTCCCCCGAGTTAAAACGGTAGAAAAGGAAGTTCAATATTCCGTTCCGAACTCCAAAAAAACGTGTATGCCACCTTCTGATAAACGCTTCTTCACCCTGAGTTTCCATTTGTTCGGTAAGGTACCGAACCATGATCATTCTAATCTTCTGTAACGCTGGATATGCAGCTCGTTGGGGTCGTCGCCGTGCTTCGGCCATACAGCGGCGACGCGACAAGACGAACATTGTGACGTACAGTACGAGTTGTTCAAATAAGCCCCTTCTGCGCTGTTGGCTCGAAGGAATTGACACTCCGAATTGACGACGCACGACGTGCCACACGCCTTCGGCCGCTACGCATTCAAACATCGTGTGGTGGATCGTTTCTCTTTTCCCGCAGTTGGGGCAGTGGTCATTGGGAACGACGCCCCACTTTAACAGTCTCTGACGAGTGGGCAACGCGTCCCATCGCCGCAGCCAATCAAAGTATCTAACTATTTCCGATACGTGGTTGTTCCGCCATTTCTTCCACTTGCTCGGCCTCCATCTGTGTTTTTCCTCGTCAGTAGTTGAGCGACTGATTAACATTTCGCTAATGCGAGCGGGTGCGAGCTTTGCAAAGTATTCTTCAGTGGCGTCGCCGTCAACCGAACGCTTGAGGCCCTCTGATGCCTTATAAAAGGCATGTGGGTGTTCTGCTTGAGGTCCCCGGTACCTTATCGACATGAATGCGGCTCCAAGAGTTCCGGTCCAATATAGCAATAAGGTACGGCCAGGATAGTAATTGTCCTGAAACAATTTGTGAACTGTTTTAGCCGCAAGTGCCTTTGTGAATGTCGCAACATCTGGCAGACTGAGTCCTCCACAACTCTTTGGGAGCTTCAAGAACTTTTGTTGAACTTTTGGTGTCTTCCCGTCCCATAGGAAGCTCCAACCAATGACGCAAGGCGGCTCGCAAAAAGTTTGGGTATGAGTGCAATGGGCCCGATATAAAATGCATATGCGAATGCTTTGGTTTTCACCACCGTCACTTTGGCGTCAAGTGACAAATTGAAGTCAGTGGCATACGCGAAGACCTGCGTGGCTCAATGTACGGCGTCCTCCTGATTTCTTTTGGCCACCTCCCCGTCTTGAAAGTATACCCCGAGGACTTTTACGGCATCCACGTATTGAATACCACCCGGCAAAAAGCCGTGGAAGCTACCGAAACGAAGGGCTTTGCTTTTGTCCGCATTCAGGAAAGCACCTGATAAACTGGCATACTCTTCGAACAGCTACAAGAAAGCACGGTAACTGGCTTGGTTTCGCACGAACACAGACATGTCATCCGCATAAGCGGTGATACTAACTGACTCCAGACCTGTGATTGGAAAGCCCTGAATATTAGGGCACTTTGCCACTTTTCTAAGGAGAGGATCTATGGAAAGAACAAAGAGCACCGGTGCGATTGGGCATCCCTGGCGAACACCTCTTGTTACTGGAAAGCTTGCTGTCTCCCCGCCGTTGATGAGAAGTCGGCTGGTCATGTTGGTGTATAGAAGCTTTATACAGCGAACGTACTGCTCAGGCAAACCAAACATTCTAAGTACGCAGTATAGGCAGTCATGTTCGACCCTGTCAAAGGTCTTAGCTTGATCCAATGACACGAAAGCACCAGTAACGTTTTTGGCGTTGGCATAGTAGAACAAATCTCTTATCAGAGTAAGTGTTTGAAAAATTGACTTACCCGGCACTGCACACGTTTGCGTGGGTGACACTATATCGGGCAGAAAAGGTTTTAGCCTCAAGCCAAGGATCGTAGCTACAAGTTTGTAGACCATGTTAAGGAGGGTAATCGGCCTCCATGACCGTGGATCGTCAGGATCCATGCCCTCCTTCGGCAGCAAGACTAACGGCCCTCACTGAAAGACCTCGGCTTTTGCCCATCAACAATAAACCCGTTAACCATGTCAGTAAGTGCGTCGCCTAGGACGTTGAAGAAAGTTATATAAAACCCCGTCAGTATTCCGTCTCGACCTGGAGCCGTGATAGTGTTCATTTTCCTCAAGGCTTGCCAAACTTCATCTTTCGTCGCCTCAGCGCAGAGCATATCAGACGCCTCAGGACACAGCGTGGGCAAGCCTTCGCAAAATTCTGCGATTCTTTGATGCTGGTTTCTGGCTTTGGAGCGATGATCTGCAGAGCAGAGCCTTTCAAAATGTGCTCTAAAGACCTCCTCGATTGATTTGATATCTGTGACGATGCTCCCACACTCTGTCCGCGCTGTACCGATAATACTGGGCTGGTGTTTTTTTACCCCTACTCGCTGTGCGTATGCCAAGTTACCTAGTTTATCCGTAGGCAGGTGCAGTTCCTCTGCGCGTTTAAAAGCCCTGGACCTTGCCCTCAACAAGAGGTCGTATTTAGCCTTTTTGGCCCCAATGTACTCTTGGATTGCACTGGTCAGATTACCTGTGCGCTCAACGATTTGAATACGCCTCAATATTTCAATCATTTGTGATGTTAGACGTGCATGACGCATTTTCCCGGCCTCCTGCGCAATCACACGCCATCAGGCCTTCAAGAGATCCCATGCTGTCGGCGTAATTTGTGGTGTGTCTTCCAAAGACGCATAGATATTCATGCGCATTTCAGATACCGAAACTTTATCATTTAAAATTGATGAATCCATTCGCCACAACTTGGAGCAATGCCTTCCCAGCTGGGCCTTCAAGGTGAACAGCACTGGCATGTGGTCGCTGAGCTTGCGTTGCCCAGGCGCTAAAGAAATGACATCGCATGTCTCTAAATTTTCAACGAGCTTGTTAGGGATATAGACTCTGTGAATTCTGCTCTGAGACGTACCCTGAATGCGTGTGGCTCTAAAGGTGTTCCCGTGAAGCGTTGTCCATGCATCGACCAGCTTCAACTCTCTACATATTTTCTGCAACTCTTTCGAATGGTATGTGCTTTGTCCTTGACTACGGCCTCGGACATCTCGAATTGGATAAAAAAAAACAGTTGAAATCACCTAGCAACACGCGTGGTGCTTAATTCAGCAGGAATAACCTGGCACCTTTAAAAAAGTCATTGGCAAGAGACCTATCCACGGGCGCGTAAAAATTGGTGAATCGGATTTTCTGGTCGTTTGTCCACATGTCCACCGCAATAACACGGCCTTCTGCATCGAAGAGGCAATGCACTCCCCGCCTGAACCTCGGATTGAGAAACACGAAACCGGTGCCACGCGACTCGTCTGCGTTAAGGAGAAGAAGGCTTCAACCGAAAATCTAGTACGGAAGGTCATGATGTCGTGCCGCGTTCGAAAGTTGGTCTCTTGCAGAAAAAGCACGTCGAGCCTGAGCGAGCGCACAAGGTTCATTATCTCTTGTTGTTTTACAAGATCTTTGAAACCACAAACATTGAAAGTCGTGAAAGATAGCCTATTCATTTAAAATAAATTTAGGGGGAAACGAAACAATCGTTTTTTTTCCTCTTTTTTTAACAGCGATGCGTATGGGGACGGCACGGCCTCTCCTGCGTCAAGCGGCAGTGGATGAAGTCAACGGGATGATACTCGAAGGACTGGCGCTGAGATTTACTCACGCGCACAGATAGAACGGACCCAGTAAGCAACACCAATAATAACAGAAATAGTACACGCAGCATGCAACGTAACTCACATGATGCAATTACTATAACAGGGCATAGCCACCACAGCAGAGGGCTCACAAAGTGGCACATGAAGGTTCCATCGTGAGTGACAGTAACATATGGAATACTAAACAGTTTGCATGCATCAGAGACAACAAATACATAGTGGTTGTACGGCTGGGAAGCAAGCATTGCAACGGTAAAGACAACAGGAAACGTAAAGAATGGATGTGGGCAGCACTAATTAAAAAAAAACATTGAGTCCTCACCCGCATCAGGTAATGGATCTCGGTTTGGCGAATCCACTCGAGGCTTTTTTGATGTTCCGGAGGTGGTGACATCACTTTCACTGCTTGAACTACCAGGCTTGGTGCGACGCTGAGAGTTTGTGGCTCTAGACAACTTGTCGGGAGAACACATATTTTCAGGAGACAAAGATACCGATCGTGAGGCTTGCGAAAATCTGTACATCCCTAATTTTCGTGATGGTGATCGGCTCCTACGATGTCTGGATGTCTTGTCGGCCGCTTCTTCTTGAGCCTGTACAGTGTGTGTGCGAGGCGTGTTAGGTTTCTTTGAAGACGTGGTCTTTACTTCTTTCGTGGGCGTCATCTTCACGCTACCTTACAGGCCCACAGGTGGCCGTTCATGGAGCTCGTCACTTGCACTTGTTGCCTCAGAAGGTCGGAGCGATTTTCCCGGTTGGCCAGCGCTCCGATATGCTTGGGACGCTTCCTCCAGCGGTGATGCGTTCGAGGATTGTTCGTTTTCTGTGTCCTTGATTTCCTCTGATGAAGACGTAGCAGACGCACTCGGCGTCTCCACAGCGTTGCTGGGATCCTGTGACGACGTTGTGGGAGATGACAACGCTGCGGTGTCCCCAGTCAGCGCAGAAACGTCGTTGTCACTCGTTGTGCATGGCGGCGCAGCATCAACGCCACTGGCGTCTTCTGTCTTGGCGTCATAAAATTCTGTGCCGGTTGCGCTGTCCTCATCCCAATAATCAGGAATCTTCTGTGGCCGTGGCTTGGTTTTGCGTTGCAAAACCTCGATGTGCCTGGAGGTTCCCAATTGGGTTGTTCTCTTCGAAGCACTTTCTCCAAGTTCTGGAAATTCTTTCAGTGACTGTGAGGTGCTTTGCACTGCGTCTGCGTATGACTTGGGACGGAAGCAATCTTTCGTCGCGTGGTCCCCATTACAGCGCTTACACTTGGACACACAATCCTCAGATTTATGGCCGAAGGTGCCACATCGTTGACAGAAGGGTGTTGTGCAAGTAGCCGCAACATGACCTTCACTGCTGCAGCGTGCGCATACTCTGCGCATACCACGATACTCGAGCATCACGTGGTGACCTTGAATCGATAGGTAGTTAGGGGCGGGCTTGGCCATCCCGATTCGGACGATGCGGGTACCAATGTACATTGATTGATGCCTTTGCAAGGTAACAAATTGTCACACCGGTCCCGTTAATTAGGGAGGCGATCGCCGGGCTAATTCCAAGGGCTGAAGTATTGGCCCCCTGAACCGCACCACGAAAGCGTGGACAATTTAGAAGTGGTCCTTTTTGGCGCGCCAGCAGACGCTGGCTGTGGCCCAAAGAACAAGTCAGAGCCGAGAGTTGATAAACAAAACACAATTATATTCTCAATAATGGCAGATCGAAAACCATACACAAGAATGCACACTCCACAATAGATGAGGACAATATGTCACCAATCAAACAACGTACTACACAGTACAATCAGCCACACTCAAAACAACGGACACAGACAACGATACGCACTACAATGCAGTCGCATGCATTGAACAACCAAGACACTTAAAGACTAAAGAGATAGAAAACCTATCCAGTCCAAAGTTCTTGGAACAAAAGTCTGGATGATACTCTTCCGAGAATCACTCACTCAAAGTCCAGCGTTGTTGTCGTTCCGCGCCCTCGAAGTTCCTCTTCCAGGATTGGCCGCTAGGGGTCTTGGAGTGCAGCAGAACTTCGCTTCGGCTCCGTACCGCGACAGCGAAAATTGCCAATCGCTGGTATCTCGAGTGCTCTCAACAACACGAACGCCTTCATACAGGTGAGCGCTCTCCACTAACCCCTCTTGAGGTTTCGGCGAGCCCCAGGAGGGCCACCAGGCCCAAAAAACCAGGCCCCGTCGTGCCACCGCCGTGCTAGGCCTTGCGACGCGTCGCGCCGCAGCCTCCTCACCTTAGGCCAGCATGGAGGTTCGAGTACAAGGCACGGACATGGACCCAAGCCAGTATGACCCTCGGGACTGGACCCAAGTCATCAGAGCCCAGGCAAACCTCCGGGAAACACGAAACGCGAGCCACGGTGCGAACGCCGATCCTTCTGTGCGAGAGACGCCGAGCCAGTCGCGCGAGACTCCGCAGACCACCACAACTCCCGGGCTACAGAGCTCTTCGACGCAGCTGCGCGTTCTCCATACAACCGCCCAAAAGATCAAGCAACTACCACCCCTTCCACCCGACGGATTTAAAGTGGTGTTCCGCTCCCAGGGAGGCCTTGACCTTACGACGCTCCAGCCACGCTACCTCCTCACCGCTCTCATGCAGGCCGCTGCGCTGACTGACCCATCTACGCTGACCCTCCGGATTCACCCTGTCAATAACACTTGCACAGTGTCTGCGGTGAATGAAAAGGACTCGCTCAAGCTTGTGCAGCTACAGCACATCACCTACGACAAGCATGAGTATGCCATGACGGCATACATCGCACCCCCCGATGGCTCAGTCAGGAGTGTCATTACAAACGCCTACTGGAAGGAATCACCACAAGAACTACTCGCGGAACTGATCTCCCGCAACCCTCACGAAACTATACTAGACGCTCGACGAATGGGACTCACGCGATCGATTCTCATTACCTTTGGACAAGCCACCGTCCCAAGAAAGATTGTTTATGGTGGAGGACTGCATCTGTGCACGCCCTATACACCAAGGGTCGAGACGTGCAGTAACTGCCGGACCATAGGCCACCGCACGAATGTATGCATACAACCTAGGACGCACAGGTGCCCCAGATGCAGCCAATTACACCCGAGGGAGGCAAATCCAACGTGTACTCCAGTCTGCATCATCTGCGAAGGCCCACATCTGTCGGGGACCCGGGAGTGTAAGCACCGGCACCTACCTAAAGTAACCAGGCCCAAGTCACCACGTGAACCACGATCACAGGAAGGAGTAGACCACTCACTACGCGGTGCAAGCACCAAACGCTCTAAGCCACATGCCGGCCAACGCAAAGGGCAGTCGAAGAGTTCCGACCAACCTACATGGGTGGACAAGCTGAAGACACCCAATGGGACCAGACCACCGGTAACCAACACTCCGCCTGCCCCGGACCCCCGTGACCAGGAGCTCCGGGCCCTGCGTGTGGAGGTAAGCCGTCTCACGACCCTTCTAACTCAAAGCCCTACTCCCCCCTCACCTCCTTCGCAACTGCGGTCCCAGCAACAAGTCACCCCACCCACTGCGCAGTCACCCAACAGCCCCGCCACACACTCCTCACCCCCCCTCCCCTTAAAAAGAAACGCAGCTCAGACTCAGTCGACGATTATCAGGCTGACCTAAGAAACTTGGAAGCCAAATTTGACGCCAAATTGGTAGCGTTGGAGGCGCGCATCGAAGCTAAATTTTCAACGATAGTCGAGCAGCTGTCTACTCGTTTTGAGCAACAGATGGATGCACTATTCACACGCCTAACCCAAACTCTAGAAACTAGGTTTACGCAATTTGAGACCCGCCTTCAGAGGCCCGAAAATACCAGCTCATCACATGAGGGGTATTCTACCTACATCTCACACACACCTGCTCCTTCTATTTCACTTCCACTACAGCAACAACAACCAATCTTAGCTCCGCCCACGCTCCAGTATGGCGGGTCGTGATACTTCTACCCACCTATCACTAATCCAATGAAACTGCCGCGGCTTTCGGGGCAAGCGCGCACCGCTGCAGCTCTTAATACCTGCCCTCCCTGCCATACCCAAACTTCTTTTGTTACAGGACACGCAACACCAAGCCAAACTTCCATGTTACCATGCAGTACACTCAGACCCCACTGACACTCCCCGAGTGTCCACACTTATTCGTCGCACCCTTACCTACCAAGAACACACAATCACCTCCTCCACTCCGTGCGTCCTCATAGAACTCATCCCCACGAAACTTAACACACCTCCGATTTTTATAGCCAATATCTACCACACCCCACGCCAGGCCATGGCCACTCTCGATGCGCTATTGCAGAGAATTCACCGCATCGCGGGCCGAAACCCCCTACTCATAGGCGGCGATTTTAACTCTCAGCATACAGACTGGGGTTATCGGTACACCACAGCACGGGGTCGCAGGCTTTGGACTACTATTCAAGACTTGCGCCTCACTACACATAACAACTTTCTCACACCAACCCGAATCGGCAATAGCGTAACAACGGACACTAGTCCAGACCTCACACTCAGCCGTTCTCTCAAAGATATCTCATGGTCTCGTACACAACACACACTTGGAAGCGACCATTATATTATCGCCATACAAATACCTCACACACCACACAGACCTCGACTCCTCACCCACAATCTGATTCACTGGGACGCTATCCGATCCGCTCGTCGGGAACTCCCCAATACCCCGATACAAGACATTGATCATTGGGTCTCATCTCTCCTAGATGATATAACCGCACACACACAAAAGATTACCACACCACCCAACACCCCTACATTGGACACTCGCTTAGCCCACCGCTGGGAGGCGCACCACAGCCTACTGGAGAGATGGAAACGACAGAAACATAACAGAACGTTAAAACGCCGACTGGCTACGCTACAGACACAAATAACTGCGCACGCCGAGGAGTTGTGTCGTTCCAACTTGGGTCAGGTGTGCAACAGCATAGCTGGCAACCTCTCTACCAAGTACGCATGGCACCTCCTACGGCACCTTATCGACCCTACACACTCACGCACAACGTCACAACATCACATTACACGCCTACTTCACAACTCCACGCTTTCCCCTGACACCCTTCTGGACCAACTACGCACAACACACATGGCACCCGGCACCTCCTCCCCTCTCCCGCCCTACACGGGAGCCCCGAATGAAGCCCTGGACAACGACATATCGGAGCAAGAGGTCCGTATGGCCCTCCAGAACATCCGAACAAGCTCTGCACGGGGAAAGACGGGATAACTAACTCCATGCTCCGTAATCTGGATGATCAATCGATTGCACAGATTACAGATTACTTTAATAAATGCTGGAAGGAAGGCACCTTGCCGCAATCCTGGCGCCATGCCAAGATTGTATTCATCCCTAAACCTAACAAACCCCTTACCATATCAAACCTCCGCACCATTTCACTCACATCGTGCCTCGGGAAGCTTCTCGAGCACGTTGCTTTAAACAGACTGACTCAACACATGCAAGACCACAACCTGTACCTGCACAGCATGGTGGGCTTCCGCCCGTGCCTCTCCGCCCAAGATGCCATGCTTCAACTGACGCACGGCATCCTTGATCCTCTCATCCCCGCTCATACTGAAGCCGTCTTGGCCCTGGACTTAACCAAGGCCTTTGATCGAGTAGAACACCGAGCGATCATGGCGGCTCTCTCCCCCCTCAATGTGGGCGTTCGTATGTACGCCTACATACAAGCCTTCCTATCAGGACCCACGGCCGAGGTTCATATGGGCCCCCATGCGTCCCCTCCATATTCCCTCAGTGGTGTAGGCACTCCGCAAGGTTCGGTCCTTTCCCCTTTTCTCTTCAATGCCACACTCATTCCCTTAGCCCGCGCTCTTCACAATATCCCTCACCTTCACCACACCCTCTATGCAGACGAAATCACACTGTGGACCACCCACGGTAGTGATGGCGACATAGAGGAAACCTTACAAACCGCCGCAAACATTACACAACAACACGCACAAAGCATTGGTCTCTCCTGTTTCCCGGAAAAATCTGAGCTGCTTCTCATACGCCCTTCACCACGTACTCTTCCCACTGCCCCCATCACCGTTACTCTGGACGGGCGCCCTATCCCAGAGGTCGACAAAATCCGAATCTTGGGCCTTCACATCCAAAATAACGGCCGTAACACTTTCACTATCCGGAAACTCAAGCGGGTGACGGATGCGCTGTCGCACCTTGTCCGCAGAGTTTCTGGAAAACACTATGGCATGAAGGAACACGATTTGTGTCATCTCATTCATGCCTTCATACTGAGCCGCTTCCTTTATACAATCCCGTATCTCCGACTTCAACAAGAAGAAATAGCCACCCTGGATGCCATGCTTCGTAAAGCCTACAAAGTGGCCTTACACCTCCCCCCTAACACACAGACTTCTTCAGCCTAGGCTCCATAACACCACACACGAACTCACTGAGGCCCACAGACGAGCGCAATACACTCGTTTAGCTCAGGCTTTCACCGGATGCTACATACTTAACACCCTCAATATTCACATACCAGCAGCCGACCCCACACTTCTACCAATCCCGCGACCCATACACACACAGATAATAGTTAAACCTCTCCCAAGAAACACCCACGTTACCTACCATTCGGCCCGCCGCAAGGCCCGTGCAAAGGCTCTCCACAAATACTACGGTTCTGAAGAGGACGCCGTATGGGTGGATGCAGCTTGCACGGGCGACGACGCGGCAGTTGCAGTCGTTGATCGCACACTCCAACCCATTGCAACTCTCCACCTTCCTCCTGCATCCACCCCGGAATCCTCGGAAGAAGCGGCGAACGCGCTTGCCCTCGCACACACTGATGCCCGGTACGTCTTTTCCGACTCGAAAACCGCGATCCTAAATTTCGCGCGAGGACGAGTCCACGAGAGCGCTTTCAGAATTCTCAGCTCGCCCACCAAAAACCCGGCCCGCCATGTGGAGCTGATCTGGGTGCCTGCGCACTCTGGAAATCCCGGCAACGAAGCCGCCAATGACCACGCCCGAGGTCTCATCAACCGGGCGGCGGCGGAATCGGAGTCGGGCTCTTCCAGGGAGCGCATGCATTCGTTCAACGAGACCACCCAGTCATATCGCGCCGAACGCCAGCTATACCCACCACCCCACCGATCCCTCAAAAATTTTCACCAAATATTATGGCGTCGCCTTCAGACCCGCACCCTTCCCTCCCCCTATTTTCTTTCCCGCATTTACCCGGGAGCGTACGCCCCGTCCTGTACTCAATGCATTCACCCCCACGCTACCCTTACCCACATTCTCATGGAATGCCCGGCGGACCCTCCCCCGCGGGGCCCGGAGCCACTGACCACATGGGAGGAATGGGAGACCTTGCTGCGCTCGACGGACCCGGCCAAGCAGAAAATCGCCACTGACCGGGCCGCCCACGTCATGGAACTGCATGAACTCATGAACGCATAGCGCAGTGGGGTCGTGCGGGGACCCTGGGACGTAAGTGCCCAAATCCCTCCTCCTCCTCTTCCAGGAAACCTCGCCGAAGTTTCTCTTCCAGGAAACCTCGCGTCTTCAATTGGCCACTCTCCAAGCTTCAAACTTCTTCGCCGGAAACACGTCGGCTTCACAAACGCAGCTGTTGCCACGCGTCTTCGCTCGATAGCGATAAACACACACTCTTGCCTGTAGCTCGAGTCGTCACCCCTCAGGTGAAAATCATCTTCTCCCGCTTTGTCTTTACGGACAAAACCTTCGCCGACTACACGGCGGTATACCCTACGCACTCTGGCGCTAACTTCCGTCTTCTCCTGATCTCTCGTCTCCGCTGCTCGGTTAAATACCTTCCGTGCGCGATTCCAGAAGGTTCTCGTCATTTCGTCGGCGCGATACGCAGCGAAGGCTGGGGAGGGGGCGAGACGGTTGGAATGCCCTCCGCGATGGATGACTCAACCCGGCGTGACCACGCCTCTTTCGTTCTAGAACTTTCGCGGGCTATCTCGGCCGCCGATGTGGGGTGAGGAGGTTCGTCGGCGAAGTCACGCTTCCAAGGGGAGAGCGCGCGCCCGGGGAGCCTTGGATGTTTGTTTTCTTTTGACCTCCCGGCGCCTCTTCCGCGCGTTACCGCAAGAATTTGGCGGCGCGCCCATTTTTAGCGCTCGTTCTGTGACACAAATGTGATACCCTCCACTTTTCCGTATGGCCGAAGCGCTGAAATAACTGCATCATCTGACACGTACGGCGGGAGGCGGAACAGATTGACTTGTACGCTTGGCGCCCCGACTGCCTCAACTTGTACCTTGTGACCTTGTAACTTGAATTCTTGGTTTACCATCGACTTGGTTGCTTGTGCAGCCGACCGAGCCGCAACTAGGAACTTCGAAGCTCCGAGGTGTTGCAGGAACAGCACCCCTTCACTCCCCATGACGTCTTCGAGGCCATCGATGATCTCGTCGACGGACGCCGTCCCCTCCGGGACAGTGAAGTTGAAGCAGTGCTCCTTGAGGGGGAGCGCCGCAGGCCTTAACGCCATCCTCGCTGGTCCCGGCAGGGGCCGACGACGATGAGATCAGGCCTCAAAAAAACTGGCTGGCAAAGTCGCAAGTTGACGCCCGGCAGCGACGCCGCTGGAACGCCGAAGCTCCTTACAGCAGGACCTGTTCGTCCCTCGATGTGTGTGTAACCAGTATTACATTTTGACCTCCAAGGTGGTGCCGGTGAGAGATTTCTTCTGTTCATTGTTGAACAATAAAAGATAGTGCTCAATGAACATGCCGATGGCTGCTAAGGGGGAATGAGAGACAGGAGAATACGGCTTTTAGTTAACGCGCACGCTGAGAATTTTCTATTGTTGAACAATGCACATAAGACAAGAAAGGGCTGCTACGTTATACTCGCAGGGCGTAACCTCCTAGGTTTTAGAAAGGTTTAGCGAGCGTTAGGCCGCAGTGCCATGGATACAGTGAACTAGTATATACTATGAACTCGAGGGGGTTAAAGGTGGGAAGTAGACACGAAGCGCTAGCCGTAAGAAAGTGCGCGTGTGCCTCCTCTCGTTCAGTCCTTGGAATGTCCGCTGGATGGTGGTGCTTCTATATGAGGAATATATGATGAAAAGATGCGAGATGCGGGTACTTGAAGTGTTGAATAGGTGGACGAACGGACACACAGACAGATACATGTACGGACGCACAGATGGCTGGACGGACGAATGGATGCAGGAACGGACGCAGGAGCGGATGCATGGACGAAAGCATGGACGGATGCACAGATGAACGACGAAGAGACGCACGCACGGATGGGCGGATGGACGCATGGGCGGCCACACAGACGCACGCATGGATGGACGGAAGCAAGAACGAATGAACGGACGGATGCTTCGCCCCACTATCCATCATTCACTCCGTGAATATGCTGCCAATTTTGTGTACCATCGGTGAGTGGTGGTATTTAGTCAATTTCTGTGGCACGTGACCTGTTTACGAATCGCAATATGGCGTTTATATTACGACTGTTTAAAGGGCTTCGCTGTTAAATGATCTACCTTGCTTGCTTGCTTGCTTGCTTGCTTGTGCCTATGTTTTGGCTCGTATACCCACAACGAGGGATCGGCCAATAAACCGGCGGTTATTATATTGGGAATAAAAGAATTTGAAATCTTATAAAGGAAAATCAATAAAAAAGATACCTAAGGAATATGAAATTCAACAATCTCAAAGTCACGTACAAATAAAGTAGGCACATAGCTATAATTTGGAACTAATAAATGAATTCTAAAAAACTAGATTTCCATGAGCAACAACCTATAACAAGAAAACCTTCTTGTGTCTCTAAGTTCCTGTTGCTGCGGCCTAAAGAAGCAGCCCCAAGGGAAGAATGTTTTCAGAATTGAGAGTAATGCTTAATTTACTGGATGAATTTGCTAAGTGTTATTTCCTATGGTTGGTGAAACGTCGGCATGTAAGTGAAAAAATAATCAATGTTTTCAGGTTCTTGACTATGAAAGCAGAGCGGAGATGGCACCTGACCAGGGCTGTATAAACCATTGCCTCACAAAACATCTTTTTCTTAACTGTGTGCATTACTCACACTGACCACTACACCATGATAGCAATTAAAACGACCATCACTGTCACGTTCATAGATAACAGTGACCCTTAGCAGCATTAGTTATACTTAATTAGAGACATGAAATTGGATTATTCTTATTAGACTGACTGTTACATAGCAGGGCCTACCCGTTCATGGTGCTACTATCAGCGCTGTTTTTTTTTTCCGAAGCGAAGTTCACTGACGGAAACTAGACGAGTTCAAGAATACTATGTTACAGTTTCTAGTTCAAGACTTTGAAATATTCGTGCTTATATATGTAGCCTTTCGCTGCCTGTTGCGATGCCCGAGTAAAGTAATTTACTCAGGCATCGAGCAAAAAAAAAAAATTTCATCACTGTCAAGGTTTTTTTGCGCGTATATATGACCGATCCTGGAAGTATTAATTCGATGTTGAAAGTTGGCGCTTCTGTCTATCTGTTACCTGAACTTTTGTTCTCGATTGTTTGCGTCTTACTACGCTAGAAGGCAGTTGACAAAGAAAAAAAAGGAGGAGCGTTTTTTTTAAAATAAAGAGTATAAATAGCAGACGACATCTGTCTATCTCTAACTCGATGCGGGAGAAAATTACCTCTTTTCATATCTGAGTTGTTTGTTTCTTTTTCTCACCTATCAGGGTTAATATAGGCCACGCGAGAGAAGTCGGCGCACTTGTTCTGGGATCGAAGTAAAATATGAAGATGACAACGTCGATGAAGAAGAGGATTAAGAGATCGCGTGCCTATTTGTGGTGTTGATCATTGCGTTAGACAAATAGACCCTTTTCATAAATACGCTGCCTGACGGTGAGCTTTTCGTCAGTTTCGATTTTGCAAAGGGTTCAGGGATAGAAGCTGCCCCGTATAGGGCACGTGGTGTGTGCGCCCGCTTCGTACGTGTATCCTACCGTCAGTGAAAGTAGTTCTACAATAGCGCCCGCATTTTCAACGTGATATATGAAAAAGTCCTCCGTCATTTCCTTCGTGGAGCTATTTGAGATAGAACGCAGCTCGCACCAGTAAGATATTCGTACTTCTTTTTGTTTACTCGTTGTGACTTCACGTTTCTGAGCGCCCGAGAAAGTCCCGCCTTTTTACGTGTACCTCAAACGCTGAGCGGCGACTGCGTCTACACGAAACGCGTATACATGAAACGCGCCCTATACATGGCAGGAAGGAGTAGTTCGCGTAATGGGCGCTTGGGGCGCCCTTTTACCAAAAGGGTCTATGCCGGCGAGCGTCAACAGCTCCGCTGTTGAAAATACAGTTAGATGCATTACAGACATGTCGGCGAACACCACGAAGGTCTCACGATCATTCTCTTAAAGTGCGTGTGTAGTAATGCTAACAGCTAATTCTTACGGTTTTACGTCCTAAATCATAATATGAATAATATAATGGTGATTGTCATGACATTATTATTATTATTATATTTATTATTATTATTATTATTATTATTATTATTATTATTATTATTATTATTATTATTATTATTATTATTATTATTATTATTATTATTATTATTATTATTATTATTATTATTATTATTACAATCTGATTGTGAGCGACGCTGTGGTGATCGGCGCTGACCATTTGGTGTTTTCTTTAACGTGCACCTAAATCAAACCAGGTTCTTCAACATATCGCCTTCGTCAAAATGTGTGCCGCAGCCGGGATTTCACTATCTTCGGGTCAGCCGTCAAGCACCCCTTACGGAAATTCTTATTGAGGAAACAAAGAGAAATTATTGAGCGGTGACACCAGATGGGATGGGAAATGCATGACGGTTCATTTGAAGTACCACTGAGGAAATTGTTGACCAGTATTGAAAATTGGCCTATGACTTTCAATTGAAAGCCGTCAATGAACTCGATATAGATTTATAATTGAGAGAAAATAAAATGGTGATGGAAAACGCGTTGTGGATCAATTGAAATACCACAAAGGCAATTGTTGACAAGCATTGGAAATTAGCTCATGACTTTCAGTTGAAAGCCATCAATGATTTATCAATGTGAAAAAATATTTTTCACACGTCACACGCCTGCACGAATTTAGCTAAGGACCGTATCTCAGCCAATGCCTTCAATATTTTGAAACGGCGAAGCTCTCCACTTCCATACACTTGTATATTATGGGTGCCAGGACACGAGGGTGGGTCTGCAGGGAAATGAAGCAGCCCACGCCGCTGCACGCGAGCACGTCAGCCGGGCTGCCCCCTGCCCACAGGACATTCGACCCGTCGTTGAAGAGACGGAAGCTGTTCAAAACACCTACTCGTCGTTACAGGCTGGAGCGACGAGTATACCCTCCACCACACCCAAAACTAACAAAAGAGGAAAGCGTGATACTGAGACGCCTGCAAAGCAGCACATACACACATGGGGCCCTAATGCACCGTCTCTGCCCAACGAGATATAGCTCTATGTGCCCGCTTTGCAATGTACCGGACACCCTGGCACACTTGCTTCTTGCATGCCAGTATATTGCCAGACGTAATCTGCCACAACACACGACTGACAATGAAGCAGGACGGACGAACGAAAATCTAACCGAAACGTGGGAGGCGAAGCTCACCTTCGAGGACCCGAAAGACCAACAACTCGTCACCAGGGCCAGGACGGCAGTAGAAGCCAGAGGGTTCCATAACTAAGGGGCTCTCCCACCTCAGGGTGACACCTGGCATTGCTCGGGGCACTGTTTCAAAATAAACGTTTACTTCTCTCTTTCTCACACACACACACACACACACACACACACACACGTGACAGCGGCTCTTCGCTAATAATGTGGACGACATTATGACCATAGGTAATTAGAATACCATTAATATTCAGTCACCTACATCTACAGACCACCCCGGCACTGGAATCGAACTTGGGACCTCACGCATGTAAAGCTGATGTCTTACCCGTTGCGCCACAGCGCCACCGCAAGAAAGCGAGCCAGCCTTTTTGCGAGGTATCTACCAAACGGCTTTTTACAAATCGTCGGTGGAACATAGGAATTATTTGAGCCATTTGCATTTGTTTGCACATGCATTTGATCAGGGAATAGTTTGTAGGGCTTCATGAACTCAAGACAACAACGGTGAGTGCTTTCGGCTCCGACTGCAGTTCGTGGTGCGCCGTTCCGCAAGAACGATTAACGTGTGTTCGTGCGTCGTTTTAGTGCTTGTTGGTGGCATATGCCCTACTGCTGACTTCTGCACCTGACTTCTGTATACTTAATGTTCAAGTTCATTATCAAATTACGCAACCACTAATTAAACATCAGCCAACCAATTTTCAAATTTGATATTTCTCTGTCTCACTGCCTTCCGTTTGTTTCTTTCTTGCCATGCTTTCCTAAAATCATCAGTTCAATTTGTTTTGTAGAACACGAGCATCAACATATAGGCCAGTGTTTCAGTACTGTCACGCATGCACTATAGAGCGGCCGCATGACGAACACGAAACTTCTTAGCTTCCGCGGTTCTCGCCTATGTTTTCTTTTTCTCCCCCCCCCCATTCTTCTCGCGCGTGCACTTGAGAACATGACCGGGCGCGCTGGCTCAATTTTTCTTATGAAATATTGCTTAAAAATATTTCGTCCATGGTTCTTTGATAGAAATGCGACAATAAAAACTTGATTGCAAAGTGCTCAACAGAAATATTGTTTAAAAGTATTTCGTCAATGGTTTTTTTATAGAAATGAGACAATAAGATTTTTATTGCAAAGTGCTTAACAGAAATGTTGTTTACGAAATACTTCCTCAATGGTATTTCAACAAAAATAAGTCAATACCATTTTTATTGCGAATGCTCAACATAAATACTGTCGACGAAGTATTGAAGCAAGTCAATGAGTATTGGGGAACCGTAGATGATCAATGGAGTCAACGATTCGATCACAGTTCGGCAATGGAAAATCAACAGTCATTTTCACAAGGGACCATCCATGGCGGTAGTGCAGGAGTAGCGTTTATTGAAAATGTTGTCAGTTCAGAGTTGCTAGACAATAAAATGCGTTCATGACATACATTAACAGCCACGCCAGTGACACATGATGATCCACAACATTTCTATTAATGTGGCAACCGATAAATTAATCAATCGCGTGGCTTATATCAACGTGTACACGGCCTGGAAAAATGATAGCTCGTAGACGGATGCAATTTACGTAAACGAGCACGCGTGCTATGTTTCATAAATAAATCGAGCAATCAATCAAATAACAAAATGACATCCAGTTGTATGCGATTTGAGAAACTAGCTTCAAAAGACGGTGTAAATCGACGTTTCACGTCACTTGCATAGTGTTCTAACTTTTTAGATGCGAAGCAGCTCTTTGACTCACCTGTGTAACGCCGTACGTATACGTTCTTACGTACGAACGCGTCGCTACGTGTTCTCCTTGCTGAAGGTGTTGGAGCAGTACCAAGTAGGTCGTGCCGCAGCTGCACGTTGACGCCACGCTCCCCTCACATGCTTTCCTCCTAGGTGCGCGCTGACGCCACACTCTCCTTCAACCGCAGCTGCCGGCTCCCCCACCCACTCGCAACACACTTTTCTTTCGCTTCACCCTCTCCACCGCACGCAACGCTCGATCACACATCGAGTGGAAACACTTCCGGCTCGCCAATCTGCGATGACACTTAACGAAATCCACCCCACCTCCCATGTCTTTGCCTTTCAAACAAGTGTTTACTCGAGTAAACGTTACACCAAGTTTCGCTTCAAACCGTTCTTCCAGCACTGGTGTCAACGCCCGTTTCCTCCGGGTCAACTCCATGCGCACTGCTGCTGCTTCGCGCCCCATCAGGGTGAATTCCTTCGGGGAGATGGTCCATTTCTTCTTAAAGGGCCACTCACCAGGTTTGACAATTTTGAGCTTACAAGCGCGATGCGCAGATGAAACGTTCGCGATCACGTCTGCCGAAAATTGCAGCGCTACGCGCCGCGGAAATGAGTCATATTTCAAGATGAGCGCTGCTCCCCCTTCGTTTTGCGAGTGCGCGCCCAGTGAATAGACAGATTTAGTTGCACGTACGCAGCAGCCGTTCGAACGCAGCAGTCGTACGAACGCAGCTTGCCAGCCATTCGCAGAGGGAAGCTGCGTCCGTACGGCAGCTGAGGACGCGCAACTAAATTTGTCTAATGAGGGCAATGGCCCTACGTACACGGCAATGCAGTGACTATGGTCCTATACGTAGACGACTGTGCTGACGTTGCCAACGGTGGCACGTAACATGGCGAAAATGATTTAACACGACACGTGTAGTTTATGTAATTAGGTGCTTGAAGAGGTTAATAAAGCTTGAGATAAATAATGAGACAAAATAAGAGAATGTGCGAGCTTTTTTCTTTCCATTTTTCCCCGTGAAATGCAGCGAGGTGCGGGGCTAATGCGCCGGCGTTTCGCATGCGTTCGCGTCCCCGCGGCCAGCGAGCAGACGACAGCCGTGCAAGAGATGCAAGAGATGCAAGAGAGGGTAGGAAAGAGATTTGGCTTGCGAAGGCTACGTGTAGGAGTGGGAAGGGTGTCGAGCTCGCCTCCTCTCATCCTCGTCTCGCGCCGCTTCAAAAAATAAATAAAAAACGTTTTTTTTCAGCTTGTAATGAACCGATTCAAGAAGTCTTTGTGGCAAAATCTTTTTCATCGGACACCCAACAATTTCGACGGTCTAACTAAAATTTGGTATGGGGCCTGGTGAGAAGCCCTTTAAAGGCTTAGTGAACTTCGGCGACGTTGACTCCATCCATCCATCCATCCATCCATCCATCCATCCATCCATCCATCCATCCATCCATCCATCCACCCACCCACCCGTCCGTTCGTCCGTCCGTCCGTCCGTCCGTCCGTCCGTCCGTCCGTCCGTCCATCCATCCATCCATCCATCCATCCATCCATCCATCCATCCATCCATCCATCCATCCATCCATCCATCCATCCACCCATCCACCCATCCATCCATCCATCCATCCATCCATCCATCCATCCATCCATCCATCCATCCATCCATCCATCCATCCATCCGTTCACGACCTTTTGCTCTCCTGGCCGTTGGGACAATGGAATCTATACCAAAATCGGGTATGCCACAACATGACTTTATGACGAGCATAAGTGATTAGACATCACATGAAACCATGATATGTATGTCATGAATGTCACGATTTACATTACATAGTCGTTCTGCTCTAACGGTGGTTCCGTTCACATGACATATTGCAAAACTGATATAGTATGACATAACTGCATGGCAAACGTAAGTGACAGGCACTAACGTGGAAATCATGACATGCATGTCATGTAAGTTGTAGCTACACACGACGCTCATGGTGTGCTCGCAGCCATTTCGCTATAGCTTCACATATAACAAATTTGGTATTACGTAACGTGAACGGACGACGAACACAAATGCCAGGCGCAACATGATAATCATGACATGGAAGTGATGTACGGCTTAATTTACATGCCTAACACTGCTGGTGCTGGTATTGCAATCGTTTGTGGTGCCTTCGTTACGGGACTATAAAAAAGCATACTTGCATCTTATCTAGATACGTGAGTGCACATAGCATTTCTACTTGTGTTTACTGCGTACTGCGTCCGCCCGCCTCGCAATGTTGTGCTGATTTTAAAGTTACATGTCAACCTTCCTCATTCGTGCTTTGCGCATTATCGATTGGAGCTGCCAATTTTTTTCTTCCACTGTAACGTCATGCGTCCTATTCTTGCATCTTGAGCGCGAGCATTGGAAAACAGCGTGACGAAAAGACAGGCGAAATTTCGTCGAGGAGAAGGGGGAAGAGGGTGCGGCAGTGTTGCGCAAGTTGTGCATCTCTCACTCTAAAACGTTTGCTGTGTCCGCTTGCTTGGAGCGCGCAACAGCGTCGTAGCGCTTGCTCATACAGAAGGGGTAAAAAATCCCCCCTCTTCTTCATCTTCTTGTCTTCGACGCTATATCTTTGTTTTCCCACATCCGTTATTTTTTTTTCATCCGAAATTCGCACGACTCGCCACGTCACAGCCGGTCGCCTTACGCAGTTTTCCGCGAAGCGCAAATATTTGCCTCCCAGTTCAAGTGGGACGCGCTGACGCGACGGAGGCATGCGTGTCGAAGGGTAACGGACATAAAACGCGCGTGCCACGATATGCACGCGTTCGGTGTCCTCTGCGAAAGCGTTGCCGCAAATGCTCGCAATGGACGGCAGCGAGGCGCATGTTCGGTTTCCGTTTATGCCCGCTGCTACGCGAGCATCGGCGTGACCTGAAAAGCACAAGGAAAGAGAAACGTGAAAAAAAGAAAAAAAAAACACTTAACGACAGATTGTGCGCACAAAAAGTGTACAGTAAGAGAACAAAAAAGAAACTAATGACGGAATGAAAGCTGAGCTTTGTGCGTTCTTTCGCTTGATTGATTGATATTTGGGGTTTAACGCCCCAAAACCACCATATATGATTATAAGAGACGCCGTAGTGGAGGGCTCCGGAAATTTCGACCACCGGGGGTTCTTTAACGTGCACCCAAATCTGAGCACACGGGCCTACAACATTTCCGCCTCCATCGGAAATGCAGCCGCCGCAGCCCGGATTCGAACCCGTGACCTGCGGGTCAGCAGATGAGTACATTAGCCACTAGACTACCGTGGCGGGGCTGTTCTTTCGTTTTTAAGCCCCAATGAGCTGGCAAGGGTAGGCGGTAACACGGTTTTTAACAGCGGAGTAGTTTAAAGAGGCCATTTGTCAGTGAGCCGCGAACAGAAAAATGACCATCCCCGTACATGCTCCCTTCTCACTCTTCATCACTGCCATTTTTTTTCCTTGACATATTCTGCTTTGCTCCCCGTACACGTGCGCCGATCTCATCGGCGCGTGATTTACGGAGCTCTCCTGCCGACCCTTATGGTTGCGGGTTCAATCCTGCAGGCTGCGGCGGTCACATTCCGGTGGAGGCCGAAGACTATAGAGGCCCGTGGGCTGTTCGATTCAGGTGCGCTCTAATGAGCCCTAGGTATGCGAAATTTTGCGGAGCCTTTCGTTACGTCGTGTCTTATCATTATATCACGGTTTTGGCGCGTAAAACCCCCGATGTTGTTATTATACCGGCATGTAATGCCATAAACCTGATGGGCGAGACAACGAATAGAGAGAGGAACAGAGAGAAAGAAAGGGAAACAAATCTAGAGAGAGAGAGAGAGAGAGAGAGAGAGAGAGATTTTAGACGAGAAACTTTCTTCGCGAAATGAGATTAGAAACGGCGTACTCACAATCAGCTCCGTTATCTCTTTTGTATAGCGCCCTCAGTGCAAGCTATGTTACTTAAAAAATATATAGATGGGACACATGACAAGGTAGGCTACATTAGAGCCTACTATTTTGTTATTATGGCAGTAATACTGACAAAAAACGCACAAAAAACACATGAAGTAATCTTTAGCAACATAGTCTCATGAGTCCCGGCATACGAGTTCACTACAGTAATTATACTTCTGAATCGTATCCTCGTGTAAACCGAAACGTGCTGCTCTTACTAATGAGTAATTGAAAAAGTAAAGGATAGAAGGAGATGTCATAATTAACGTTTGTCCCATTTTGCGTAATCATTATATTTGCCATCACAGTTAACCATCCGAAAAACTTCATTGCAATTCAGAAACGGGTGAATCGGTGACACCTTGCGAGATAATGAGACGACACTTCAACAAGAACATTAGTTCTTGCCTACAGATACCAAATTTCCTTTTTGGCAGCTTGTATCGCCTTCAGTCACTTTGGACATCAAACGAATAGTGAAAAAATGCTGATACACTACCTCGAAGCAAGATGTCTCGCACTTCAACAAATGTACAATTATCTAGACCGTTTCACATTTGTTTTCACAGACGGATCTACGATAGATGAAAGCTCAACTTATCCACATACCCGCTTATAAAACAAAACGTATTTTCTGACTTTTTTGAAAAACATCGTCTACAGCATCAGGGCTTGTTGCAATATTACAAGCTTCAAAAAACCATTGTTGAAAGCCACCAAAGGCAAAACTGGGTAATATATTCTGACTTCAAAGGAGTGCCACAAGTGATTAAGAATTTTGTTTTCATAGAGATGAGGGAATAATAATATATGAAATCTTGAAAACAACTACTATCGTTTATCTGGACGGTCACGACATATGTTTTCAGTGGCTTCCAAGTCCCGTAGAAGTGACGGGAAACGAAATTGCAGACAAATAGACCACTGCAGGGAATAAAAAATTCAATTAACACCTGCGCCCGTTTGTTTATCAGAGAGCAAAAAAGTTCTTTTTGAACTGCGCCACAAATAGTGCAAGGACGCTTGTTTGGATGAAAATACAATGTCTTCACTCTTACATAAAATAGATCCATTTTTTCCCTTTGCATGCAATCAAAAGATCGATCGACCATTTGACTCGCTGCTGCACCGTCTGCGATTAGGTGTTACATACACACTTCACTTCTTATGCCGCATAAAATGAAGAAAGTCCCCGCACTGTGACCACTGTGATCATGCACATGCGTCAGGGGAGCATATCATCATAGGATGTCCTCAATGTGGTGAACAATGCCCTCAAAATTAGTTATCAACTGAACCACTTCGACAGATGAACCCTTACAGCTGGCAAAGTACTTGGATCATGGCCACATTCTGATAATTCTGACAACACTGAGCACCGATCGTGATTTTTCGATGGACACAAATTCAATAAAATGCCTTTAGATTTTATTGCTCTTAGTTTTTATTTGTACGGGCTCTACACGCGAAGTGATCACGCTGTGTGAACTAGACTATGCCCATATACTGTGCTCATGCGCTATAAGCCCTGTATTACATACACTTACATAGTGCCTATGATCAGATTTTCTTTTTATATTCTCAGTTTTTGTATTTTTGCGTGTATATTGTACATTACTACTAGGATGTTGGAATAGCCGGCTCTAACGTGGCCTACGTACCCATTATTTTTGCCAGATATAAATAGCCGTTCGTCTATCGTATGCGAAAAATGCATTTCATCTCAAGTTACAAGGCGGGACTAAGCAGAAAAAAAAACGAAGTTTGTGAGGAGGCGCTAGAGTAACTATGATACACTCTTGCACCGTCTACGATTACACGTTGCGCACAGATTTGATTTCCTGTGCCGCATCAGTAGAAGAACGTCTCAACAACAACGACAACAACAACAACAACAACAACAACAACGATGACAACAAGGACGACGACGACGACGACGACGACGATCACAAAGACATTAGCAAGACAACTGTTGTCGATTAGGCTAACCTCCTTTTTTTTAATTATTGACTGTTCCGTTTTCACGACCGGACACTAACACTCTTGTGTATACACTCCTCTGTCGGGAAACTACAGTAGCGTATTGGTCTTTATCAAGCCACCGTAATCAGCGTGTTCACGAAATCGACCCAGCTATGCACAATAGATTACCGGCAACCATGAAAAAGGTGCAGTACAAGCTTAGTGCACCGGTTACTAATAGGTGCGGCACTCATTCCTCGTTATTTATCTACACCTTATGGGCCGTGCAGACAGTTTGAATCGTGAGGCCCGTGTCACCCCTGAAATAAGTGAACACATCTTGTACGTCTGCCCAGGATATATCGCACAAAGAAATTCGATGGCCACCATCTTGTTGTGTACGAAGCAACGAATTTCTGAAAAAGTTCTGCTGTTACTACAACCTCGTCATTAGGCGGGTATTCCGAGAGATTTGAACAAGTTTTTACGCGAGACAGAACTCACAAGAGACTATAGTTATATTTGAACGTCCATGGTTTTGCTTCATCATCACCTTCATCTTCACAAACACCTTGTTTCTCTCATTTCTTTTCCACCTCCTTCTGTTCTCTAACGCGGAGTAGCAGGTCAGAAAATTGATTCCGGCCAACCTCTTCGCTTTTCTGCGGAGATGCTGGCCTGAATACACCTTTCTCCTCTCCATTTTTTTAATTTTCTTACGTTCCTTGTTTGCTAGTTTCCTTCATTTGCTCGGCGCTGGGATAGACGGAGCTATCGCAGCCCACCTACGAATGTTGTCATATACAAATAAACAACCAAATCTAGAGAGTAGCATCTACGGAAAATTTCATACTGGAACTATCAGCGAAAGCCTCATGAACAGCTCACGATAAGAGTAGTTTTTTTCACAGATGAAAAGGGAAATGCTCTAGCATCCTCGTATTTTATGCGCAGACGCTCTCGTCCTTGAATAAAACCCCTTGACCTCGTGCGTAGCTGCAGGAACGCCATGACAATTTCGGCGGGTATACGCCAAGACATTGCACTGTCTATGGGAAGCGTTATGCCCCTTGGAAACTACGGAAATCGGCGTCACTTCCGCTCTGGCGTCCTACACACATCCGAATTCCCGCGGCACCGCGGTCATTTCGCGGAGGTTCCGGTAAACAAACAAAGGGAGCGGCCGTAATCCCGCTTTCGCCTTGCTGACCACACACGAGGGTCTGTGCGGCGCGCAACTGTACTTATGCCGCGCCGTTGGCACAACTCTAGGCAGAACGGCGACAAGCAGAAAAGCCCGCACCACACAACTGGCTGGTGAGATCATGCGCCGTGGAACCTATATTTGACTAGCTCCCAACTTCCGATGACACGGCTTCGGAAAATTTTTTCCTCCCCTTTTCTCGCATTCCTCCCCCGTTTCTTTTTTTTTCGCCATCATTTCGGTCATGCGTTACTGGCCGGTCTGCTTATGTCTATCGCACTCTTCCATTCACTTCGTTGCGCTCGCTTTGCGGACGCCCATGCGCAGCTCTAAAGTCAATGTGGGTGGACGCATTCCGCATCCTCAAGGTTGAATGGATGGATAAAAGTTGTTGTTATCGTAGGAAATTGACCATGAGGAGATCTAAGCTGGCCTTTTAATTTGAACGCGCTTAATTTTTAATTTGAATACGTGAACAAACTGGCAGGCAGGTAGGCAGGCGACCCACGCGGCCGACAAACAAACAAACAAACAAGCAAACAAACAAACAAGCAAGCAAACAAAGAAACAAACAAAAACAAACTATCTAGGAGAAAACATTAATAAAAGTCATTTTTTACTGACTGCCACACTTTATTGAAGCTCAAAGTTAATCTCAAAACAGCTGTGTAAGCTGTTTTTTTGTATTGATCATGCAACATTTAAACTGCCCTGCTTATGGGACCAAGCAGTTCACATTGTGCAGTAAACAAAAACAAATAATGTAAAATAGTTTCGCGTTTTCATAGAATGCAAACACTTGAATGTTTCTCCGGACTGGAGGTCAAAGAAGGAGATTAAATGGCATGAACAGAGAAAAAGAAAGAACATAGGTGTTGAATTTACATATGTGCAATGTAGATGCCAGATCATGACAAATGGCATTTCGCTTGTAGTGAGACTTTATAGAGGTTTCGCCCGAGAGTGGACAGCCGCGCTAACTCGCATGGCTTCACGATATGAGCGCCAAGACTGACGTGACGCACAAGAACAGAACAGCGTTTTTCTACAGATGCAAACAGCTAGCGCATCCAAGAGCCTATAGCATGTGATTGGCCTTTTGCTGAAACTCGAGCAGCTTGCAAGATGCAGGACACACGCTTCTCCCGGC
Source organism: Rhipicephalus annulatus (assembly GCA_013436015.1). Lineage (NCBI taxonomy): Eukaryota > Metazoa > Arthropoda > Arachnida > Ixodida > Ixodidae > Rhipicephalus > Rhipicephalus annulatus. The sequence goes on along the minus strand of WOVY01002283.1, from coordinate 342,478 downwards.
CTGTAATCCAAATCTATCTTGAGTCATGTGCGTTTCCATGCCCAATTTCTGCCAATTCTTTAAGAGAGTTTGCCATCAGCTCCTGCGAAACTGACGCTCAAAAGTGACTCAAAAGTGACAAAACTGACACTCGTATGGCGAAGCTAGACGTTTAGGGAATGTGACGCGACACATTGATGTTGCGAAGAATCACAGCATTAGAAACCATTAACGAGCGTGCGCCCCAAAGTGAGTATTCATCGCGTAAATCATGCGGGCGCTCTTTCCTGAGTTTTCTCTCGTTTAGTTATTTCTTTTCCTGTTCTCTTCGTCTTAACTTCATTTACTATTTCTCTACACCACTACCAACGTAATATAGGTAGATGGAACCTTCTCTGAGGTACATGACAACCTAGTTTTTAATAATCTATTCTTATCTCCTTTCCAATCATTTTCCCCCACCCATGTGGAGGGTAGCAAACCAGTTCTTCTAGGTTAGCCTCCCTGTCTCTTCCTTTTTTTTATTTATTTCTCTCTCTCTCGAGCCCTTTGTACATGTGTTCGAACATGTTTGCTTATACGTTCCTTAGCTGCACTTATCGGGCATAACGGCCCTCTAGACGTGAGGCGGGTGAAGCTGATACTCTCTCATTCCCCTCCTTAGGGACACTGACAGAGTTTTTATAATTCCCGACGAAGTGAATTTCACTTGTCCTCGTCAACACTTTAGCAAAATCTTAGCGATCACTTATGCGACTGGATAAGAAGGTGTAAAGGCTTAAGTCATACATGCAGTCTTTATGTTCTTCTTGATCATCTCAGTGTGACGCTTTCGCCAAGACGAAGTGAGAGTCGTGCAATCGGCGTTTAATTTTATATGCGAAGCGGCTCGTTGAATAGCCTGCGTAACGCTGCCCATGGCAAGGCTTTTGCGGTTTCCGTCATGGACGCGCAGGGCAAGATCATCAACTGTGCCTCGATTCGGACGACGGACTCCGAGTTGGCTGAGCAAGTGGCCATTGCACTCGCAATACAAGACGGTCGGAGCGATGGCATGTATAGCATGACGATAGTTATAGCGTGAGAACAAAACGACGACACAGAGACAAGAAGGACACGAAAGACACGCGCTCGTGTCTTTCGTGTCCTTCTTGTCTCTGTGTCATCGTTTTGATCTCGCGCTATAACTATCGTCATGCCATACCAACTAGCCCAAGCTGCCACACTTCTAAGGCATGTATAGCGGCTCCAAAGCAGCCGTCAGGGCATTTCAGAAAGGCCGGGTAGCTCGACAGGTAGTTCATATTCTCAGAGGCGCCAGAAATAGAGATATCACCACACACTGTATCTTCTGCTTCCCTGCTCACGTCGGGGTGATTGAGGGGGTTCCTCAGAGCCTTAACGAGTCTGCCCACGAGCTTACGCGTGGCTTTACCGACCGCGCTGCCTTCAAATCAGGCGACTTTCCTCCTGGACACGGGGACACTCCTAGCACACACAGTGAGATAAGGAAATTCTTTTATTGAGAGAGAAGGCACCTCGCGCCACCTCATTCTAAGCTAAGCGGACCCCAGCTGGTCCCGCTCAGACTCTTGCCAACCAACAAGCGTTCCTTAATATCATCTATCCGGAAATTTACACTAATAGTTCTTGCACGGCTTGTGGGGAGGTTGCTACTATCCCTCACGTGCTCTGAGAGTGCGGGCGGCTGGACTCGGCGTTAAGACAGGAAGAGTGGGACACGCTCCTGCGAAGTCCCTTCTTAGAAGACCTAATTCCGACCGCCCAGCGTGCCCGTGATCGAGCCGGCAGGCTAGACCTGTCGGCGCCGTCGTATCGGTGCCAGGTGCATGTTTTGCCGAAAAAAAAAGAAGTTTATACGCTCACTCACGCTGTCCCTCGGTACAGCCTCACGGCGTTTACTCGCGTCTTGCGGTGACCCAGGAAGACACCCGCAAAACTGTCGCTTCCCTCTCCCTTTTTCGCCTCGCAAGGCAGACGCAGGCAGCGTCTGCTAGTAAAAAAACCGACTGCTCGCACTGCACAACCGTTCACTGTTCACTTTATCACTCGATCGCGTGTTCGGATTTCATTCAAGGGCGTCTTTACGTAGTTTTCTCTTAATGAGCGCCAGTGTCAACGTCGACGCCAGTGTAAGCGTTAGAGCCCGTCGCTTCACACCTACAAATGGTTTCCTTTAGCGAGAGATCATCCAAATTTTTTCGATCCACCTGTAAGACTGAAAAAAAGAAAGCGTGTTCGGCAAAATGTACTGTACAAGTTTGTTCAAAAAAATGCCGTGACCAGGATTCGAACCTGGGTTATTGCGGCCAAAACGCAAGGTACTAACCACTGTACGATCACTGCTATCCCGAAGGACGAAGACGAGCTGCTTTTGAGCGGATGCCAAGGCTTCCGTGTGATTCGGCCATGTGTTTATGTTGTATTTTGTTTTTTAAGGGGCGAAGCCAGGTCGGTCGTCACCTGTATTGATGCACGAATGTAGTAAACATGTCACAATCTATCCACGGAATGAATGATGATTAGTGGGGCGAAGTGAAGCTTCGGAGGGTTTTATCGGTAAACCATGAACCGTCAGTCCGGTGGCCACGTCTGTCTGTCTGCCTGCCTGCCTGCCTGCCTGCCTGCCTGCCTGTCTGTCTGTCTGTCTGTCTGTCTGTCTGTCTGTCTGTCTGTCTGTCTGTCTGTCTGTCTGTCTGTCTGTCTGTCTGTCTGTCTGTCTGTCCCATGGATGGACGGAAGGATGGACAGACGCACGGAAGGGCTCACGGATAAAGGCAGAGATTGACACATGGACGGACTGACGGACGCGCTGCCCCACTCATCATCATTCACTCCGTGGATACGCTGTGATTTTTAATCACGCACCGGCGGAAATGAGAAAGTGACCAAAGTTAACACGCAACTTGCGCCATGTCAATCTCGGGATATGTTTTGTACTCCTCGTGTTCACAGGGCCGTTCAAAGACACCTCCCAGTTGGACATATGATGCTAACTGGGAGGTGTCTGCTACACTTCTAAACATGGTCAGGGAACCTTGCCGAACGGTAGTCGAGGCTATTGAGGAAATGTTAGCCAAACATCATAGTACAGCATGCAGCCTGTATTTTACACTGATAATTATCTAAGAGTAACCGTAAATATCCGGTTCTTCTCTCGACAAGCGATGCCGCAAACGCAAATGAGCAAAGTTCACGGCCATAGGTTGATTTGAGCATCAGGAGCTGCCAATATAGTTACCATGGCCACCGCATGTCGCGACGTGCCCTTGTGCTCACTCGCAATCACACTGAAAGTAAGCCACACCTTCAATGAAAGAAAAAAAACTGCTAAATGTCAGCTCACGCGATTGGCGTATATCTTCTCTTCCGTGTGCCATCAATGCCTCCCTGATTTGCTTTCAATGCGCTGGTAGTGAGAAAACACTTACAGTGTGAAAATACCTGCGACTATATTCATACTTCATGGATTCTCAAAAAAAAAAGTCTTTGTATCTGCATGTTTCACTGCAAATGTTGTCCAAAGACGATAGTCATCCGTCTGGAGAGATCGAATAAAACTTTTAGTTGATGTCATGTGCGAGAAAATCTGGAAACGGGATTTGGGAGGCGCTGAGTAGGAGTGCCTCGATGTGTGCAGCGGAGGCCAACCACCGCATTGGGGGGGGGGGGGGCACTCTGCGCTGCGAGATACATCACCGCCATCCGGCAGTTATCTAGGAAGACGACAGGATGGCCTCTGATATAGCAAGCGTGTGGCGTCTAGTATAATCTCCTTCGTGGATTGCGCGTGAAATATCGGGGGCCATAATGTGTAGAATGCAAGGCGACGGGTAGGTGCTACCATCAGTGGTGGCGTACCAACCTTTTCGCGAGTAGGGGGCGCAAACTTACCTCACTCGTCCACTATATATATATATATTGTGAGATTTCATTGTACGTCATCTTCCTCATCTAACAATAATCATCATCAGTCTTCGGCACGTTCCTCTTCATGATCGGCGCCATTTTGCTGTTGCTTCAATAAAGCGTCAGCTGCACCGTTGTATTTCAAGTGGTGGAAGGTGCTTCCCGATCTCTTCGACCTCTCTCCATCCAAAGCCAGCTCCTGGAGCTCCGTTCGGGACGTCGCTTGCGCCAGCAGAGCACCATGGCCCAAGAGCAAGCCCAACCGAACCTCTCGCCGGCGCAACCACCAGCCGCCAACCCTAGCCCGGTCAACAACCCCCCTCGGGAGCCTCCAATCTTCTCCGGTCTGCCTGGCGAAGATGTCGAAGACTGGCTCGACAACTATGACCGCGTAGGTGTCTACAACAACTGGAACGAGGCATCGAAATTAGCACGCGTCCAGTTCTACGTCTCTCAGGTTGCCAAGACGTGGTTCCTGAACCATGAGAGCGACTTCCGCGATTGGTCTTCCTTCAAAGACCAGCTCCGACGCATTTTCGGTACACCGACCGTCCGTTCAGAAGTTGCTCGCAAGAAACTGGCAGAACGCGTTCAACATTGCGGTGAGTCCTACACTTCCTATATTGAGGATGTGCTTGCACTTTGCCGCCGTATCGACGACACCATGCCAGAAGGTGATCGTGTCCGGCACCTTCTGAAGGGTATCGGACCTACCGCTTTCAACGCCCTCGTCGCACACAACCCTTCGACGGTTTCCGACGTCGTCTCGGTATGCCAGCGGCTTGATACCTTGCAGTCAATCCGCCTACGACCAGACTTCTCTGAGAACCCCCTGGCAAACAGTATGGAGCTCCGATCCATCATTCGAGACATAATTCGTGAGGAATTGCAAGCCTACACTTTACCTCCTTCTAACAACGTTCCCGCTCAACCCGCCTCTAGCGATCTGCGCGGAATTATTAGAGAAGAAATGTCAGCGTTCCAAAGCATTCACCGTGCTCCACCATGCGCCCAACCCCCTTCGTATGCACAGATCGCTGCAATGCAACCCTCGCCGTCTCAAGCACCACCACCTGTACCTGATCACGAACATCTAGCACCTCTAGTCGCCCGTCCACCGAACCCTACCTACCATTCTTCCTGGCGGGCCCCACGTCCTATTTGCTACTACTGTGGAATTCGAGGACACATTTCCCGGGTCTGTCGACGTCGGCAGCAAGATGAACGTCGTGGTTATGCCGCTTTTGAACGAGACGACACATATACTCGAGGTTACTACCGTTATGCCGACAGTCCTTCCAACCACCGGTCACCGTCTCCTGTGCGCATTTCCAACACGACCAACAATCCACGTGCATCCCGACCACGCTCCCCTTCGCCACTCCGACGCTCTGTTTCACCACTTCGGCCTGTCTCTCAACTGGCTCCCCAGCGCTCGGAAAACTAAACAGTGCAGTTTTTGGAGGGAAAACTGCATCGCGGCGAAATGACCCAAGTCCTCCTGAACGACCGTCAAACATGTTATTGGTAACTGTGGAAGGTGTGCGGGTGTTGGCTTTGGTGGACACGGGAGCAACTATTTCAGTTATGCGTGCCGACTTGTGTTCTCGATTGCGGAAAGTGAAGACACCCTACCTTGGATCATCTTTGATTGGGGCCAATGGAGCAATAATTAGACCATCGGCCCAATGTACAGCGCGTGTCTTCATTGATGGTATTCTTCATCACATCACCTTCGCTGTCTTAATTTCATGTGCTCATGAACTAATTTTAGGCTGGGACTTTCTCTCATCAGCATCTGCATTAATTTCTTGCCGTCAACGTGTAGTCGAAATGACCGAGACCGATCACTGCAGCGAACGCGTCGACGAAAAACCATTGCGTTTCTTCACAGCTTCCGAATCCATACTACTCCCGGGTCAAGAGCAACTCATCACCATCACTTCTCCGAATATTGCCAATGGTGACGTCCTTATCACCCCTTCCAGCAGCTGTCTAGCTCGCGGCGTTGTAGTCCCCTCCAGCCTGGTGCGGTTCAAAGACAGTGCAGCGATAATCATTGGCCTGAACCCTACCCCAGAGCCCGTCCTCCTACCCCAAGGTTCTGCAGTGTCATGTTATGTGGATACCCAACCGGTTTCTTTGGTCTCTCTTGACGCCTTGACAGCTCAGCCACAACAGGCCCAGTCTGTTACTTCCTCCTCCTTTGCTCCCGGGATAAATCCTGACCTTTCTGCTTCTCAGCGTGAGGCGTTGCTGAATTTGCTCAGGAAACACCAGGCCTCCTTCGACGCCAATGCTTCGGCACTAGGACAGACCACAGTTGCGTATCATCGTATCGACACTGAAGGTCAGACTGTTGTACGCCGTCGTCCCTACCGAGTCTCCTTGGCCGAGCGCAAAATCATCGAGGAGAACGTGACCGATATGCTAAACAGAAACATCATACGACCCTCTACCAGTTCTTGGTCATCACCCGTTGTGTTGGTACATAAGAAGGATGGATCGGTACGATTTTGTGTTGATTACCGCGCGCTCAACAAGATTACCCGAAAGGATGTATACCCGATGCCCCGTATAGATGATGCACTTGACTCATTGCAAGGCGCCCAATACTTCTCCACCCTTGACCTTCGCTCCGGGTATTGGCAAATACCAATGGACGAAGCAGACAAAGAAAAGACCACCTTTTCTACGCCGGACGGTCTTTACGAGTTTAACGTTATGCCTTTCGGTCTATGTAATGCTCCCGCCACATTTGAAAGGATGATCGACACTGTTCTTCGTGGCCTCAAGTGGAAAACTTGTCTATGCTACCTCGATGATATCGTCGTGTTTTCTTCCACTTTTGATGATCATCTGCAACGCCTAGATCAAGTGCTCACATGTCTCTCCAACGCTGGACTTCAACTAAACACAAGAAAGTGCCATTTTGGCAACACAGCTATAAAAGTTCTAGGACATCTGGTTACTAAAGATGGCATCCAGCCCGATCCGGACAAAATTTCCGCAGTCCTCAACTTTCCGCGACCCTTTCGTTCCAAAGAACTACGCAGTTTCCTTGGACTCGCATCGTACTTTCGCCGCTTCATTCGCAACTTTGCCACTATTGCCGCTCCTCTCCACAAGCTCCTTGCTAGTACCGGTTCCTTCGATTGGAATGATCAATGCGAAGCCTCATTCCAAGAACTCAAGCAGGCACTGACATCCCCACCGGTGCTTTGTTATTTCGATGACAAGGCACCTACAATATTACACACTGACGCGAGTGGACAAGGAATCGGCGCCGTACTGCTCCAGCGCGACCATGCCTTTCGCGAGAAAGTTGTCGCGTATGCAAGCCGCACTCTGACCACTGCAGAGAAGAGGTACTCGATAACCGAACAAGAGTGCTTGGCTGTTGTCTGGTCCATCCAAAAATTTCGTCCGTACCTACATGGTCGACATTTTACTGTTGTGACAGACCACCATGCTCTTTGCTGGTTGTCCACAATCAAAAACTTGTCGGGACGACTTGGCCGCTGGATTCTCCGATTACAATCTTATGACTTTGACGTCGTCTACAAGACTGGAAGACAACATCAAGATGCCGACGCTTTGTCACGATGCCCTTTGCCGCAGTTTTCGGTGCACGTCACATCCCCTAGTCAAATTGGCTATACCGAGGACGCCTCGTCGATATCATCCATTTCTTCCCTACCTTCATCCACCCGTCCGTCAGCACTTGCTACTCACCAGCGAGCCGATTCTTATTGCACTGACATCATTGGTCGGCTTACCGGTGCTTCGTCTTCCCCTAATGCCAGGCTCCGGAAACAACTCCGACTATTCAAGTTGGAGGACGATGTGCTATATCGATACATTTTGCACCCGGAAGGCCACCGATGGGTTCCCGTCGTACCGCGCGCACTTCGCACTGAAGTTCTGCGCGCTTCCCACGACGACCCGACGTCAGGACACTTGGGTTATTACAAAACATACGAGCGCATCCGCAGTCGATTTTTCTGGCCAGGTCTTTCCACGACAGTAGCTAAATATATTGCCTCGTGCGCACTTTGCCAACACCGCAAGCGGCCCACTACTCCTCCAGTCGGGACCCTACAACCACTTCCTTGTCCATCAGAGCCGTTCTCTGTCGTCGGAATTGACCTCTTCGGGCCCCTCCCAACTACATCAGACGGCAAGAGGTGGATAGTCACCGCGGTTGATCACTTGACCCGGTACGCTGAGACGGCCTCAATCACTTCAGGAAGTGCTTCGGAAGTAGCAACTTTCTTCTTGAATGCTATTTATCTACGTCATGGAGCCCCTCGTGTCCTTTTGAGCGACCGGGGAAAGGCATTTCTTTCAAGCACGCTCAGTGAAGTTCTTCAAGCATCAAAAACAGTTCATAAAACAACATCTAGCTATCACCCGCAAACCAATGGCTTAACGGAAAGATTTCATCGCACGCTGTGTGACATGCTGTCCATGTATATCCGACCGGACCATCGCAATTGGGATGCCATACTACCCTTTGTCACGTATGCATATAATACGTCAGTTCAACGAACCACAGGCTATTCTCCATTTTTCCTAGTATACGGACGCCAACCGACATCACCACTCGACGTTTCATTCTTTTCTGGCCCCGTCAACTCTTCACCATTCGTTTGCGACCAGTTTCTGTCCCGCGTTGCTCGATGCCGTCGTCTTGCCCGCGTAAACACCGAAGCTAGCCAAGAAGATCGCAAACATCGTTACGATGCCACTCACCGCGTCGTTCTCTACCGCCCTGGCGACAATGTACTTCTGTGGACTCCTGCGCGAACGCCTGGCTTATGCGAAAAGTTTGAGTCACGCTATCTTGGCTCTTACAAAGTTATCGAACAGACCTCACCGGTGAACTACCGTGTCACACCTGTTCATGTCCCCACTGACCAACGCTGCCGCGGGACAGAGATTGTGCACGTTTCGCGTCTCAAGCCCTATTGTATGCGTTCCACAGCGTAATTCGCGGCCAGGCTGGCCGCTTCCGTCGACGGGGGAAATTAGTGTGAGATTTCATTGTACGTCATCTTCCTCATCTAACAATAATCATCATCAGTCTTCGGCACGTTCCTCTTCATGATCGGCGCCATTTTGCTGTTGCTTCAATAAAGCGTCAGCTGCACCGTTGTATTTCAATATATATATATATATATATATATATATAGTAGTGAAGAAGAGGGGCCTCAGCGGCATTTCTCGGCGCCTCAGGGGCATCGCCATCAGCATAAGCTCGTGCTTGCTGCGCTTGGCCGGACGCTGCTGACTGCTTCGCCTTCTGCGTTCTGCTCTGCAAATAAACCCCGTTACAAGTGGTGGAGTCTGCTGGGTTTCGATCACCCTGGAGCTTCGAAATCGCATTTTACCATCCATTATGCCTACCGACGCAAGCGCCGCTCCAACTCCTCCACCGGCACCACCTACTGTTCTCTGCGCCGGTTCTCTGCGTCTGCGAGATCCCCCTGTTTTCTCAGGCACAGAAGAAAAGACGTTGACGACTGGATTTCCATGTACGAGCGAGTGAGTACTCACAACAAATGGGATGACGCCGCCAAGTTCGCCTACGTCTCCTTCTACCTGTCGGACGTGGCCAAGCTGTGGTTTATAAACCACGAAGCGGAACTCCCTACATGGTCGATCTTCAAAACGAGCCTCAACCAAGTTTTCAGACGGCCTGAGGTACGCAAACGCCGTGCCGAACAACGCTTGCATACTCGGTCCCAGCAGCTTGGTGAGAATTTCACAAGCTATATAGAGGACGTTCTGGACCTTTGCAAGCGAGTCAACAAGTCGATGTCCGAAGAGCTTATGATCAATCACATCATGAAGGGCATTGAGGACGACGCTTTCCAAATGTTGCTTTCTAAGAGTTCTCGCACTGTCCTAGAACTGACCGAGTTATGCCAGAGTTTTGACAAGTTGCGCAGGCAACGTCTTTCCACCCGACGTCCCTCGGTGCTCGACGACTCTTTGTCCAGCCTGTCCATCTTTGGCATAGGAAAAGACCATGCCCCTCTTCTCTCCAAGATCCAAGAGTTCATCCACGCTGAGGTCACTCATCAGCTCACTTTGATGTCCTGCGTACCCGATCAACCACGCAGATTGACATGTACACTCCGCGACTTCATTCAAGACCAGGTCGCACAAGTTTTTCCTCCCTCCTGTGAACCACCGCCAGTCGCCGCACCTCTCACGTACGCCGAGGCCGTTGCTCGACCTCGACAGCCTGCGTTCCAGCCAGCGCCTATGTATTCGTCGCCGCCCTTTTCGCCGCCAACCTATTCACCGCCGCCTATGCCGATACCACCTCGGCCACAGTTTTCTGCCCCCCAACCGCAAGTCGGAGTCTACTCCGACCAATGGCGGACCCACGACAACCGTCCGATATGTTTTGCTAGTGGCAGTGTTGGCCACGTGGCACGTTATTGTCGTCGTCGCCAGGCTGCTCAGAACATTCGACGAATGCCCTCTTTCGACCCTTAGTTTTCTTCTACGCCTTCAAGCCCTCCGTCCTCTTCCTTTCCTTCTGATCGTCCACACGGTCCCACCCGCCGCTCCCCATCTCCACGTCGACGTTCGCTTTCCCCTATGCGTCGCCGTTCCGGACCCACTGACCAGGAAAACTAACGGCCGCAGTTCCCGAGGCCCGAACTGCGTCCCCGTCGCCATGCACAAGTCCTCGCCCCTGTCCAGCTAACGTCATTGAAGTGTCAGTCGATGGTATCGTCGTCATGGCGCTTGTCAACACCGGAGCCGCTCTATCCGTCCTTTCCATCAACCTGTGCCGCAAACTCCGCAAATATCTGACTCCATTATCCGGCCTCTCTCTTAGAACGGCTAACGAACAAAGTGTAACACCTCTCGCAGCTTGTACCACACGAGTCGTTATCGAAGGGATTGTGTATATCATCGAATTCGTTGTGCTGCCCTCGTGTTCCCATGACATGATACTCGGCTGGGACTTCCTTGCGAATAATAATGCCGTCATTAACTGCTGTCGCGCTGAACTTGAGCTATCTGCACTTCCTGATGTTGACACTGTCGAAGCCTCCCTGCCGTATTATAAACTGTCTGTTTCCGACGACACCACCGTACCACCGCACTCTTCTCTGCTGGTGACTGTGTCGTGTGACGCTATTTCCGACGGTGATGTTCTATTTACGCCCTCTGCCCTGTTCATTCAACGCAAATGTTCTCCACTGCCCGTTGCTCTCCTTACTCTCCACCATGGCGTCACGAAGACGCTCGTGTACAATACGCTAGAAGGGCCTTTACCTTTATTCTATGGTGAATGTCTCGGTCACGTGCATCCGATCGACGCCCGTCACATTTTTGACGCTCCATCTAGTTTACTTTCTACGGACCTCAGCGCACTCATTTCTGACTCTGCTGTTGACCAGTCCCTCCTTGACGCTTTCCACTGCTCCATCGATGTCGCAACGTCTTCTTCAGAACGAAGCCAGTTGGTGAACCTGCTGCAAAAGTTTCGTACTTCTTTTGACAGCCACGCTTCTGGCCTCAGTCGCACATCGAACATATCTCACAAGATGGACACAGGAAGCCATACGCCTCTACGGCAGCGCCCCTACCGAGTCTCAGCATCGGAGCGCCGTGTTATTGACGACCAGGTTGCTGACATATTCCAGCGGGGTATTGTACAGCCTTCTAACAGTCCCTGGGCGTCACCGGTTGTTCTTGTTAAGAAGAAGGACGGCTCCATTCGATTCGGTGTGCACTATCGACGTTTAAACAAGATCACCCGTAAGGACGTTTACCCGTTACAGCGAATAGACGACGCCCTTGACTGTTTGCAAGATGCAGAATACTTCTCTTTGCTGGATTTACGGTCTGGATACTGTCAAGTACCTATGGAAGCACCTGACCGACCGAAAAGAGCATTTGTCACACCTGATGGATTATACGAATTTACCATTATGCCTTTCGGCCTTTGTAACGCTCCAGCCACTTTCGAAAGAATGATGGACACTATTTTACGAGGCCTCAAGTGGAACACATGTTTATGATACCTCGATAACGTAGTTGTCTTTTCCACCAATTTTGACACCCATTTAAATCGTCTCGAGCACGTCCTCACACGCCTCACCGACGCCGGCCTTCAACTTAACCTCAATAAGTGTCGTTTTGATGCCCGGCAGCTCACCATTCTTGGTCACGTCGTATCGCGGGACGGCATACTTCCCGACCCCGCCAAGCTTCGAGTAGTCGCCGATTTTCCGAAGCCAAAGAACTTAAAGGTACTTAGAAGTTTTGTCGGCTTGTCGTCATACTTCCGACACTTTATTAGAAATTTTGCTTCAGTATGTGCGCCCCTTGCGGACCTTCTTAAAGGCGACAACGACCTTTCCACCTGGTCACCAGCATGCGACGATGCGTTCACCAAATTACGCCGCCTGCTAACTTCACCACCCATCCTCCGCCACTACGATCCTGCCGCTCCCATGGAGGTTCATACTGATGCTAGCGGTGTTGGACTTGGCGCTGTGCTAAGTCCAACGAAAGGCAGGGTTTGATGAATATGTCGTCACCTACGCAAGCCGAACTTTGACGAAAGCCGAGGCTAACTACTCCGTAACCGAGAAAGAGTATTTAGCTATTATTTGGGCCCTTGGAAAACTTCGCCTCTACCTGCATGGTCACGCATTCGACGTCGTCACTGACCACCACGCCCTTTGTTGGCTATCCACACTTAAAGACCCTTCCGAACGACTTGCTCGCTGGGCGCTCAAACTTCAGGAATACGACATCCGCGTTATTTACAGATCCGGTCGTAAGCACACGGACGCCGACACCCTTTCTCGTTCACCAATATCGGATGAAGGTGTTTGCCTCTCTTCCCTCGAGCCTGCACTTGCGTCATCCACCTCGCGCAACATGACGGTGGAACAACGAATAGATTCCTGGATCATTGGCCTCATAAGCATTCTTTCTGATCCTCTCACTCCTTCGCCGTCTCGCGCTCTCCGCCGCCAGGCTAGCAACTTTTGCTTAAGGGATGATCTTCTTTATCGACGCAACTACCTTTATGACGGTCGCAAGTGTCTCCTTGTGATACCCCGCCATCTGCGAGCTGCTATCTGCGAAGCTTTTCACGCAGACCCACAGTGCGCCCACGCAGGCCTCTTCAAGACATACGCTAGGCTTTGACTGAGATTTTATTGGCGTGGCATGTATAACTACGTGCGGAAATTCATTCGCTCGTGTGCTCGGTGCCAACGACAAAAGTTACCTCCCGGGCAAGTCTACCCGTCACAACCTCTTCCTTGTCCTAGTCGACCTTTTGATCGCGTCGGCATTGACATTTACGGACCACTACCATCAACTCTAGCTGGTAATCGCTGGATTATTGTTGCGATAGACCATCTGACACGCTATGCCGAAACAGCCGCGCTGCCGACTGCCACAGCCCGTGACGTTGGAACGTTTCTGTTGCAACGTTTCATTCTGCGTCATGGTGCCCCTCACGAGCTCTTAAGTGACAGAGGCCGTGCCTTCCTTTCTGATGCCTTGAAGGCATTACTCAACGAATGCCGAATTGTGCACCGCACAAGTACAGCGTACCACCCTCAAACGAATGGCATGACGGAGCGCTTCAACCGTACTCTTGGCAATATGCTGTCGATGTACGTCGCCTCTGATCATTCAAATTGGGACCAGGTTCTCCCGTTCGTCACCTACGCGTATAATACGGCCGTACAAGCTACTACTGGGTTTTCGCCGTACTTTCTTCTGTACGGACAAGATCCTTCAAATACAGTAGACACTATTCTCCCATATAAACCTTATGAGTCCGAAAGTACAACTCTGTCCGAATCTGCTCAACATGCTGAAGAATGCCGCCAGCTTGCCCGCTCTTTTTTTACAGAGGACCAGTGGCAGCAGCAATCCCGCCAGACTGGGGACCGTTCGGCTCCAAACTTCCCACCTGGTTCATTGGTATGGCTTCGGGCACCTGCTACCGCACCTGGCCGCTCCGCAACACTTCTTCCTAAGTACATCGGGCCATACCGCGTTGTAGAGCAAACGTCACTCGTCAACTATATCGTGGAGCCCATCATCCCATCCACAGACCTACGCTACCGCGGTCGCGACACTGTCCACGTCTCTCGCCTCAAGCCATATTATGACCCATCAGTCGTTTCGCCTCCCTAATCCACCAGGATGGCGTCTTTTTCTGCGGAGAGCGATTGTAGTGAAGAAGAGGGGCCTCAGCGGCATTTCTCGGCGCCTCAGGGGCATCGCCATCAGCATAAGCTCGTGCTTGCTACGCTTGGCCGGACGCTGCTGATTGCTTCACCTTCTGCGTTCTGCTCTACAAATAAACCCCGTTACAATATATATATATATATATATATATATATATATATATATATATATATATATATATAGAGCATTATTTATGCGTCCCATCTTTTCATCTGTACATACTCATCATCACCAGTCAAGTTTAGGTTGTGGGGCACATACTCGAGTCAATAAAGGAGAATCTTGAGGGTACTCGACGCCATCTTACAAGTGGTGGAGGTGCTGCCCGGTTCCTGTGTCCTCTCGCGTTCTCGGACACCCCAGCGTCTTCTAGAACACATCCCTGGAGTTCCGTTCAGGCCACCGCTTAAACGACCTCGGTCCGGTAATGTCGCAAGCCGACCAGCCCAGCGTGCCAGCTTCGCCATTGCTCCCACCGCCAAGAAACCCTATACCTGGTCACCAGCCCTCAAAAGGATCCTCCGCCGTTCGCAGGGCTTCCGGGTGAAGACGTTGAAGACTGGCTCAAGGAGTATGACCGCGTGAGTGTTATCAACAACTGGGATGAGCCTGCGAAACTCTCCCACGTTGCATACTTGAGCGGCGTCGCAAAAACGTGGTTTTTCAACCACGCCTCAGATTTTCCGACATGGCCCGCCTTTACACGTCAGCTCCTCCAGATTTTTGCCGACCCGTCAGTGCGCTCGGATATCGCCAAAAAGAGGCTTGACGCACGTGTTCAACGCCCCGGCGAGTCTTACACTTCTTACATCGAAGATGTTCTCGCCCTTTGCCGCCGCATCGACAACTATATGGTGGAAAACGACCGTGTGCGCCACCTGCTAAAAGGAATTGCGACTGTCGCTTTCAATGCTCTTGTGTTGCAAAATCCCTAAACCGTAGCCGATGTTGTCGCTACCTGTCAGCGCCTTGAGGAGCTTCGGACCACTCGGGTACAACCTGATATGTCTGATCTGAGCTCAAGTCGTAATACAACAGAGCTGCGTGCATTGATCCGCTCTATCATCCGCGAGGACCTTCATGCACAGGCTTCACCTCGCCACCTCGATATCCGAACGACGCCACCCGTTACTAGTTTACGCAACGTCGTGAGGGAAGAACTGGCCTTGATGACTGGTACACCAGTTCCGAGTTCACATCCCGTGCCCATTCCAAGTTATGCTCACGTTGCTGCAATGACACCTACGCCCAACCAAAGCCTGGCCTCGATGACTGTCACACCTGTCCCGAGCTCATATCCTGTGGCCATGTCAACGTATGCTCAGGTTGCTGCTACGACACCTGCACCCCAGCAAAGCCCAATGCAGCTACCAGCACCCGAAGTGCATGATTCGCTCAACTCACTCGCACCGCGACCATCTTCCCAGCCTTACAACGCCTGGCGCAGTTCGCGGCCGACTTGCTTCTATTGCGGCATCCGTGGTCATATTTCAAGGTTTTGCCGACGCCGTCAGCACGACGAACGACGAAGCTACGATGACTTTGAACGGGACGACTTCTACGCCACTGGATTGGGTAAAACACGAAAAAACGAGCCCTTAAGTATACACTTGTTTCCCTTATTCATTAACAAGGGTCTCGTACTGGCAGACTTGGTGCCTTTAGGTTGTATACGGGGGACTATTGGTCACCTGCCAGTTAGTAATAAAGTTCACGTGCTACGTGACGCCAAACAGGCTCATAAAGAGTGTGCCACACTCGCCGCCATGGCTACTAGTGGCGCTGACTGACACTCCCACGTTTAGATTGACATAGATACCCAATAATGTGGCTGGGGGGATAGCTGTCGTGGTAGCTCAGTGGTTGAGCATCGAACGCGTCATTCGAAGGTTGCAGGTTCGGATCCTGCCCACGGCAAGTCATCTTTTCACCCACTTTTCTTTCTTCTCATTTACATTACAATTGGCCTAATAACTTCCCCTATACCTTCCTTGGCATTACAGTCTGTTAGATCTCATATACATATATATATTGTTACGCCTACGAGGGGTTTATTCGAAGCAGACGTAACGGTCGACTCGACGGTATACCGCAGTGAACGCGAAGCAGCGAGCTCTTGCCACCAACTCAACGTCCTCTTCTTCTGCTACCACCATGTTCCCCGCTACACAGGTGCACATACCTAAATTACACATGTGGTAACACTTCCCTCCGCGCAGACGAAGCCCACTGGGCGAGTCAAACAGTCTCTCGAGGAATAAAGCGCTTCAAACGTGCAACATGGACAAGTTCAGTTTTTGCAGACCGTCGGCCAGTTGAATGGAGGCGCGCTATGCGGTAAACTAAATCACTGATACGGTCTACAACAAGATAAGGTCCCGCATAGTGCGGTAGCAGTTTCTCGCTCAAACCGCGTTTTCTAGTTGGTGTCCACAGCAACACTAGGTCGCCGCGATTGTACGTCACGTGTCGGCGTCGGCGGTCAAAATGTGCCTTCGAGCGATCTTGCGAAGCAAGAGTGCGCAAATAAGCAAGGCGTCTAGCTTCTTCTGCCCGACAGATGATCTCGGATATGCAGGGATCACGGTGGTCCAAACACGGGAAGATGGTATTCAGGGTATGACGAGGTGGTCGAGCATATAGAAGAAAGAAAGGACTGTAGCCGGTAGTTTCATGCTGAGCGGTGTTGAATGCATATGTGATAAAGGGTAGAATACTGTCCCAGTCCTTGTGATCGGATGCAACATACATAGACAGCATGTTCGAGAGAGTTCTGTTCGTTCGTTCAGTTAAACCGTTCGTTTGGGGATGGTATGGCGTAGAGTGCCGAAACCTTGAAGCACAGACACGAAGCATCTCTTCCATCACGTCTGCTGTGAATTGTCGGCCACGGTCACTGATTACGATTTTGGGAGGCCCATGTCGAAGAATGACAAAACGTAGCATGAAGGAAGACACATCAGCTGCAGTTGCCGATGGTATGGCAGCGGTCTCGCAGTACCGTGTTAAATGGTCGGTGCAAACGACTATCCAGCGATTTCCATCAGAAGACCGGGGAAAGGGTCCAAGGAGGTCAATCCCGACTTGCTCGAATGGAGTTCTAGGGGGCGGCACCGGATGTAATCGCCCTAAAGGAGCACTTGTTGGGCGCTTATGACGTTGACACTCGTTGCAGCTAGACACGTATTGTTCCGTCGTGTGGCGCATTTTGGGCCAGTAGAATCTTTCTTGAAGACGGCAAAGAGTTTTTGCTGTGCCTAGATGACCGGATGTTGGGTCATCATGCATAGCCTGCAAGACATAAACGCGAAGACTCTTCGGAACCACCAGAAGATATCGTGAGCCGGTGTTGGTGTAGTTCTTTTTGTAAACTAGCCCGTCTCGGATGCAGAAGCGCGTAGGCGATGATTTTGGTTTGGTAGCAAGAAGCTGTTGTATGGTGCTGTCCCTTTGTTGCTCATCCTTAAAGGTCTTGTTATCAGGAAATGGTTGGTCGAGTGATGCAATGTAGGTATCGAAGGTGTCCGCGTCACATTCCATCGTTGGAAGCGGTAGTCGCGAAAGACAATCTGCGTCAGCGTGACGTCGGCCGCTTTTATACGAAACCGTGAAGTCATATTCTTGTAGACGAAGTGCCCAGCGCGCCAGTCGACCAGATGGGTCACGCAGATTAACCAACCAGCAGAGAGAATGATGGTCTGTCACGACGGTAAAGGGGCGTCCGTACAGGTAGGACCGGAAGCGCTGCACTGCGAAGACTACTGCGAGGCATTCTTGCTCTGTGACAGTGTAGTTACGCTCGGACTTGCTGAGCGAGCGACTTGCATACGCTACGACGTGTTCTTGATTATCCAAGCGTTGAACCAGGACAGCGCCTACACCAATACCGCTGGCGTCTGTGTGAATCTCAGTGGGAGCGAGAGGATTGAAGTGTTGAAGAATCGGATGGGACGTCAAAAGAAACTTCAACTCCGAAAAAGCAGACTCGCATTCCGGGGTCCAGTCAAACTGCGCACCTTTCTGAAGCAGACACGTGAGCGGGTATGCGATATTGGCAAAGCCAGGAATGAATCGGCGAAAGTATGAACAAAGCCCCAAAAAGCTTCGCAGTTCTTTCACCGAGCTTGGCTGCTTAAATGCCTCCACTGCGGCCGTCTTGGCGGGATCCGGTCTTATGCCTTCTTTGTTTACTAAGTGTCCAAGGACGAGTGTTTGGCGCTCTCCAAAACGACATTTCTTTGAGTTGAGCACCAAGCGTGCTTTGCTTAGACAGTCCAGTGCGAGACCAAGGCGTGTGTTGTGCTCACAAAAGGTGCGCCCAAAAATTACAACGTCGTCCAAGTAACACATACACACTTCCCACTTCAATCCACGCAGAATGTTGTCCATAAATCGCTCAAAAGTTGCGGGCGCGTTGCAGAGTCCGAACGGCATGACATTGAATTCAAATAGTCCATCTGTTGTAACAAATGCCGTTTTCTCCTTGTCTTCCTCGTGCATTGGAATCTGCCAGTAGCCTGACCTCAGATCCACAGACGAAAAGTAAGAGGCCGATGATAGACAGTCGATAGCATCATCAATCCGTGGGAGTGGGTATACGTCTTTTTTAGTGATGGCGTTGAGACGGCGGTAGTCAACACAAAATCGCCATGTCCCATCCTTCTTCTTCACTAGAATTACTGGAGCGGCCCACGGACTACATGATTCCTGAATTACATTTTGCTTGAGCATCTCGCAAACCTGTTCATTGATCACGGCGCGTTCTGACGGCGATACACGATATGGTTTCTGTCGGAGAGGTCTGTGAGATGTCGTGTCGATTCGGTGCTTTATACGAGAAGCAGGGAATGACGGTGAATCATGCTGAGCGAAATCAAAAATACCGGCATGTTTGCGCAGAATACTCGCCAGTTCATTACGTTCCTTGGTGCTGAGTGACTTATCAATCATAGCCATAATGTTGGTGTCCCTGGCGTGCAGATTATTGCAACGGGTCTTATCCGGGGAATCATTGCTTTCTGCGAGGGTGGCAAGCGAGAGTACTTGATGTTCACGAATCTCTGCAAGTTTCAGATCCTTCGGCAGCACTGTAGGTTCACTAGAGCAGTTAATCACCCACAAACCAGTATGCCCTTGCGCAACCGATAGTGTACAGTACGGTATTAAAACTGCCTTCTTTATGCAACTGAAATGCACGGGCTCCACAGTTGCGTCAAATGTTTTCTCGCTTGCAGGTGAACAGACAACAGGGACGCATTTTGCAGACAACGGCGGCACAGTTGTGTCCACAGACACGCAAAGAGCACTTTCTTGAGAGGGCGAGTTTTCCATAAACGAAACTGGGATATCAGAATCTACTGTAATTTGTCCTGTGCGGCAATCGACAGTAGCACCACATAGCTTCAAGAAATCGAGTCCCAGAATGACGTCGTGCGTAGTATGAGGGAGAACAGCAAACTCCGCGACAAAGTTCTGGCATGCCAAACTAACAATCACAGTGCAGACACCAACAGGTTGTAACACCTCTCCGCTCACTCCACGAAACGTATCAGGACGGTCCCAACGAAACATAACCTTTCGTCCAAGAAGGCGGGTGAAAACTAAACTCATCACTGACACGCTTGCACCTGTGTCCACCAACGCCATCGTCGGTACACCATCGATAAGCACTCGAACCTTATTTCTAAGCATGGAAGCTAACGGAGGTATATCGGTTGAAATCGAAGACTGTCCGGCGACCTCACCTCCAACGGCCGCGCCGGCTAGTTTTCCGTAGGAGGCGAGGAGTGGCGGCGCCGAGGAGACGGTGATCGGTTGGCGCGAGGGGCAGGTGGTGGTGTCACACTGCGGTCAGAGGCCGGAGATTGGTTTCGTAGTGGTCCTGAGATCTCGTAAGACGCGCTTCCCGGGAATGTCGGTGCTCGGGTAAGGCCAGAACGGTTAAATCTCGGTGATCGGTCGTACCTTGGCGGCTGCCGGTAGTTGCAATACCTGGCAATGTGTCCTTCGAAGCCACAGTTGTAGCAGACTGGTAGAGGACGCTCGCTGAACCAATGCTGAGACCGCTCAGCTGTGAAGGGTCGGTGACGAGCTTGCTGAGCGGGGGCTGCCCACCTCTGTGTGGCGGGGCCGTGCCGAAGGCGTTGGCCATATCGCTGGTCGGCCGCGAATGAGTCACGACGTGGCCTCGGATTTCCAATTTCGCTAATGTCTGCCACACATACCGATGGTGGCAAAGGAGCTGATGGTGTCGCCGTGTAGTAGGGTGGATTGGTAGGTGGATGAGGAATGGTTTCGTCGACCCTACCACCTTGTCGCTGCAGCTCTTCACGCACAATTGCCCGAATAGTAGCCGCAAGGTCGGTGGGCGGACTCACGTCGACGCTGGCAACCGTTGTCACATTTGCCAGCCTACCAAATTTCGGGGCGATGCGACGAGTCTTCAATTTTTCAAACGTGCGGCATTGGCGTTGGACGTCGGAGGCAGAGGTGAGGTCATCCCTGCCTATCAGAAAATTGTAAACGTCTTCCGCTATACCTTTCAATAGGTGTCCGACCCTGTCTTCTTCGGACATCTGCGGGTTTATAATCTTGCAAAGCTTAAGGACGTCCTCTATATAAACAGTGCAGGTTTCTCCAGGAATCTGGGCTCTTCCAGCAAGAGTCCGCTCCGCGCTTTTCTTTTTTGAGTCGGAATCACCAAAACACTTCTTGAGTTCTTGAGCAAAAAGAGCCCATGTTGTCAAGGACTCTTCGTGGTTTTCGTACCACATCAGTGCAGTGTCCGTGAGAAACAGCGCGACGTTTTCCAGCTGATCGATAGAGTTCCAGTGATTGTACCGGCTCACCCTTTTGTAGTGCGTTAGCCACGCGTCCACATCTTCTCCTGCCATTCCCGCGAACGGGCGGGGTTCCATGTAGTGATGCCGAGGTGTAGTCAGTGTAGATTGGCGCGAAGTCGAGGCGGTTGATTCCTGACCTTCGCTCTGGGTCATGACGACTGTTGTCGGCGGCAGACCGGCAAGACGACGGCTCCGGCGAACTCCGAACAGCTGTGGCTCCGTGGTACGTCGACGTGTCGTACCCAGCACCTCCACCACTCTGTTACGCCTACGAGGGGTTTATTCGAAGCAGACGTAACGGTCGACTCGACGGTATACCGCAGTGAACGCGAAGCAGCGAGCTCTTGCCACCAACTCAACGTCCTCTTCTTCTGCTACCACCATGTTCCCCGCTACACAGGTGCACATACCTAAATTACACATGTGGTAACACTATATATATATATATATATATATATATATATATATATATATAGATAGATAGATAGATATACACGTGTGTGTGTTTTGTATATTGAGCTGTAAACGACAATTCGAGTTGAATTAAACCTAAGTAGCCCGACTTTTAATTAGGCCTTAGGCCTCTATAGAGCTAAAAAACATGGTCATTCACCTTCTACCTAGTCTGGTGGGTCCGGCTGCGGGGTAAGCTGGAAAGCTGTTTCCCACTGTACTAGAGCCCACTGCTTTATACGTCGCCACTTTGCAAACTGATCCCACCGCTCCTAGTTACCATAAGAAAGGCTGATCAGGTCTGTCAGAGACAAAAGCAGGAACTGTTTTTTTTTGTGCTCCAATACGGCAACACTAAAACAATGAAAAAGATTTCGTCAGAATTATCGGCTCACAGCACCTTCGACAGAGCAGCGATCATGCTATTCATTTTTGAATAAAGAAAATGATTTTCCTGATGCAACGAACGCTCTGATTGGTCCGTAAAGCGATTGCTCGTTCCCCTACATAACAAAACAGGCAAAGCATCTATAATAAAGCAGTATACGCTTTCGCGCCTTGTACTGTAGCCGGCTTTGCAATGCTACAGTACAAGGTGCGAAAGCGTCACATAGGCGGCCCACACCGCAAAGAGTCTACTAGAAAAATCGTCGCAGCAGAAATGTTGGAAACATTTCACTATAGTAAAGGATTCCCTGGTAACATTTGCATTTCCTCGTAACAATATATTTTAGCAATTCTGTGGCGAAGAAAAACTTCACCTTAGTTGTTTGTTTTCCCAGCGTGCAGCCTATAGGGACCACTGTCCAAAGTGGAGGGTGGGGGTGGGGGGCTTAGCCCTTTTAACTTCTATCAGTGGGAGGGCTGGTGGCCCCCTTGCTCCACCAGCTGAGACGCCTATGGCTACCACCATATTGCCTTCGCAAGGTGTAGGAAACACCCGCCTTTTCGTGCATAGCGTTGCATTGTCAGGGCAGCGAAATAAACGTTACGGTTCTTAGAATTACTTATGTATGCCTTTTGTAGTATATGGAAGTGTTGATGTTCTGCCTCAGATATGCGCAATATTTGCTTTTTAACCGATAATACGCACAAGTATAAACGCAGCAACCAGAGCAATACTCATGGGCGCTGCCGTTGTCGTCGGATTTCAGTCGTTTTGGGTGACAAACAGACAAGTGGACCGATAGACATACCAATACTTTTGCGTCGAAGTATCTCAAGAAAGGCTATTGTCTTTTAGAAAAATGTGACAGTTGTTTCGCAAGGCAACAATCCCCTTCAATGAAGCTAATCAATGGTCATGTCGAAAAGTGTTGCAGGTCCCTTTAATGAGTAGTTCGAAGTGATCCCAGGCCTCTCAGTGGACTGTTGTGCGCGCGCACGCATATGTTTGTGTGTGTGTGTTTGTGTGTGTGTGTGCGTGCGTGTGTGTGTACATGCGTTTCAGACGTTATTTTGGTATTCGAGTTATTTTTCATCGAAGACTTCATTTTCTCGTTAGTTTCATATCTTATTTACTCTTTTTCTCCAAATATTTTTCTTTCCTCCATAGATGGCGTTGTTCTAAGCGGAAGCTGTCAGCGTGCTCGTTTACAGCTGCCACGCATATTAAGTAATAACAAATAATAATATTTTTATATACCTCGTTTCAGTCCCCGTTTATATGACCTACAATATTGTTCAATGTTGCTGGATCGGCTAGGAGCGATAATTTAGAAGGTGTCTAATGGGGGCTTTTCGCGGCTGCCCCTGGTGACAGGGACCCAGGCTGCTCGCTGTCACTGCGTATCATATGCTCGAAACGCTACATTGTTAAACGAATATAACGAATAACCAGCGGGCAGGCACTGCGGTAACGCATTTACTCAACGATTGCGCAAAAACTTGTTTCAAGCCGTGGTTCGCAATGACGACGGATGTGCCACGAAGGCTGCCTGGGGTGCGGCTTTTCTGGTCAGGCTGCATGTCACTATCCCGGCTCCTTACGCTAACTATGCTTTGCGCAACTTAGCCCCCATCCCCGCAATTGTCCCTTACCTGACTTTTTTTCGTCTATTTAGTGAAAAGGAGTTATCCCCTACGGCTTCTCTTCTCGCGTTACTGCTCTCGGCACCCGACAGAAGAATATTAAAGATTTTCTTTTCGCGCACACTCTGCATTGTCACCTGCACATCGTCACCAAGCATTGATCCTCGTTGCTGTTGTTGCCTCGTTTCGACCAGATACAAAGTATCAAATGAATCCACTTGAAAACGAGTATCTTCTTTTTGTAGCCCCCTCCCTTTTCGGAGCAGGGAGGGTAAAGAGAAGTGCTTCCTCTCCTTCCCTCTCTTCCCGAGGGGGGAGGGGGTGGTAGGGGCTGCAGGTTAAGAAGAAAGCCGTTTCGCTAAGACTATGCAGATTCTAACGAAATTGGTCGAGTCGAATAGAAGCCGCGATAGCCGTCATTCCCGTCTCTGACTGTCAACTCTATTTCCCGAAGACGAGAAAACAGCAGTATACTGTTCTTCTCAGCCGTGAGTTGGCTCGTTCCTGTATCACTTGGAATAACTATAAGTCAGTTACGTCGCTAGCAAGCTTTGTCATCGTTTCATTTCTAAGCTTTACCACTACTGCCTCATGTACGGTGTACATAGGTGTGTAACAAGGTTCCACGGATTTCGTCAGAAGAGACTGATATGAGTTTTACGTAAAAACAAGTAACAAACAAACAATACACCGAGTCTCTTGTTCGCGGATTTCTCGGTCTCATTAAGGTGTCCTTTTTTCCACGAAGATTACTTCGCTAACAAATTGACGTTACTTCCCGTATTGCATAACTGGCGCAGTGGGTGGGGCCATTGACAAAGTGTCAGTCTTAACGCATGGTTTTCGCGGGAGCTCGTCTTTCATAACGGCTCTTAACGCAGAAGCAGCAGATACGTAGATTTCGGGCGTTGTTACTGGGGTCCGTTATGCGGCGATCGACAATAGCGTCTTTGTCTCGAATATTGAAGTTCGTGCATCGAATGTAAAGATCCGCCTCTGCCACGTGGCAGATTTCCGGCTCGATGGCGACGAACTTCGCGAAGTTTGCTTTTGCGACGAAAACTAAGCCGAATATATATGTCGTCCCTGGACTAACACTGCGCAAACGGACAAAACTCAACGAAACGTTTTTCTTTGACGCACTGCCTGAACAGGTATTCATAACGCGCATTGATTCGTACTTGTTAGCATCGAATTGGGATTCGCAGTGTTGATGTGATACTTTTTTTATCTTCCTCTATAATTTCCAGAAGCCGAATAAGATTTGTAGGTCAAGTTCTCGGACAATAATTTACCAGCCCTTGTTAACAGTGGTGGCATAATTCATACCGTGTTAAGCTTGTGCATGAATAATAGGCGTCGTTGCATAAAATATTACAGGGAAGAAATCGCATGGTTGCCCACGTTATTACTTTGATTCAAGGCGCATATTGTGATGCTGATTGTGTGTTTTTTTTGTTTCTCGTTGTCCTGAGCGGACATATACTTCACATTTTCTATTCACCGTCCCGAAAGCTTGGCGTTTTTGCGAGCACGGGCGCAAGTCTGGTATATTTCCTGTATTTGCTACCATGCGATGTTCATGAGCTTATTGAAGCATAGCGGCCGCCCTCAAAGTCGTTCTTGAGCTTTGTTTTTTTATTAATTTTTCAAGAGCACAGTGGTTCTCCATAGCTTCTATTGATCTTGCAGTCCACGCCGCCCCCCCCCCTACCTCTCTTTTTTACACTGTTTCAAGTTTTATGCATTTTTTTCTTTGTCAGAGACGCATCTTGTCGGAGGGTCTTTCAAATCTACTTAAAGTGCGTTAAATATCCGTGGAAGATTTTACTTTACCGCTATGTAAAACGGAGCGCAGGTTTAATAAGTTTTTATTCTCTAGAATAACTTAAGGAATATGTTTTGCGCAGTTGAGAAATAAACGAGAAGTTGCCACCCGATGTCTCAATACACGTGGCCCACATATCCACATATGCGCACTGCAAATTAGGAAGCCAGCCAGGCCCGCAGTCAGGAATTGTTTTTGAGGAGGGGGGGAGGGGGCACTTGCTGAATGCCTTGAAGAATACCTATTTTTTTCATATTTTAAATGCGGAGCATACTCGGCTAGTCTCGTGCCTCGTCTTGTCTCCTAGAACACGGGCGGTGTGTACATAAGCGGCGGAGCACGTTCGAAATTCAGTCAAGGGCGTCTTTGCGAATCTCTCCCCCGTACTCCTCGCCATGAAACAAGGGCGTTGTGTATATAAGCGGCGGAGCGCGCGTTCGGAATTCAGTCAAGGGCGCCTACTCCGTCCAATACAACGACGGCACCAAGCAAGATACACTTTAACTTTACACTTTTTGCCCTCGATTCTCCTTCATTGAGTAAGTGAGAATAACAAAGACGAAATAACAATTAAGGATTCCCAAACCCAACGCCGCCACATTCCCGTGATATTCCCTTCACTGTGCGACGCATTTGTTCGAGTTCCCCCATGAGAAAATGCGGGCGCCTTTTTTTTGGTAAAGAACTTTCTTCAACCTAATTCCAGGGGATGGGTGGGGGGGGCGAGCTTCTACAGCGGCCTCCCCTCACCTCTGGCTATCGGCTTAATATTAGTGCATAACCTAACGCCACGAGAGAACGAACAAACGAACGAACAAACTTTACACGTTGCGGAACCTCACGAAGGTTATACCCACTAACATCGCGGAAGTGAAGTGGTTGCAACCATTCACAGCGCAGATGGCAGCGCATATCAAATCTTTCAGAGTATATGTACATTTGTTGTTTTGTATGCGATAGATGAATGCAAGAAAAAAGTCACAATTTCGGCACAAGGTCGAAGCAATGAATGCGGTAGCAACACATCGGACTGTTGTACGAAGTTAGACGAGATTTAGGAACTATACGAAATGGTCGGTTGTGGTGTAATTGAATGCTGTAACGAGAGTATCGAAACAGGTGTTGTTGTGAATAGTTGACTGCGTGACGTCCAACAGGACGAAAAGTCCCAGTTCAGCACCGAAAAACGTGACAATACACTGGTTTTTATGCCGAAGACATTCACGTTGAGTTCGCCAGTGACTATCACTGGCACATCCTGTAGGCACACCACACAGAAGTTGTGCAGCAAGAAGTTCATGGCATCAGTCCGCAAGGTTCCTGGTCCGATCTACACTGTTGCGACAACGAAGCCTTGCGATGTTCAGCAGCGCAAGCCTCACAACTCATCTGGGGCAGCAAGTTGAGTTTGTCTGTCTAAAACGACAGTGGCCGTGCGCACTTCGATGGGAACTGATTTCTCAGGCACAACAGGACCAGCAACTTCCCAAGTAGTCCTGGACTTGATGCGAGTGTAGAGAGGAAGAAGATTATGAGCCGCAGTGGGTGACGCCTTTAGCGAGAGGAGCCAAGCGCGAGCGTTTGCCCCGAGTGCTGTGATTCCTGAGTCCGTTGCTGCCGCCCGCTTTCCGCATCAATAGACCTGCTGTGCAAGCACCACGTGTGCCAATAAACCCCGTTTCAGAGTGGTGGAGGTGCTGGGTATTTCAACCAGGAACTCCGCAACAGGAAACTACCTGCCATCCCAGAAATGGCTGAAGAAACCACCCAGCAAGGTACGACCCAGCCTCCGATGGTCATCGTTCCCACTGCGCTACGCGTGCGCGATCCACCTTTTTTCGACGGTACCGATGAGCAAGACGTAGAAGATTGTCTGTCGACATTTGAAAATGTAGGCGCAAACAACAAGTGGGACGACATATCGAAGCTGCAATATGTACCCTTCTACCTGAAAGAGGTAGCGAGTCTCTGGTTCAACAACCACCACTCGGAATTCGCCACTTGGGGTGCTTTTAAGCTACGCACTACGATGTATTCGGTCACCCCGAGGTACGCAAGCTCCGTGCCGAACAGCGTCTACAGGGACGTGCACAGCTTCAGGGGGAAGGCTTCACAAGCTACATCGAGGATGTGCTAGACTTGTGCAAGCGCCTTGACCTTTCAATGATCGAAGCAGACAAGATCAAACACATCTTGAAGGGGATAGACGACGTCACCTTCCAGATGCTGCTGGCCAAGTACCGTGTCCGAACTCACCACTCTTTGCCAGAGCTTCGAGGAATTGCGCAAACAACGGGTCATGACACGGCGGCCAGCGGCTACCGACGAAACTCTCGCGGCATTGACCCTAGGTGGAGACCACAACACAATCATGTCGGAAATCAAACGATATGTGCGCGGTGAGGTGGCCCGACAACTTTCGTGTCTGTCGTATCAACCGGCAACGGAACCCTCTTCTGAGCGTCTCGCGCCCACCATCAGACAGGTAATACAGGCGCAGGTCTCTGAGGCACTGCCGCCCGTTTCTCAGACAACACCTGTCTCCGCGCCATTGACATACGCTGCTGTTGCTGCTACTCCACCACGACCTCCACTTCGGCCAACTCCCCAGCCTCTACGAGTACCAACGACGCCATTTCCAGCAACACAACAGCGCTATAACGGAAACCTTTGGCGCACAGTTGACAATCGTCCAATCTGTTATGCATGCGGATATCCAGGTCACGTGGTGCGCTTCTATCGCCGGCGCTTCTCAACGGGCCCGGCTGCAGCTCCGAGGTACTCTGACGACTCTTTCCCGGCCCCGTACAACGCGCAATGAGAAATGCTCCGTCAATGCGACCGACGATCAGTGCAACGCGACCCGTCCCCATCCGAACTCGACCACCACCCTGCTGCCGACTACCGACCATTTGGTCCCCGTCGCTCATCCTCACCACGCCGCTACCGTTCTCCGTCCCCGCTGCGTCGCCGACCGAACCCCGTAGAGACGGAAAACTGACTGCCGCAGCTCCGGAGGCACGAGCTGCAAAATCGTCGCATTGTAGAAGTCCTCGCCCGTCCCCCACAAACGTTCTGGAGCTGTTTGTTGAAGGTCTACGAATTCTTGCGCTTGTTGACACGGGTGCCGCCGTATCTGTGATGGGTCAAAAACTCTGCCGTTCGATACGAAAAGTAACGACGCCGCCTTCCGATGTATTGCTGAATACCGCGAGCACGCAACCTATTCGACCAATCGGAGCATGTACAGCGAGAGTAATTATTCAGGACATCCTGAATAATTACTCGACCAGGCGTTGACAGCGCGGTGCGGGCACACGGAGCCGAGCCGGTGTGGACGACAAACCTCGGAAGACTGAATCAGCTCCTGAATTTCATTGCCGGCCTCGCCGCTTGTGTCCAGTGCCCGGCGATCTCTAGTTCGGACGCACACGTGGCGATCACCGGTGGTTTGCTATGGGACATCCCCCTCAGCGAAGAGCGACATCGGCTTGGTTTCTCAGCGTGTTTGCTTGACACAGCTGGGATCTTGCGGACACCCGTGGACGCTACAATCATCGCAGCTCCGCTAAGTGACGCCACCACATCGGTGACGTCAGGCATCACCAGTATAAAAGCCCGGTCATTCGCACATCTCGGCAGTGGGCAATGCAGCAGCAGCAGCAGCCTCAGCATGTTTCCTAAATGCATCTTCTTGTTTGCACAGGTATGTTACTTCGACAACTCGAGCTGTATCCGGTCTGATGATCGATTCTTGCTGCTGCTGTGTTGCCCACATGGTTATTCGCGTATTGGTCTTTTGTGCTACTGTTCCTATGTCGTTGATTGCCTCAGTCGCCTACTCCTGAGCGGGGACGTTGAGCTTAACCCAGGCCCAAAGAAAGTGGCTGCTTCAAAATTAAGTAAACCTGACGAGTCACGTGAATATTCCCTAAGCGCTCTTGAGTCGTCGGTTGAGCTGGCAGAGTCCGATTGTGGTAACACTTTCCTCGTGAAGGTTCTTTCCGATTTAGTTGCTTGCCAGAAAAAATTATCGCAAGACATATGCGAAATAAAATACTGTGAAGACACGTTTTGACGCCTTGGAACTGCGTGTGACTGCTCTCGAAAACACATGCTCCAAAGCTCTGACTGAGCAAGATTCCGAGCAGCTTCGTTCCGAACTCGTTTGCTTAAAAGGCACAGTGGCTGACATAACGGCTAAATTTGATGATCTTGAAAACCGTTCGCGAAGGAACAACATCATTATGCATGGTATACCAGAAGATAAGGATGAGAATCGTGACACACTGCATTCCAAGGTAGTGAACGTGTTCAACAGGCTTGTCGTTGATTGTCCGCGTGTTGAACGTTCGCATAGGTTAGATAGAACACGTTCTGGACGTTCTCGGGCTGTCATTTTGAAATTGCTAGATTTAAATGACAAACTTTTACTGCTGAAGAATGCTTACAAGTTGAAAAATTCTGATATAACACTGTCCAAAGACTTTTCCTCGAAAGTACGCGCCGTACGTAAAAAGCTATGGGACGCTTCAGCTGAGCATCGTAATAACGGATCAATTGTCAAGATGAGGTTTGATCAATTATTTATCGATAACGTTCGGTGTAATTGGGATGGCCCCTCAAACAGACTAATAATTCCTCGTGGTTCTGACAGCAATGCCAGAACGACTAACGCATCTGCATCACTGCCCTGACCGTCCTATCAAGCCGCCTCCGATCTTGCGTTTTTGAACGTTAATGCCAGAAGCATTACTAACAAATTCTCCCAATTTTTTTCGCTAGTTTCTTCATGTTCTCCTCATGTTATATGCATCACGGAAACATGGCTTCACGAAGAAATTCACGATTCTGAATTCACGCCTCCTGGTTACCTTGCTCTCCGTTGTGATCGCCAGAATAGAAAAGGGGGTGGTGTCGCCTTGCTTTTACGCTCAGATTTTAGTTTTGAGGCTCTGTCTGGTTACCCTAACGTTGAATCAGTTTGGTGCAAGCTAATAATAAATAAGCAGAATTTAACCATCTGTGGTATTTATCACCCTCCTGATGGCCCTAACGATCTGTTCGACGATCTCTCACATTTCATACATGAGCATCACCTGGATAGTTCGAATTTGATACTTCTAGGGGACTTCAACATCACTGGAATTCACTGGCCTTCACTTACGTATTCCGCTTGTAGTGCCCCTGTCTGTAGGGATCTTTTTCCTTGTCACATAACCCAATACAACTAGTTCAAGAAAATACTCGGCAGAACTCCATTCTTAATTTAGTGTTTGTTAGTAACAGTCTTGCTCATTTAGGTGTCACATACGAGATCTTAGAAGGTATCTCTGATCATTATGCAGTCCTCGTGCACATTCACTGTCCCATTCCACATGAACGTTTCAGCTATACCACATTTCATGATTTTTCTAAGGCTGATGATACGGCTATTGTTGACACCCTGGCAGATAGTCTTGATCATTTTGTGTCGCTCAGTACCGAGTGTTATATTGACGTGCTTGTCGATTACTTTGAGTCGCTAGTGAGGTCATGCATAACTTGCCATGTTCCACTAAAAACCTCTGGGTCTCCTCAGGGGCCTCCGGCCCCTGAGGAGACCCAGTGCTGAAGCAAGGATTGAACCTCACCAAGCGACCGCCGGCATACCACCTCAAGCGTCCAGACACGCCGACAACAAATCCTCCAAGAGAGACAAGAGCATCACCGGCTCGCCTGAAGCATGGCCAGCGCTGCCAACGATAGAACCACCGTTTGAGCCACCGCATCGCTCGTCTACAATCACTTCGTAACGAGAATGCGGTGATAGTCGCGACAAAGAAATCGTAGCCGTGGTAAAGGCCCTTATGGATACCATTCGTATGCTCCTCACTAGCATTGACAGTCCGGCTGCAAAGAGGGCACTTCAGTTAGTGGATGCACTGAAGCCGGTGCTATCAAGTCTGGAAAGAAACCATGGCTCCGCCTCTTCAAGCCTTTCGTAAAGAGGTCAAAGGAGCTTCGATATTTCAGTAGAAGGCCCGAGGTTTCAAGCCCCGCATTTCTGATATCCTACAATTTGTGTTTAAAAACCAGTTTCCAATTATTGTTATCTGTGAGCCAAGGCTACACAATGCAATACGACTATCTAGGTACGAAGCCTTCAAGTCCGCTACCTGCAACGAACAGAGTAAAGTCATTGTATATATCAGATGCGACCTTACCTATATCGAGCACCGTGTAGCACCTCACGATGACAACCAGTATGTCTGCTTGACAGTTAAACGTAGAGACCTCAATTTCACGCTTGTAGGCACATATATATCACCTTCAAATCGTTTTGAACCTGAAAGACTACGTGCACTGTTAACAGCCACACCTGGACCATGGATCATCACCGGAGATTTCAACGCTCACCACACACTATGGGGAAGTCAGAAGACAGACAGTCGCGGAAGGCAAGTATTCTCTTTTGCTCTGGAGCAGCAGCTGCTTTGTGTAAACGACGGAAGCCCAACGTTTCTACGGGGAACGACATACAGCAGCTGCCTTGACGTGACATTTGTGTCACGAAGCCTAAATGGAAAGGTCAAGTCGTTCGCAGACTATGAAACTTATGGAAGCGACCACATACCAACTTATTTGAAGATCAAGGGCCTGGAAAAATCGCCAAACTACGACACTTCGACTCGCATCGACTGGACAAAGTTCAGGTCACTGACGGAAAAAAGGTGTCAAGAAAATAAAACGCCTCCTCTTGACACCCTCGAGGATATGATTAGAGGTTCTACTCAAGAAGCGACCTATCATATTCAACATACTTCAGATTATTGTCGACATCAAGCGGAATTGGAATGGCTCAGAGCGATCCGTCGTCACGCAGAAAGAAGATATAGGCGCACTAAGTCCATTCACGACTTGAGGGAGGCAAGGTGCCTACAGAAAAAAATTCAGCGGCGAATCATTTCACTTCAATCCTTTCACTGGAAATATCTGTGCGAATCTTTGGATCCACACAAGCCTTTGACGCAGACATGGAGGATTGTCCGTGGGCCACGAACATCGCCACATCAACATCGCCCCTTCAAGTGTCTTTCTTTCCACCAAGGACGCACCGAAATTGAAGTAGCAGAAGATTTCTGCGTGAAAGTTGCCGGTCATGCGTCCACGTGCACCACGCGCCACCTAGAAAACGCTCCAGTTTCCAGAGATTCAAGAATGGACACTTTTTTCTCTCTAGAGGAGCTACAAGCGGCCTTGACGGCATGCAAACGATCTTCATCGCCTGGTCCGGATGGGATCACGTACATGGCTCTTTGCAACCTCGGAGAAGCATCTCGACGGGCCCTTCTATCCGTGTACAATGACTCGTGGAGCAGCGGATTTATCCCTCATTCGTGGAAATTCGGCCGCCTCGTCCCTGTGCTTAAAGCAGGTAAATCTCATCTGCACTTGACCTATTATCGCCCCATCGCGCTTACCAGCTGTTTCGGGAAAGTGATGGAGAGGATGATTTTGACTCGCCTAGAGTGGTGACCTGGAGCGCCACAAGGTATACCCTCATGTTATGATGGGCTTTCGGCGTGGGCGGTCCGCAATTGATAACGTTATAGACCTGGTCTCATCTGTTCAGCATCAAAAAAGACTGAAACTTTTATCTGCGGCGTTGTTCTTGGACGTGAAAGGTGCATACGATAACGTATCACATGAAGCAATTCTGGATGTCATGGAAGATGTTCGATTAGGGGGTCGGGTTTACCAATGGATTCACAGCTATCTGAAAGGCAGAACTTTCTTTGTACAGACGGAGAATGGCACAACAACGCACCATTGCAACCGTCGAGGTGTGCCTCAAGGCGGTGTTCTTAGCCCCACACTTTTCAATCTAGCGCTACTCGGCCTGGTTGACGCACTTCCAGAATCTGTCCATCTATCAATATATGCAGATGACATCTGCATCTGGGCGTCAGGCGTAACACGCCTTCGTTTGCGTGCCCGGCTTCAGAGAGCGGCTACAATAGCGACAAAGTACCTGGAAGAACGGGGACTAGAGCTGTCATCAGAGAAATGCTCGCTTATAGCATTCACGCATAAGACTATGAGCCCATATGTTATTAAAATCAACGGACACACGATCGACTACGCGAAGACCCACCGATTCCTCAGAGTCATAGTTGATCGCGACCTGTCCTGGAGCCCTCACATCGCCCACATGAAAACTAAACTCACCATGATCACCCACGTACTGAGGTTTCTTGCTGAAAAAACGTGGGGTACATCGGTACGAGCAATGCTCCATCTCTACACTGTTCTGTTCTTCGGTTATATGCGATACAGCTTACCCATGCTTTGCGGGATCCGAAGAACAAACTTGCGTGTCCTACAGTCGATCCAAGCCCAAGCCCTGAGAATATGCCTTGGTCTCCCGAGATGCGCGTCTACAGCAGCGACAGTCATCATTGCGCGTGATTATCCAGTCAACACATACATCCGCGTAGACGCTTTGAGAATGCACATAAGACATTTCACTCGGCTTCCATCTCATCACCTCGCCTCACTTCGAACTTCCAGGCCCCACTCAACGTTCAGCGCAGCTGTAGCTCAGCATTGCGCAGTGCTTCAATTGCACTTCACGCATGCAGCACAGCCGCCGATACCATTATGGTGCCTACACCCACTCAAAGCCCTTCTTACAATTCCTGGCATCCAAAATAAGAAAAAGTCGTCGCATCTAGCCCTGAAACAGGCCACATTACTTTTCCTGCAAGAGAAGCACAACGGACGCCTTCACATTTGCACGGATGGCTCAGTGTCTTCAGTAAGCTCTGCAGGAGCGGTGGTTATTCCCGCGAGGCACATCACAATTAAATTCATGACATCGCATTTGACGTCGTCGACAGCTGCAGAACTTGCAGCCATTCGTGCAACTCTGGAGTTTGTAGTGAAAGAACCTTCGGGAATTTGGTCGATCTTCTCGCACTCGAAGGCATCTCTTCAATGTCTTATATCACCCTTTCGCAATGAACCTAATGAACAGTTGGTAGCTGAAATAAGGCTTCTTCATCACCAAGCAACCGAAAAACAACACAGCATAGTGTATCAGTGAATACCAGGTCATTGCGGTATATATGGCAATGACCGCGCAGATGAGGCCGCTAGATCTGCACACGATGGTACCCAATACACAGCCATCCCGTTCTCAAGAACCGACGCAGCTACAAGACTTCGTTCGCTTGCACGTGACCTCACACTGGTTCAGTGGAACTCAACAGATTTCAAAAACGCGCGCCTGCATAACTTGGATCCCGATCTGCAGCTTCGTCTTCCCCCAAGGATATCTCGAGCTGAGGAGACTCTTCTATGCCGCCTGTGGCTTGGAGTGGCCTTCACGAACGCATACTCTTATCTCATTGGGGTGGCCAGCTCTCCTACATGCACTTACTGCAGTTGCGAAGAAACCATCGCGCACCTTCTGTGTGAGTGCACTCATTTCAACGCGCAAAGACAAGAACTCACTGCAGCTCTGGATAGACTAGACGATCGGCCTTTGTCGGAACAAAGGATTCTGGGTCATTGGCCGAGCCCATCCTCAGCCCAGAAGGCTTTGAAAGCTTTGCTGCGCTTTATGCGGACAACTGGCCTCAGAGACAGACTTTAGTGTTTTATACTCTTTGATGTTGCCTTTCCTCTGTCACAATTTTTTTAGGGGCGAAGCTCCTTAGGGCGTGGGCTGTGCGTCCCCTGTATGTAGCCACCTCTAGTTTAGTTCTTGCAGTGTTCACTAGATGGTGGTACCGTCCCCTGTATGTAGCCACCTCTAGTTTAGTTCTTGCAGTGTTCACTAGATGGCGGTACCGTCTCCTGTATGTAGCCACCTCTCGTTTAGTTCTTGTAGTGTTTACTAGATGGTGGTACTTGTAGCTGATGATGAAAAGATGCAAGATGTTATAAACTAGAAAGCGGTATTTGTAGTTGATGAAAGACGCGAGATCTTATAAAAGAGGAATGATGTCACATATGGCGCGTGTCATTGGTTGAAGGCAATCGTTCGATTTAGTGCGGCGACGTACGCTAGGGGGAGCGATGTAATAAAATCGAGTGGGCAAAATGTACAGAGGATTCATGGTTTACCAGGTTTACCTCCGGAGCTTCGCCCACTCATCATCATTCACTTCGTGGATATGGCGGCACTTTTTTGTAATTTCTCCCTCTCTTCGCAACATTTCTTTTTAACATCTTTCATTCCCCTCACCCCTTTCCCCAGCACAGGGTAGCCAGCCGGTCTAAGAACTGGCTAACCTCCCTGTCTTTCCACTTAAACTTTCTTCCTCGTCCTCCTTCCACTGAAAACAAAAAAGATAAACAATAAACTTCATTGGATTAACCGTGATATCTTGCACCTATCACGACGTGTTAGCAGGCTGCGTAAAATTAAACAATCTAATCCCGAGGCTCATGCCTCCTTTGAAAAAGCTAAGGATGAACTTCGCACTATTACTAAAAATGCTAAAGATTTCTATTTCTTAGTGCAACTTCCTTAACTACTGAAATCAAATCCTCGAAAGTTCTGGACGTCAGTATCGCCTAGTACGACTGGCAGTACCTGTTTTAAGATTAACGATGCTGTAACCAACGACCCTGATGTCATTTCGAATGCTTTCAACTGATACTTCCAATCTGTTTTCACCCTCGATAACCATGCAGTTCCAGAGTTTAGGTATGTTGCTAAGAATAATAAACTAGAAAATATCGCAATTAGTTGTGATGGTGTCTTAAACCTTATCCTTAAACTTGATACTAAAAAATGTACCGGTTCCGATGGCATTCCCAATTCTTTTCTCTCACGATACTCTTTATGGACAGCAAAATACCTTACCTTACATTTTCAGAAATCCTTGGACTCTGGTGTAGTACCACGATCATGGAAATCTGCCAAAGTACTTCCCTTGCATAAATCAGGCGATAAACAACTTCTTTCTAATTACAAACCAATATATCTCACACCTTATTCTTGCAAGATGTTAGAACACATCATTCACAAACATATAATCGAATTCCTTGACTCTAATGATATCCTATCATCAGCTCAACATGGTTTCCGTCGCGGATATAGCACTGTAACACAATTAGTCGATTTCATGCATGACGTTGCTTATAACTTAGACCTAGGTAACCAAATAAATGCCATTTTCATTGATTTCTCCAAAAATTTTGATTCCGTCATTCATTCTAAGCTATTGTTAAAACTAAACCTCATTCTCGATAACCTTCGCATTGTTTCTTGGATAGCTAGTTTTCTTCATTCGCGCTCACAATTCGTTTCTTTCAGCTCGACAGATTCATCTCCCATTGACGTCACATCCGGTGTTCCTCAGGGATCCGTTCTAGGCCCTTTATTATTTTTACTTTTCATTAATGATTTACCTCATAGCATCTCGTCTAAAATAAGACCCTACGTAGATGATTGCGTCCTCTATGAAACTATCGACTCCATTGACGATCATTACCATCTCGCGCAATCACTCACGTCTTTTAGCAACTGGTGTGACACGTGGCAAAAGAACGTTAACTGCACTAAAACAGTCGTAATGGCTTTTACCAATAGGCGCAACCCCTTCTCTTTTGACTATTTTCTAGGTGGCACCCAGCTCAATAGAGTTTCACAGTACAAATATTTAGGAGTAATTCTAACCGAACACCTCTCATGGACTAGCCACATTGATCATGCATGTCGTAAAGCGCTAAAAAATTAGGTTATTTGCACCGCACTTTACCTAGCACCCCTCGAGATACTAAACTGCTTTTATATAAACCACTCATTCGCCCTGTTCTCGAATATGCATCCGTAGTTTGGTTCCCTCACAAACACTGTGAAATAAGCTTGCTAGATAACATTCAGCGAAAATCTATCCGTTTCATTTTTCATAACTATAGCCGCAACTTCTCGCCGACCACAACCCTTCAATCATTAAACATCCCATCACAACTCTCGCGATACCAAAACAAAGCTTTAAAATTTTTGTACGGAATTATTAACTCCTCCTCCGGCCTTGGTCATGGTAACCTCATCACATTTACTGCTGATAGTTGTACCTGCAGTTCCCACGCTTTTAATGTAACACCTTTCTTTGCTCGTACTAATACCTTTAAATACAGTTTTTTCCCGCGTGCGATAGAACTGTGGAATTCCCTGCCTGGTAGCATTCGCTCCTTACCACTAACCGACTTCATAGTTGCTGTCGATGAATATGTTACTACGCGTAATTAACTTCATATTAACTTTTGCTTTGTTACGAGTGTACTTGCTTCACAATTTGTATTATTTGTTTGTATTTTTTCTCGGTTGCCTAGTATTATATAACGTCCCATTTCTGCGATAGCCCTGAATAGGGCTGCAGTATGTATAAATAAATAAATAAAATCCTGTACCACATCGAGTTTCTCGTGTTGGCCACTTGTTCCCACGACGTGATACTTGGACGGGATTTTTCGTCACGCCACCATGCCGTAACTGACTGCGCTCGCGCGCAGGTGGAATTTTCTGTGTTTTCTGATGCGCCATCTACCGGCAATGAGCTCACTCACCTTGGCAAGCTTCTTGTTGCTTCTGACATCGATGTTCCCCCTCTTAGTGCCATCGTTGTCCCCGTCAATCGCACTGAATTGTCCGGCTCTGCCGTTGTGTTCTCCCCATCTGACGTTTTCAGTCGCCGCCACGGTACGTCTCTGCCATACGCCATTCTGCCACCTCACCAAGATACTTCCGGAATTGTCGTTTGCAATCCTAGCTCATGCCCTCTCACCTTAAGAGCTCACGAAACACTGGGCTATGTTCTTCCTGTTGATGACAACGTTATTGTGCCTATTGAGTCCCACGACACTGGCCAGCAACTTCAACTGAACGCTGTTACTCCTCCTTTTACGCGGGATGACTACTCCTCGGATATCTTCGATCGTTCCATCGACAGCAAGCTTCCTATGGATCAACGGAACCAGCTAATAACCCTTCCGCATGAATCCCGTGATTCATTTGACTTTCCTCAAAAGGCACTGAGTCAAACTACCACCGTCGCTCACACAATCTACACTGGAACGCACCCTCCTTTGCGGCAACGCCCCTACCGCGTATCACCCAAGGAACGAAGTGTGATTGCAGAGCGCGTGGACGATATGCTTCCGCGCGGTGTCATCAAGCCATCTTCTAGCCCCTGGTCTTCACCTGTTGTGCTAGTGAAGAAAAAAGACGGTTTGATTAGATTTTGTGTCGACTACCGGCGACTGAACAAAATTACACGGAAAGATGTGTACCCTCTTCCCCGCATCGACGACGCTATCGATTGCCTACGAGGTGCCGAATTCTTTTCTTCGCTGGACTTACGTTCAGGTTACTGGCAGGTTCCGATGGCAGAGTGTGACCGTCCCAAAACAGTGTTCGTTACGCCGGATGGCCTATACGAATTCACGGTTGTGCCATTCGGTCTGTGCAATGCACCTGCAACGTTTGAACGAATGATGGACAGCATTTTACGCGGCCTTTAATGGCAGATATGCTTATGCTACCTTGATGATGTTATCGTATTTTTTCCTGATTTCCCTACCCGCATCGACCGTCCGCGCACAATTCTTCAGTGCCTTACTAAGGCAAACCTCCAGCTTAACCTAAAGAAGTGCCGCTTCGGGGCTCGCCAACTTATTATACTTGGTCACGTTGTGTCAAAGGATGGAATTTGCCCCGACCCGGACAAACTTTGAGCCGTAGCCAACTTTCCGAAGCCGACTTCACTCAAAGAACTTATGAGCTTCATCGGCTTGTGCTCGTATTTTCGCCGTTTCGTCCACAACTTTGCATCGATAATAGCCCCATTTAAGCAACTACTGAATGGTCCACCTAATTTTTCTAACTGGACCCCGGCATGTGACGAAGCCCTCCTTACACTGTGCCGCCTATTAACGTCGCCACCCATTCTACGCCCTCACGATACAAGTGCCTCCACTGACGTGCACACAGACGCCAGTGGCGTTGGTCTGGGAGCCGTACTCGCGCAACGAAAGCCCGGTATTCCAGAGTACGTCGTCGCATATGCAAGCCGCGCACTCACGAAAGCGGAAATGAACTACTCCGTAACTGAAAAAGAATGCCTCGCAATCGTTTGGGCATTGAGTAAGTTTCGACCTTACTTGTACGGACAGAGTTTTGACGTTGTGACAGACCACCACGCACTTTGTTGGTTGGCGTCGCTAAAAGATCCTTCAGGTCGCCTTGGACGTTGGGCTCTTCGCCTACAAGAATTCGACATTCGTGTCGTCTACCGCTCAGGACGAAAACCTTCTGATGCGGACGCCCTCTCACGATTACCAGTGAGATCCAGCGCAGACCTGCATTCGGACGCCAACTTTCCCATCGCTCCCATTTCCGTCTCAAGCATGTCGTCTGAACAGCGGAAAGACCTATGGATAAAATCTCTCCTCAACACTCTTTCCGATTCCTCATCGTCTGCGTACCCACGCGCTCTTCGCTGCCAAGCCACACATTTCGAGATACGGGATGCGCAACTATACCGCAGAAACTACCATGCGGATGGCCGTAAATGGCTCTTGGTTATACCACGCCACATGCGATCTGATATCTGAGCGTATTTTCATGCCGACCCACAACATGCTCACGCTGGTGTGTTAAAAACATATCACCGGATCCGCCAGCGTTACTACTGGCGTGGTATGTACACCTTTGTACAAAAATACATTCGGTCCTGTTCATTATGCCAACGACAAAAGACAGCGGCCCATTCACCCGAATTATTACAGCCTCTACCGTGTCCGGCGCGCGCTTTCGACCGCGTTGGAATCGATCTATATGGTCGCCTTCCTTACACTGCCACTGGAAATCGATGGATCATTGTCGCGGTCGACCATCTGACGAGGTATGCTGAAACAGCTCCACTACCTACGGCTGGTGCACGTGACGTAGCCAACTTCGTCTTGCGACGCTTCTTACTGCGTCATGGGGCACCACGTGAACTGCTGAGTGATCGAGGGCGTGTCTTTTTATCTGAAGTTGTACAACAACTCCTTCGGGCATGCCGCAGGGTGCACCGCACCTCTACAGCCTACCACCCGTAGACCAACGGTCTAACTGAGCGCTTCAACCGAACGCTAGGATACATGCTCGCCATGTATGTCAATTCCGAGCAATCGAACTGGGATGTTATTCTTCCATTTGTGGCTTATGCGTACAACACCGCGACGCAGTCAACCACAGGCTTCTCGCCTTTCTTTCTTTTATATGGGCGTGAGCCATGTACCACCCTTGACACCATTTTTCCGTATCGTCCCGACGTCTCAGAGTTCAACCCTCTCTCTGAAATTGTGCACCACGCTAAAGAGTGTCGTCAGTTGGCCTGATCATTCACCTCGGGCAAGCAAGCACTCGAAAAATACCGCCACGACCGCGACCAGCAAGTCGAGACTTTTGCCGTGGGCTCGCTAGTCTGCTCCGACTGCACTTCCACTCCCCAGGTCTGTCCTCTAAGTTTGGCCCCAAGTTTCACGGTCCTTATCGCGTGGTCGAACGTCGATCTCATGTAACATACGTGATCGAGCCGGTCACGCCATCTACAGACAGGCGACGCCTTGGTCGTTAGACTGTCCACGTGAGTCGTCTCAAGCCTATTCACGACCCACTCCTACTTTCGTCACCTTGATTTTGTTTTGTTTTGTTTCCCTGGGGTGATGGCTCATACCCACTCAGGGGGATTGGCCAAGAAAGTGTAGTGCAGTTTTTCTGCGATCATTTTAACTATGTGTAATGAATGGGTATTATAATAAGAAAAATGTAAAAAAAAACAACATAAAAAGAGCAAACGAAAAAAAATAAAGTTGAGCAATTTTGAGATTTGAGGTGTTATGATTGCCACTCAGCTGCGTTTACTTCACTCTGCCCTGGGGAGTAATAAATAATAATTTTTTGACTGAAGATCACAAAGGTATACGCTTGGTGGCCTGAATATAATCACAAACGGCATTGAAAGCATCCTTGTGGCAATGTCACAAAACTGAGGCACCAAAGCTTAGCGCCGTTTCCGCCGTCAATCTAACGCCTATTTTCAGAAGTGGCATAACTAGCAACCTTTTTCGAAGTATATCGTAGCGGCGACAATACAAAAAATAGTGATCTAGTGATTCCATTGCTCCGCAGAATGCGCAGAGGGGTGATGTTGTCTGACCAGCTCTGTGTAGGTACAAGTTTAAGGGGGGGGGGGGAGACACGACATCGAAATTTAGTAATTAAGACTTCGAGCTTTCTGGACTGGCTCCAGTGGGGTTGCCATGGAAACATAAGGTGGTTATATTCTGTACATGTAGTTACTTTGTCTATCGTATCAGTGGAGATTGCTGATTTTCGATATCTTGTTGCCGTGATATATTCAACATCTGACAGTATGGACAAAACTGGCCCATCAAGTGCGGCTCGTGCTAAGGAATGGGCCAATTCATTTAATCTAAATCCACAGTGTCCCGGAGACCATAGTAACCTCACTAGTCTCAACTGCGGGGGTACTAATGTTTTGAATGTGCTTAGAATTCGAGAGTTCTCTGAAGCTGTCAGAGCTGCACAAACTGAAAGAGAATCCGTCATTATGACTTCGTTGTTTTGATTGGATGGAAGTTTTCGAAGAGCTAAAATAATCGCCACGAGCTCCGCTTCAAAAACTGGAGTAAAATCAGGCAGTCTCACTGAAAAGGACCAGTCAAGCGAATCAGAGGCAATGCCTACACCTGCCTTTTGATTATTTACGAAAGCATCTGTGGCTATTATATTTTTAGTTTCTGCATGCTCCACGTAATCTAATAATATGTTACTTAAAATTTTGAGAGATGGTAATTTGGCGTTTTGGGAGAATATACCATCATACTCA
This sequence comes from Rhipicephalus annulatus, assembly GCA_013436015.1. Lineage (NCBI taxonomy): Eukaryota > Metazoa > Arthropoda > Arachnida > Ixodida > Ixodidae > Rhipicephalus > Rhipicephalus annulatus. Next base: position 300,266 of record WOVY01002283.1, on the reverse strand, counting down.
ATAATAACATGACCATTCGAGTCATTAGTCTCAATTACATTTCTATTGTTCGCATTTATACTTTGTAGATTCTTTTGTACAAACATTATCTGAGGTGTGAAACCGTGGCCAATGAGCAAGAAAAAAGGCGTCTGGCTTTGCCATAAAAGCATATTGAGATCTTCTTGCCGGTAAGCTATAAAATTTTAAAAATGCTTGTACGGTCAAAATTCGAAATCGACAAAGTAGTGTAGGCAGGCGCGCTTCCTGGTACAGCACGTTGATAGCCACAAATCTAGGGAGTCCCAGCCACATTCGCAGTGCTTCTCGCTCCAAGACAACTAGAGGTTTCGTTTTATAAGCAGGGCCACCCGAGAATAATATGCAGCCGAATGCCATGATGGGGCGCATTTAAATCTTGTACAACGTTATCAAAGTGTGCCTCCGTAACCCATATTTCTGGTTACTTAGCTTGTGTAGTAAGCCTGAAGCCCGCTGTGCTTTGATTGTTATATACTCTATGTGTGGACTCCAGTCAAGTTTGTCATTATAAATGATTCCCAAATATTTTATAGAGTCTACTTGCTGAATGGGTTCCTGTTTATATAGAAATAAAATTGAAATTGGTTATGCAAGCGGAAACGCCATGAGCGAACTTTTGTTGACATTTAACGATAACGAAATCGACTGCAACCAAATTTCTGACATGTTAATATATCTTTGTAATTTAAGTTGTAGTGAGTAAATACCACAGTCAGCAGCAAAGAGTGCGATGTCATCAGCATAAATGTAGACAGTAACTTCTTGATCTGTTGGAATTGTGCTCATTAAAGCATTAAATAATACTGGAGATAAGACTGCTCCTTGGGGAACTCCGCGCGTTTGTTTAAATCTAGATGAGGAACATCCATCCTTGACGCAGTAGAATTCTCTTGATTTTAAGAATTCTGTCACCCACTCAATAAAATATTGTGGGAAGTTCAATCTCTCTGGCGTATTTAACAATATGAAGTGCTCCACACTGTCATACGCCTTGGCTATGTCAAGCGTTACTAAAGCAGCGTATTGTCTTCTTTTACGCGCGAGCTGTATTCAGCTGTCTAAATCAGCATGGGCACACCAAATAGAGAAACCACTACGAAAGCCAATTTGGTTCGGTTTTATTAATAAATTGTCTGCCATCCAGATACTTATTCGGCTATGTAGGACCCTCTCTACTAGTTTGACCCTGTTAGATGTTAGAGAGATTGGTCTGATATTATCGACTGTTAATCCTACACCCGGATTATTTAGTATAGGAATCACCTTTGCTATCCTCCAATCCTGCGGCACCCATGAGGTTTTTAAGGAGTAGTTAATAACATTGGCGACGTCTCGAGGTGATACATTGAACAGAATTTTAATCACGGGTACTATGATTCCATCTGGGCCAGGAGACGCACAGGGTAAATGTTTAATCACGTTGGATACTTCAGTCTGTGTCACTTCGTCAAAGTCAGAATTTGTCGTAGACTTGTGCCAGTTGTTTGGCACTACTGAAGTGAATCTGCTTTCCAGACCTTTACTGATTGTCTCTAAGGTGGTGGTCATTTCTTGCGCCGACTGATTATCACAAGCTACATTAACTGGTGATGGCAAGATTTTCCGAGCTCTCATATATCGGAACAGTGCTTTCATATGTTTAGGCTTCGACAGGTATTCATAATGTCTTCTGTCATACTCTTGTTTAGCTTGAGCTACCGTTCTCTTAAAGCCCACAGCAAGGAATTTATAATCGGCCCAGTTTTGGGGGGATTGATTATGTAAGAGCTGCTTCCAGGCTGTCTGACGTCGTCGGTGCTCTCTTGTACATTCTTCATTCCACCAACGGCTATATACCCTTTTTGTGGATTCAACAGTAAATTCGGCTCTTTTGTAGGATCTTTTAATGACTGCGTTTATCTTCAGTGCTTTTGTATTATCGCTCTCTTCCGAGTGAAAAGCCAATGCTGACTTCAGATCATTCTTAAATTTAGTGTAATTTACAAATACTCTTACATTTGAACAAGATGATTGATTGATTGATTGATATGTCTGGTTTAACGTCCCAAAACCACCATATGATTATTAGAGACGCCGTAGTGGAGGGCTCCGGAAATTGAGACCACCTGGGGTTCTTTAACGTGCACCCAAATCTGAGCACACGGGCCTCCTTCATTTCCGCCTCCATCGGAAATGCAGCCGCCGCAGCCGGGATTCGAACCCGTGACCTGCGGGTCAGCAGCCGAGTACCTTAGCCACTAGACCACCACGGCGGGGCATTTGAACAAGATGGAATTATCGGGCAAGAAATTTCAAAACTTATCGGTAAGTGGTCACTGTTGGTGCCACAGTCCAGCGCTTTCCAGGAAGAAGTAGTAATGGCTGAACTGACAAAACTTAAATCTAAGGCTGACCTGGAGTAATTACGAATAAATGTGGGGGTTCTGACGTTGAGGCACGTCAGGTCATTAGCCATTGTCCACTCCCACAAGCGTTTCCCACTCAGATCAGTTCTAAAACCCAAACTCGTGTGGTGGGAATTAAAGTCTCCAGCTAAAACTTTGTCATTGCACCACGACTTTGTAGCTAGATCCAAACTTTGTGTGTCTTGAACTCCATCCGGAAAATACATATTAACTAAAGTGAAAGGAGTGCAGTTGGGCAGTGTAATGTCTACTGCCAAAATTTCTCATTCTGGCGACATATGTTTGTATGAGCATTTGACTTTCATACTAATTATTTTATTAATAAAGAAAGCTAGACCCCCACCTCTCAATGGACGGTCTAGTCGAAAAGATCGGAAGTTATTTAAATGGAACAAATTTTGTACAGATAGCCATGTCTCTTGTAATGCTATAATATCAGGAGCGAATTTAGAAGTCAAGTATATCAAATCCGTAGATTCAGAATGAATTGATCGGCAATTCCAATGGAGAATCGTAAGTGACGCTATGGTTTCGAAAGAGCTGCTTCCGCTATAGCTTTCTCTAGAATGCTTTCTTTCAAGAAATCTCTCTTTGAAAGGCTCTCCTTTTCTTTCAGATACTTTTTGTTCTTTGTTTGTTTCGGTGAGTTAGTTTTCCTTGACACAGGGGATCTGGATCGCTTCAGGGACCTAGGGTCCAAATTCATGTCATCGGAATCTATTGTATATGCAGCTTTGTCCTCACTTAGACTCTGTATATCTACTGCTGAGGGTGCTGCAGACGGAGAATACGATGGTGCGGTTTTAAATTCCTCATTTCGGCTGTGGACACCTATTGCAGAGGCTCCTGCGGGCGGATAATACGATGGCGCAGTTTCAGATTTACCGTCAGCTATTGGTCGTGAACTCTCAACATGTTGGGATACTAGGCCTGACTCTCCCGTTGTACCAAATATGCGAGTCATCTGGTTAGCCAAAATTTGAGATAGAGAATCGCAAAGGCTAGAAGTCAGTCGTTCCATGGCTTTTTCTAGAGCCTTTTCTATGGCATCCGCTATATTCAGGGAAGTCGACCCATTTATTTCCGAGAGATGTCGTGCTGCAACACTGCCATACCCCTGAGTTCTAACCTGTATTTCCGCTAGGGCTTCTCGTCGAGAACAGCGCCTACGCCCTATAATTTCAAGAATTTGCATTTCTCGAGCATTTGCTGAGCAATCAGGACTATCTGCACAGTGTTGTTCTTTGCAGAGACAACATTTGTCTTGTTTAGCTTTGCAGTGATTTGTTTCGTGGTTGTCACCACACACTCGGCATCTAGATTCTGACCTGCATCCTTTAATAGTGTGACCGTACCGCCAGCACTTCGTACACTAGAGTGGTCGCGGTGATAGTGGTTCCACTCTGTATATTAGTGGCCATGCCTTTATTTCGCTTGGGAGATTCGCTCCAGCAAAGGTTACAATTGCCAACTCAGTCGGCGTCTTCTGCTTCTCTACCAGTCGTGCACACCTATAAACAGAGATAGCACCAGCCACGGCAAACATCTCTAATACCTCAGACGGGGTCAAGTTAGCATCGACACCACGAACAATACCTTTCACACATGCCAGATGCGGGGAATAAAGGCGCTCACCGGATTGGTCGCGAAATTCGAGCACTTCAATAGGTCTTGGACACAGAGCTGATCAGATGAAAAATATAGAATACCACCTCTGCCGAACTGGCGGACCTCTGTGATGCTGTGAAAGTGAGACGTCGCAGCTCTAAGCTCCGCCTGGACCACTTTCGGATTCTTCATCCGAATGAAGCCATCACTGCTAGGGACGAGGACCACAGGAACTGCAGGAATGCCGTTGCGCAGAAACTAATCCACTGGTATTTCCTGTGGGGGAAGTGAAGCAGACCAGAGGCAAGCCCCTGGTCCTGGTGAAGAAAACGGCATGTAAGTGCTCTTTCTAGCGCTGAAAGCGCTTACTTAGCTGTAAAAGCACTATAGGAACACCTAATAAAGACAAAGAAAACCACAACCACTACACAAACTTAGGCCAAAACCCTAGAGCAAGCACGACCAGCTACTTGCGTGTTCGAGCGAGCGGCAGAAAGTCACCTTGACTTGCCAGGATGGCTCGTCTTCGTCGCCGGGGCATTGTAGAGAGGAAGAAGATTATGTGCCGCTGTGGGTCACGCCTTTAGCGAAAGGAGCCAAGCGCGAGCGTTTGCCCCGAGTGCTGTGATTCCTGAGTCCGTTGCTGCCACCCACTTTCCACATCAATAGACCTGCTGTGCAAGCACCACGTGTGCCAATAAACCCCGTTTCACGAGCAATTTTTTCTCTAGTTTCAGGGTGAAAGTGGAGCCAGAGACATCTTGGAATGCCCCTTTCATTAAACTGTATCTGCTTCAGTGAACCCATCCTCCATTGATCAAGCCATCGGAAACATCAATGTTTAAAGAAAGCATACATGGCTTGTCAAAATGAAGTACATGCTTTGTTCACGAATGTTTCTTTTAAGTTTAATAACAGTAATCTAGTGGCAAATGGTGTATATATATCCTAGCTCACCCTTAATGCGATGGAAAGTATGAGCGGCGTGGCCTTGGTGGTTAATGCAGCACGCTGAGGAGCGAGGGGTCACTGGATCAAATCTCCGGTGGTCGCCGTGTAATTTTTCTGATTTACTTTTCTTTGTGTCGTATATATATATATATATATATATATATATATATATATATATATGGGACATGACAACGACGGCTAAAATTAGACCGCAGTGTCCGTGTAATTGCTATTGCATTAAAACTTTGTTGGCATCCTGAAGGATTCCATCCCTGTTTCAAAGAGGAAGCTCGCAGGCCGCTCCCACTTAGGGACGGGGAAGCCTAGCCTCACCAGTGCGTTGTGAGGCTCCTGGACAGCCTTGAGTTGTTCAAGGAAGACTCGGCTCTTGAGCATGAAATGAAAGCCATTTTTAGAAAATTCTTTATCTTTTCCTTGTGAAAAAGGGCACCTCCAGAGCACGTAGCTAAAATCACTGTGATCGTAACAGTCCAGACAAAGTTCTGAAAATCACTGCCATCATGGCAGTTTGAACCAAGTTCTGAAACGTCGGAGTAATGACAGGAAGTGAAGAGGCTGGCGTGTGTTCCCATCTGACGCTTGCGAAGATAGATTGCCTGTGGCTTTGCAATTTTCCGTGTGGCAGTGGAAAGGGCCTACGGCCGATTTGATATTGTGTTGTGACCTCATTGAACGTAGTCAAATTGTACCTAAAATGGAGACTTGGAGCTGATTCCTCTGTTTTAGCTGCGAAAGTCGCTGCGCAGTAAGTGAAACCTCGCGCCTTGGAGTGGGCTATCTCATTCTCATTGGGAAGGCCCCCGACTTTCGAGCCAGAGTGAGCAGGGAACAGAGTGCTAATCTGGTGAGCGAGAGTTATAAAAAATTCCTTACAAGACATCTTTATATAAACTCTTATTTATCGAACCAACAGCCGGTTTGAAAGAACCAGTGCTTTAAATTCTGCAGATGTCGATCATCAAGAGATACTTTGTATGGTTTCTCCCTGGTTTTCGTATTGTGGTTTACGTTGACTCATCACCATAGAGTATGATACTGTGCCACAATTAAAGTTCGGTTGCTCATGATACGTAATTTCCCAGTTGTTAGTTTATTCATACTCTCATAATATGTTTTAACTGTTTTTATTATTGTGTTTACTGTTAAGTCGAAGGCCCTAGATGCCTAATCAAACGTGAAAATTTATCAGCTGCGTCTTGCGCCGGTGGCGTCAAGAAGTGGCGCGAAGAAGTATCTCGCGCTAATGATGCATTGATCGAAAATTGACTTTTCACGCTTTGACAGCTTGCGTAATCTCCGTACAGTCTTTTGGTGGATCCTATTTTCCACCGTTACCATATTAAGCTTCAATTGGTAGTGTTGAAGTCTGTACCAAAGATTGACTGTGTGTTTAGATTTTTGAAGCTAGCTGTTAGGAGGTGCATGTATACATATAGCTACGTTTGTTTGGCATGCTAAGTCTGCACTTTGACCACCTGAGTGCACGTATAAAAAAAACGGCGAGCATTTCACTCATTGAACTTCTGTATTACGGGCATGCAAGGAGAAATAACTGGTTGGCATGCTCACCGTCATTAACTGCTTCATTGACCGCGCAGCTGTGTCAAAGGGACTCAAGCACAGTGTTGGTGTGGATTCGGAGGTCTCTGCAGCTACGCTGACACTTCCGGGCGACGCTTGGTGTCCGAGCAAGCTCTGGACCTATTTGCAATAGACGCTGGAGGCCATGATATATCGTTGGTACAGCGTCCGGCAGAAGTTTCGCAACTTCGCGCGACGAATACACAACTCCTCCGATTAGCCACGCGAAATATGTCTCCATCATCGAAGTGCTTTCCGCAGACACGCACATGCGGGGATTCAAATGCGAAACCACCACTTTCTTGCCGCGGTATAGACCAGAGCAAACCTATCTCGCACCCAGGCGCCTATTGGCTCCTGCTGGGTATACTCTCGCATCCAGACGCCACTTTTTTTTCTGGACTGCCAAGGCATGTATCTGTTGCGTCAAGTTAGCGTGGCTACAGTGGCCGCTCTGGGCTTTAAATGACGAGAAAGCGCCCATTCCAGCCGCTGCCGCTTACCAGGGTTCGCCTGAGCACCACGGTGCCGTCTTTGGTTGCGAAAACAATCAGCGCAAGATGAAAATAATACTCTGTACTGTCTGTGAAGATGATAACACGCAGGTGTTCAGATTGCGCCAATTTCCATCCGCAATGAAAAATGCCGAGCCCCGCTGCCAGTGGATAATTGAAACCAAAGAAAAAAAAACTGCGAGCCTAGTAAATGTGTGCGAGTAAATATACGCTTAATGCGTGTATTCAAGTGCGACGCCAGGTATTTCGCTTTGCAGTAATAAGTTGCATGCAGTATGCCTGTAGTATATCTTTCACAGGCCGCATGACAATATAAAGAAGATATTACGACCCACGTGTGCTTTCACACACTGTGAGCACGTTTAGAACAAATGTAACGGCGTACTGTCATGATGACAGGAAACGTGAACAGTGGAAAGCATGGCTTTCGCCCCGCCGTTGTGGTCTAGTGGCTAAGGTACTCACTCGGTTGCCGACGCGCAGGTCGCGTGATCGAATCCCGGCTGCGGCGGCTGCATTTTCGATGGAGGTGAAAATGCTGTAGGCCCATGTGCTCAGATTTGGGTGCACGTTAAATAACCCCAGGTGGTCGAAGTTTGCGGAGCCCTCCACTAACGCGTCTCTCATAATCATGTGGTCGTTTTGGGACGTCAAATCCAAGATATAAATCGATCAAATCAATCAAAGCACGGCTTTTGATTCAGTCGAACCGCAGCATGTCTTGACTGTCGCTTGATGAATCTTCGCTTTCAGTCAGTGTCGCCGTAGCGCCATAAAATCATGTTTTGGTTGGTACTTCTGCACAGCGTGTGCGTTCCTAGTGCTATATGCATGACTGATAAGCCCATTCATTGCATGAGCGCAAGTCGGAGCGGCATTATAGCGTTGTGGTGACGCCGCCTGAAAGCGCGAGTTTGCCTAGCGACCATCAAGGCACGTCGCTTTCTGTGGACGTGCCCTTTCTGTGGTCGGAAGAATGTCAAATGGCATCGTCCTGTTGAAGTGTGCCCTCACGTCCAAACCTGTACTCTGCCACTTTGATGAGGCCGCACCGACCATCCTACACATGGACGCTAGCGGCCGTGGTATAGGTGCCGTTCTGCTCCAACGCGACAGCTCTTCACAAGAGAGGGTAGTTGCGTATGCCAGTAGAGTATTAACCGCGACCGAGAAGAACTATACCATAACTGAGCAGCAGTGCTTGGCTGTGGTCTGGGCAGTGCAAAAGTTCCGTCCCTACCACTACGGCCGTCATTTCACCATCGTTACCGATCACCACGCCCTATGCTGGCTTTCCACGTTGAAGAACTTGTCTGGACGCTTGGGTCTGTGCCATGGATTGTACGTTTACAGGAGTATGATTTCGATATCAATTACAAGTCAGGTAGAAAACTCCAAGACGCCGACGCCCTTTCGCGCTGCCCGCTACCAAATACCCAGCTCAGCATCGGTCAAACTTCGGCCATCACATCTATAGTGCAGCGCCGGCGCTCGCCTCAATAGACCAGCTATTATCAGACGACAAGCGCACATTTCACTCCTGCCAGCTTCTGATCCGTACTGTAGGCGTGTTATGGACCAGCTCTCAGGAACTTCCCATCCACCTAACGTGCGGCATCGTCGTCAACTCTTGCGATTTAAGCTGGTGAATGGAGATTTGTACCGTCACGTCTACCACCCTGATGGTCAACACTGGGTTCCCGTGTTACCACACTCTCTTCGACTTGACGTGCTTAAAGCCTTCCACGATGACTTGACTGCCGGACATCTTGGTATTAAAAAACTCACAATCGCATTCGAAGTCGCTTCTACTGGCCCGGTATTTCTACTAGCATCGCGCGCTACGTCGGTTCCTGTGCCCTGTGCCAGCGTCGTAAAACCCAGACAACTGCACCGGCCGGGCCTCTAAAGCCAATTCCGTGCCCCTAAACACCATTTAAGGTTGTAGGTATTAACCTTTACGGCCATCTTCCCGTCACATCTACTGGCAAACGACGGATAGTGACCGTTGTAGACCACTTGACACGCTACGCGGAGACAACGTCTGTATCTACTGCCTCTGCTTCGGAAGTTGCCGACTTCGTTCTCCACGCTATCATTGTGCGCCACGGAGCCCCTCGTGTATTGCTGAGTGCCCGTGGAAGGGTGTGCCTGTCAGAAGTGCTAAAGTATTGCGCGCCTCTGGAATAACACACAAGACAGATTCAAGCTACAACCCTCAGACCAACAGTCTCACTGAGAGATTTCACCGTACTCTTGCTGATATGATAGCCGTCTACATCAGTCCAGATCACAAAAACTGGGACACTCTCCTACCATTCCTCACCTTTGCTTACAACATGGCCATTCAGCGCACCACTGGTTATTCGCCGTTCTACCTCGTTTGTGGACGTTCCCCTACTTTCTTCCTCGACGTTTCCCTTTTCAACAGTGATGTTAACTCGCCTCCGTCTTCCAGCGAGGAATACATTTCCAAGACTAGCCCGGTGTCGCGATCATACTCGCATCAACACGGAAGCGCGACAGCAAGATCGAAAAGTCATTCATAACGCATCTCATCGACTTGTACTCTTCCGACCTGGTGACCAGGTGCTCCTGTTCACACCTCTTCATACTCCTGGTCTGTGTGACAAGTTCCAGCCACACTTCATTGGGCCTTACACAGTTATCGAACAGACTTCGCCCGTTAATTATTGTGTGATCCCACTTGTCGTCCCAACAGACCGCAGTCACCGCACCACAGAGATCGTGCACGTGTCTCGCATGAAACCCTTCGGGTGATGTTCTCTGCCACATTGACTTGCTACGGCCAGGTTGGCCGCTTCGACGTGGAGGGAATGAGTGTGGGCATTCATTATGTGCTTCTTCTCATATATGCATTATCACAATTATCATTATCCATCTGGGTCCCTGTCCTCATCTTCACAATCATCATCGGGTTTGTGCACGCTCAGTCTCAGACTGCCCGTTTGCTGCTGAGCCCTTGGCTGAATAATATATATATATATATATATATATATATATATATATATATATATATATATATATATATATATATATATATATATATATATATATATATACATGGTGTGGTCAGTGAACGGTCATGCAGCACGAGAGCAGTCATTTTTTCCAATCAAGTACCTCGCTTGCAATCGCTTCCTGCATCGACGTCGCTAGTCGAGAGAGGGGGAGCGGATGCGTATGCCCATTAAGGGTGGTCATACCACACAACGAATTGAGCTCGACCCTAAGCAGCTTCGCATCTAAAAGCCCGGCCACGCTACGCGTCTAACAGTGGTGTACCACCGAAAGCGCTTGCAAAGGATATGGTGGCGTGAGGTCACGTGATGCGAGCAAGCCAATTGCATTAGTGGCGGCACGCGGAAAATGGATGCGATACTGTGAAAAATTTCCAGTGATTCTATTTACGTTGCAACAGACAAACGGTCGCTCGTAACGCCCGGAAAACAAACAACATGGTCAGGCTCATCACCAGGGTCTCCAACAGCCGCGAAGGGCTGGGAAGGACAACCTTCTGAGGTTGTGCCACGCCTTCCTAATTAGCCATATCACGTATGTGACCGCCACACATCGCTGGCAGGGATACGGGAAGGCAGAGCTCGAAGCACCAATCCGCACGAGAGCATCAAAAAGGTGCTCGGCATCCCCATGGGGACAAGCACAGATAAGCCTATGCAGCTAGACGCCCACAATGCCCTCTACGACGTTGTCGAGGAACAGCAGACGGACGAGATAGACAGGCTCTCTTCCTCGCTTGCAGGGCAAATGGTCCTATAGAGGCCCTTGGCTACTATGTCACTGCGATCAGGGAGAGGCGGCGCGCGCTGGACACGCAGACGCGAGAAGCCATCATGGTCTCGCCAGTCCCACACAACGTGCACTCGACACAATGTTGGCAGACGAAGGGCCAGGACGGCCGCGCTTCTCAATTCCGTTGCCATCGATCCTCAATCTGTCACGTTCGTCAACGCCGCCCAATACGGTTCGTCTGACTGGTTCGTGTCGACCGTGGTAGATTTCAGGGGCAACAACCTTAACGCCGCTTTGTTGCGGGTTTCATTTCCGGTGCTGGTGGAGCAGGTGGCGATGGCCCTCACCCTGCAGGATGAAAGCAGACCATGCATCTACACGAATTCCGGGGCTGCGGTTCGTGCCTTCACCTCGGGTTTGGTCTAGGCGGAGGTGAACTCCTTGCTTTGCGGCAGGAGCGTCGGCCCCCATTTCATCACTTGGTTCCCAGCCCATATGGGGACTACGGTATCCTCCGTCATTCCCATCGCCAACGAGCTGGCCCATGCCCGCGCGCGCAATCTTACGCACCGCGCAGGTCAGGTGGTGCATGTGCAGACGCGGGGCTTCACGATGACTCGCTCCAGACGTTCAACGAGGTGGCGAAGCATTATAACCTCAGCAGGAAGGTCTATCTCCCACCTCACGCCAAGCTCTTAAAGCGGCCGCCACGAGTTAACGCGATACGAGACCGGAGGCAGCATCCGATGCAGTGCCGCCGTTTTTTTTCTATTCAAGCTAATGATAAATATGACGGAGGGAGAGAGGGGGACATGTTTGTCGTACGTATGATCAAAACGTGCCGTCAATATTTTTAATGCGACAACTATTAGTTGCGATTGCTCATTATAACCGCACGACGTCGCTACAGATCTGGCCATTAAAGGTAATGTACGCCCTGATGTAAGCACTGCAGTCTACATAACACCTATACGACATGAACTGAATACACTGGAGGCGAAAGTATGAGAGAAACTTAGCTCTAAATAGTGGCGTGTCTATCCGTGTGAGCTGTAGAAAACAAACATACAAGATGAACGAGCAAACGAATAGATGCCTGTGCGAATTAATGAAGTGTGAACGAACAAACAAATGGTTGGGTTAGAAAATGAAGGAACGCATTAAAATAAAGTGAATGAATTTATTGATTCGCTCAAATGAAAAATTCCGCAAGTGAACGAATTAGCAAAAGTGCGTCTGTCCTTTGTACTTAGTATTTTTTCTTCTGCAATGAATCTGTTGGTCGCAGTATTTTTGTGCCCACTCCTGCATGAGCCTTTGGTTTACAGTACTAATAGATAAATAGAAGGTAAATACTTCATTTATAAAGAGTAAATGCACTAGGCCTGAAGTGAAGAAACACATAGAAAATGTATTAGAGATGAGCGAAAGAGCACATGAATGTGAACACTTGAGACAAACAAGTGAATGAATTAGGATGAAGACGACTTGCTTGCGTGTGCTGATGAGTGGGCGAAAGAGCGAATACAATAAGGAGAAAATGAGTGAGCGAACGATGAGATAAGTGAGCAAACGGGTGGACACACCAGTGAGCACGAGAAAGGGTATTTTAATCAACGAGCGAACGAACAACTGAACAAACAACCGAAAGCTCTAACAAATAAAAGAGCGAATCAGTGAATCACTGAGGGTGCAACTTGAATGAACGCGCGGGTGAGTGAGTTAGCCATCGAATTTACCAGCGGGCAAACGAACGAAGACTTCGTCTAATGAATGGGCAAATAATTGGGCTCACTAACAAATGAGAGGGCTAATGAAAAAAATAGTGAGGGATCAGGCTAATGGACGTTGTAATATAGCAAGTGAGCGAGTGAAAGCCCTTACGGAGTTAACTGAGAAGGAAGCGAGAAATTTAGTTCTTGAATGGTTGCATTTACAAGAGAGAGTTTTCTTTTAATTGAGTAATTTGAGTGTAAAGATGTCAGGCTTAGTGTACTAATGATATACTGTAGAGTCATACTACGCTGTAGAGAGTGTTTTAAATGTTGGTTCACGAAAGAGCGTTGAAGAACTCGTTTCGCAAAATTTCCGGCGTAATCATAATCATAATCTTGTGCGTGAACGTAAAATCGGGAAATATTCAAATAAAATAAATCATGGAATTTTCTTGTCCGAGTGAGGATTGTTATATCTGCGAGTCCGCAGCAAACGTCCATGCCTCGGAAAAAAAGAAATCTGTGTCAAGGCCAGCACGCGAGCCCGCCTGACGCGATGAACAGCTCAACGGCGTCAACGCGCGATGGCGCCTTTCTGTCGCCTTTGTGCAGTCAGTCACCTCAGCAAGCGAGCCGTCGAGCAAGCAATCGGCGTCTTCCTGTCTGGGGGGGGGGGGGTGACGCAATGCCTGGCGACGTCACTCGTCCTTGGGTGCAGCCACCTGCAGCGCAGCCTCTCCAGATTCGATGAGAAAGAATGACGCGGACCAGCGGCGACCCCATTGGAGGATTCTGACCTCACGACCAGCGGCGCTTCTGGTTGAACATTAGGGTTGGACCCGATGCATATAAAAGGAGCCCTGGGGCACGTCGAGAGCAGACCTGTAGGAGAGCAGACATGTGTTTCAGAGGAGAGAGCTATGTGATAGAGAGTTGAGCTGTGTGTAGGAGAAGAGAGCTATGTGATAGAGAGTTGAGCTATATGTTGGCAGACCCATTTGAGAGTAGAGCTATGTGTTAGAGAGAAGAGCTCGGCTCTTCGCGTCTCTGTCGGCCCCAGTGCCGAATTTTTAACGCCTCTGTATATATGCTGTACATAAACCTTGTTTAACTCACCTTCGTATCGTCCGCTCGTCTATCAGCTCTGCGCAGAAGCAGTCGCGAGCTGAGAAACCTACGCTACCAAACGGCTGGTGACCTTCCCGGTGGAATTCAAAGCAGTGGCGCCTTCGGGACCATGTTGGCGTCGCCGTCTTTCGAAACAGTGGTTGCAGCGGTGAGATTTCGAGGCGCCCTTCGTAATGTCGTCGGAGGCGCGTCGCAACAGGATCGAACCCGGGCCGTTTGCAAGGCAAGCAGGTGGTCATGCTTGTAAAGTCGCGTCATGCTTATAAACACGCTTAAAATAACTTCCTATGCTTGGCAGTAAAAGTAACCTTCCTGCTTTACAAACACGCGCATCCTGTATACAAGCTTCACAGTTGGACACGCACCATCACATTAACATTGCATGGTACAAGCGTACTTTGCCATCGGGAGTGGGAACATGTGATTATCCTAACGTGTACGTGGTTTAAAGCAAGCCACCTGTTACAAAATGCAGACACGTTACTTCACTTTTTCCCGGAAACCACGTTTACTGTGTGCACTGCAAGTTCGAAATGGATTTCACGCACATAATTGCATGCTCATGGTTTGAAGCATGCTACCTGTTGTAAATAAAGGAGAAAGAAGGGGCGGCAGGTACGAGCACGAGCCACGGGCGCTGGCTCGCTCAGTTGATTCCTTGACCTTCAACGCAGCCACACGATCGGGTCTTGGTCTCCTTCTTCGTTTCTCACACTTCGTTCTGATTCGCTTAAAGCCCGACATCGACAAGCGCTGACGGATCATCCCTGGAAACGCTGCCGAAAGGAGTGCTTGTTGCTTCCACGTTCGGCCCACGAAGCGGCTCTGAAGGCTCCACCGCGACTTCAGGTCGGCGACGTTGTCCTGGTGCACGACGACTCACCGCCAACAATGAAAAAGATGGCTCGCGTAACCGAACTGCTTCCCGGCCGCGACAACATCGCACGAGCGTGCCCGTCGGAGGTTGGCATCCGGCTCCAGCATCAGGCGACTGGTGCAAAAAATTGTACCTTCTCGAAGCAGGCAGTACTTCATAAATTTTTGTAGCTGTGGAGGTGTGTTTTAAATAAAGGATAAAAAAGGGACGGCGAGCACGAGCACGAGCCACGGGCACTGGCTCGCTCAGTTGATCCCTTGACCAACGCAGCCAGACGATCAGGTCCAGGCAACACCACCTAGGTTCAGGCTCCAGGTCACATTATTCGTTTCTCACACTGCCCATTACACAGAATACCGCAATATGCGAAAGCTTCGCTGGCAACAAGCCACTTTAAACTTTACCGATTGCACTGTAGTAGTCTACAAATTAAACATCTCGAGTAATATATATGATAAAATAAACAGTAAGCACAAGTTCGTTGAAGTACAAAAAGTATGCGCAAAAAAGTCAATGCTCAACTGTTAAAAGCGAAGCTTAAAAGTCTCCCAACTTTTTTTTTCAGTGTGTGTGGTTGGAGCTACTACACGAGTATATTACATAATAGACACAGTTTCTTAAGGAAAAAAAGGAAAATCACGTCATTCCTATATGAGTTTATAGTCGGTTACAACTTTAGAAGCCGGCGGAATTTCTTCCTTTGACCCCGCCTGCAGACAGCGTTGGCGCGAGCAAGAACGGGACTATTTCTTCAGTCGCTGAGGTGAGTGGCTGCCGCGCTTTGGTCGTGTGGGCGGGGCCTCCCTTGACTTCTTAAGCACATCAAGGAACGGTGGTGTTAAAAATAAACCCCAGACACTTAAACGCAAGTACCCGCTCCATAGATGTATCGTCGCATAACTGAGGGGAAGAACACCTTTTGCCGAAGGAGATTTATTGATCATCTGGAGAAACTTAAAAATTAATTATTTAGTAAATAATGTCATGAGTCGTAGTAAGCGTATAATACAAAACGTAATAATTCGCATGCATACGCACCGATAAAAAATCGCAGCATATCCACGGACTGATTGATGATGAGTGGGGCGATGCGTCCATCAATCCGTCCACGCTTCTGTCCGTTCGTTCTTGCTTCCGTCCGTGTATCCGTGCGTACGTTCGTGCGTCCATTCGTCCATCCGTCTATCCGTCCGCCCGTGCGTCTATCCGTCCGTCCTTCTATGCGTCCGTCCATGCGTCCGTGCGTTCGTGCGTCCATCCATGCGGTAATCACTCCACGTATCATCATCTCACATATGTTTATAACGTCTGCTTTGGTTTATTCCACCAACTATCCCCTAGTGGTGAAACCTGGAACGAGGTGTCTACGTACTAGATACATCGGGGACGACCGGCCCACGCCTTAAGGAGCTTCGCCACTAAAACGCCGACAGCTGCGCTCCCGAGTTCTACGCATGAGTCCATGGATGTACCGCACAGCCCTTCAGGAACGCGACAGGCAGAGTTCATTGCTTGGTAGCGTGATCCATTAACGCGGATAAGCGTTCTGTTCGCTAGAGTATATATATATATATATATATATATATATATATATATATATATATATATATATATATATATATATATATATATATATATATATATATATATATATGATCAAGACAATGTTTCACTTATACCTAAATGGATGAGCTATTACTAAACAAGAGAGATGCTACTCGAAATACGCAAGTTCTTTTCTTTGTTTTCGCTTCATTTCTCAAACTTACTTTCTTTACATTCATGACAGAAAATAGTAAAGTTTGAATTATTCGAAGTAGGCTAAATTCGCTTTTAGAGATTAAAAACTACTAAAAACTAAAGAGAGATCATTGACTAGAGCCTCTTGGAAATTGCTGCCTGGCTGCTTCTTATTGCATTTCGTGTGAGGAGTTTACCAATGCCACGTGCTGAAAATAACCACGATTCCGAAGCTCTCGTTGTAGAAGAAATTATTTTAAACAGAACATCTTTACACATAAATTAGCTTTTATTCCTACGCTTAAAACGCGTTTTTTTTTCAAGGGGAAATTTTGGGGAAATTCTTGGGTTCGGATATTATGTTTCTGGCATTTCCGACAATCAGATCGCAATGACTTTTTTCTTAAGTTTTAATTAAGACGCGACGAATGAAATTTTTTTTAACATCTGACATCGCCTATATAATTAATATGAATTTACGCAATTAATATGAATATGAATTTAAGCAATTATTATCCCAGTTGTTTTTGTGAATTAAAGTGTCATATACACGCTTTTTTGTCAGTTATTTGTGTTCCAAAGTTACTGTGTATCACCGTGAGCCATTTAAAACCCAACAACTTAAGATTTTAGTGATGCAATTAAGTTCAGCGGAATTTCGCTTTGTAGGATTATGATAAAAGAAAGCCCTTCAAAAATAACATCTTTTTCACATATAGCTTTTGCTCCTGCGTATAAAAAGGGTTTTTCCCAAGAGGAAACTTTGGGAAACTTCTTGAGTCTGCGCATCATGTTTTTGGTACTTCTGATAATCATATCGCGATGAAACCGTACCCACACATTGCTTATCATGTAACGAGCCGAAAGAAACTTATACGAATCTTTGTAGTGTGAGTGTGCGTGTGTGTGTGTGTGTGTGTGTGTGTGTGTGTGTGTGTGTGTGTGTGTGTGTGTGTGTGTGTGTGTGTGTGTGTGTGTGTGTGTGCGTGTGTGTGTGTGTGGTTTTGTGCTACAAACGGGTAGTTGTCCGTTTGTCTTTTCAAAGATACAAGCCTTCGTGTGGAACTCAATTCCTTCTGAAATTAAGTAATCTTTCACGACAAGCTCATTTTGCCGACAAACCAAAATACACTTAATCACTGAACTAACTAGAACATGTTAGATATAGGTCCAATTAGGAAATTGAACTTGGTTCATTTTTTTACTATCTGCTTGTCTTGCACTGCTTTGATGAATTGTACGTTATATGTGTAATAACAGTATCACTACTCCTATAGTATAATTGGAGATGTACACCACCTCTAAGGAAAACGTAGTTTAATGTATGGTTTATACCTGCTTTTCTAATTTTGTAGCTTGTTGTTTATCTTCGTATTTTTGAAAATAAACATAGTGCTTTCGTTCGTTTTGTTCCCGCTACACATTGTATTTAGAACTTTGTCACAACGCCACTTGTCTGCTGCATATTATGCGTCATCTTATTCACAATGTGTTAGGAGGTCCCCCCGACAGTCTTTACTCTGGTACTTCCTCATGTACTCCGCTTATCTGTTCATTTACATGCATGCTTACACTTCAATAAGCTTCAAACTTCAATTTTAGTCGCAGAAAAAGAGTGTAAAAAAGAGCTCTGTTTTACACATTGTCATGGTACAAAACAAGAACTGTTAACCTTACTATGAAATTGATTACATATTTGAAGTCAAAATGAAAGCTTCTTTAAACAGAAAAAAATTCACTGCCCTAAGTTACATACTAAGGAATCTTTTTTTTGAGTAGCATCTATTTAAAATAAATGAGTTCCTTTGGTATGATTAGTTCATCACTTGCTTGAAAAAATGGGGCTGACAATGACAGCATATGGAAAGGCATGTAACAGCGTTAATATATGATCCTTCGTTATGTCCCTCGTGTGCGCTGATTTACCATCTAGCAAACTAGTCAGTATGACAAGTAGGTGAAGAAGATTCGTCCCCTTTCTCTCGCTTTCGAGGTATGCGCTAGATGTATTCTCCATAGTGTTTAAAGATAATCCGTTTGCCCCTAGTCCCGTTAATTGGGGGGGGGGGCAGTTGCCAAGCTGATTTCAAAGGCGCCTGTATCGGCCCCACGAATCGCAATACAAAAGCATGGACAATTTAGAATTGGTCCCTTTGGAGCGCCAGCAAACGCCGGCCATGGTCCAAAGATCGAGAGAGAGTCGTGAGTTGATAACAAAACGAAAACATATTCTCAAATACGGCAGAACCAACAACACACAAACATACACACTCGACAATAGTCTAATACAATACGTCACCAATCACAAGGCACTCAAACAACGGGCTACCCAACACAACCAGATACACTCAAAACAACGGACGCAGACAACAACACGACTCGCAATGAAATTTCATGCATTAAACAACTAAAACACTTAAAGACAAAAGTGTTCGTCCTAAAAATTCAATACAAGGTTCTTTAAACAAAGCTTGATGGCTTCTCTTCAAGGGCACATTATAACTCAACTTCCAGCGCCGATTGTCGACCCGTTGCACCCGACGTTTCTTTTCCAGGAAGCTCTCGCGTCATCAAATGCAAGCACTTCCATAACAATACTTCTTCGCCAGTAACCCGTCGGCTAGTCACGCGCTGCGACTGCAGAACACGCCTTCGTCCATGGGCGGTACACGCACACACTCTTCTTCTTGTAACACAAGCTTTAATTCGCAGGACTGGCTAACCTCCCTGTCCCTCCTTCCATCTTCCTCCTTCCTTCATTCGCAGGTGGACAACCTCTTCATCTCCTGTGCTTGGCCCTTGTAGAACATAAGCCTTCACCTCACAGCGGAAAGCTCTCATCTCCTGCTCTACGCACGCTAGCGCAAAACTCTCATCTCCTGCTTTGTCACTGAAGACACGAGCATTCGCCTCATGGCAGAAAAACTTTCTTCATTTCCTGCTTTGTCACCGAAGACATAAACCTTCGCCTGACGACAGAAAATTTTTCTTCATCCCCTCTTGAGGCTCCCTCCGCTGCTGGCTTATATGCATTCGCCCTCGGTTCTAGAAGTTTCTAGCCGTTTCGTCGGCGCGGCGCACAGTCAAGGCTGTGGAAATGACAGGACCTCTCTCGTAAAGTGACTCAACTCTGCATTACCACGCCCCTTTCCTTCGAGATGTTTCCAGAGATCACTCGGCGACAGATGCGAGGAAATTGGTCAGCATACCGGCGCTTTGGAGGGGGAGAGATGGTAAGCTCGACGAGTCTTTTGATGCTTGTTTTCCACTGGTTTATGTCATGTCTGAACGGAGCCTGTTATTGTCGCCATCGCTAGAATTCGGAGGCGCGCGCTTTCTTGAGCGCTAGTTTGTGACACCATTACGGTGTGAATAGGAATAGCCGTGCTCACAGATGTGAGTAATTCCTGCAACTTTAGACGTCCGGATTGGCACATTATCATGAGGGGAAGGGGAGAGGCAGACAGATAGATTTAAAGTCGTAGCGTTGTTCTCGGCATTAAAAATACATCAAAGAGGAACAATGACTTGGTTCATATTGACAAACTGCACCATGAGAACTCTAACGACATGCATGTCATTATAATAAGTTTATTATAAGCGAAAAACAAGCATGGTTGGAGTTTCATCTTTAAACTTCGCGCCAATGTCGCCGCGCGTGACGCAATGCATTTCAATATCTATTTTTGGTATTTTCTTTGCATTGGCTCAATGAAATTTTATGAAACTTCGTATGCTAAGCCTATGGTACCCACAAACTACAATTCCCTTCATCGTTATCGATTGTAATCTACGTAGGGCCGAGTAGATGCTTTCAAAATGTATTACGTCATGGTGTTTGGCGCAGGAATCTCAAGGAGGCGTCACAAGCCACCCTTAATTCTCGCTCGTTTACTCGCTTACTGTCGTGTCGTGGTAGTGGTGCTGTTTTCGGGATTGTGAAGTCATGCTATACGCGATAAATCATATCGCTCTTTAGAATGCCTTTAAAGGAGTGCCGACGCTATTTCGAGACTTTGCAAAAGGTATATTTTTTTTACTTTTTTGACGAGCAACGTTGCTGCGGTGCACACGCCAGACTCTGGCAAAACCGACATATTTCATTGTCATTGCATATACACATAGCTTTTTCCCCTTCCCATCATCATCCCCCATCAATCCTTTATTTACAGCGAAACCTGTTACGAGATCACAACACAGGTCGCGCGCAGCGCCATAATCGTCCGCCGCCGCCGCAGGTGTCCGTAACCACTATCGCACGAAATAAGAAAAAAAACTTAGTAAATAAAAACAACAAAACACGGTGGCCTTCAAACCGGGTTTCTTGTGCGTCACCCCAGTGCTTGAAACTGCGCTGCAAACTTGCCTTAGGCAGGCTTGATGTTGGGAAACAAATCGCGTCAATGTGAGTAATGAAGCGTTTTAAAACAGCGAAAGAACAACCAGGCGTCGCACAATGCGTACGGAGTGGGTCGTTCAATGCTCAACCCATTACAAAAGCTTGTTCTCGATCACCTATCAACGGTCGCGCATACCCACTTCAAGCATAAATCCTCATCGCCGTCAGCCACTGCGTGAACAATTGGCACAAAATTCCTCTCCTCTCAAGTGTTTAGCGGATACCACGCTTCTCAAAAGAATGACGCAGGATAGCATAGTGAATGCCGGCCTACTATACAAAATGTTATTATTATTTATGACGTAGTGGGTACCCAGCAAGTGTGGTTGTAGCAGTTACCCAAAGAGTGTTTAGAAAAAGGCACTGAAAGGTCACTCTTCCAGCTTTCGCTGTGGCTCTACTGCGCGTTCCGCGAATGCCAGGTGTTTTTTTTTCTTTCCGTTTTAGTCTTTGCGGAGAGCAAGCGCACTCGCTCAAGCTGACCTGTGAACCTTGAAAAAAAATTATCTATTTTTCAACTCACGAGAACCAGGAAACGCTTATAAAATATTTTAGTTCAGTTCTAAAGTTTTGGTCACAGAACATGTGCAAGTCAGCCTCATTGCAATTAACATTATAATGACGAATGAACACAGTGCGTTTGGTTTGCGAACTCCGAGTCTTGCATGAT
Organism: Rhipicephalus annulatus; assembly: GCA_013436015.1. Classification (NCBI taxonomy): domain Eukaryota; kingdom Metazoa; phylum Arthropoda; class Arachnida; order Ixodida; family Ixodidae; genus Rhipicephalus; species Rhipicephalus annulatus. Next base: position 278,861 of record WOVY01002283.1, on the reverse strand, counting down.
GTTGAAATTGGTGGCAGAGTTACCAGATGAGAAGTAAAGTATCGGTGTTTACATGCAGCTAATAGCATGCGACAGATGTTACTGCAAACATGTCATGATTTGCCGTCTCCACGTGTCTGTTTTAACAAAACACCCTTCTGAAATCATCTCCTAGGTGTCAAAACCACAAGTGTATTTTAAACGTAACGAAATAAAAAAAGTATTCGATGCGTCCCAAGGTATCACAATGCTTTATCGGTGGTTTTCGACACCAGTTTTTATTCATAGCCACAATCCTAAACTTTCTAAAATTTATGTCAGTAATCTTTCAAGTGTAGGTTCGCTTCTCTGCACTAAGAACGAAACCCCGCTGGTTGGCTTCTCCCAAAACTTTGAAGCGCAGAGTGAAGGCTTCGTGGGGCGGATGTTTTTGCGGCTGACTGCGCAACAATACAGTGCTCACTTGTTCGTCTTTATATTACTTCAATGAGAAAGCCCATTTTGGTGTTTCAGATAATAATTACAGCAAAAGATGCCGTATGGCGCTCAACATAGCAACGACCTATCAAAAACGAGCATCGAGTTTAAGCGGTATTGAGGTGGTTTGATAACCCTACACCGGGGGAGGGTCAGAGCTGATCCGAATAGGAAGAGATAGGAGTTTAAGGAGTGAAACTAGTGACAGAGATAAGTTGAAATGTGGAAGGCCAGGTTATTTATGTGTAGTAGAGTAGAGCTGAGGGCATGTTCTTGACCTCCATAAATAAACGATTACGACTTGCAACATTTCATTTCGTGAGCATAGTGATTCATATCAACCATGAAAGTACTTCGGCGAGCGCAAAGTCGGAACGGGAATGTTGTGGTTCATTACGTAAGGTTTATTATGATAGCTGTAATTTTTTGTATGAAGTCTTACGCTCGTAATATGCTGTATTCAAGGCAGATGTACACGCTAGTTGAAACTACCATGCCCACTGGGAATCGCATCTATAAGGTACAACTGCATTCGAAGGCTTAGCTACGTCAAAAAAAAGTTTCATGCAGGTATTGCGCACGATGTTAGCAGCTGAAAGAACCAATGTACGTCAACAAGGCATGACGGTTCGAGCTCCTCAATGGACGTAATGAAGTAAGTGACCGATATACGTGACTGAATTATTTTAGCGCATTTGGACGCCCCGATCATATTACGACACACACAAATAAAGAAAAAAAAGGCGATAATTGTTTTTATTTTTTCTTGTGAGCTCTGACTTGCCACGTAAACGACTCTCTTCAAGGAGCTTCATAGGCTTCATTGAACTCTCTTGAAAGTGTGGCAGGACACATTTCTTTTTAACATCTTTCATTCCCCTCACTCCTTTCCCAAGCACAGGGTAGCCAGCCGATTTAAGAATTGGCTAACCTCCCTGTCTTTCCGCTTAAACTTTCTTCCTTCCTTCCTTCCTCTCAAAAGTGAGCTTATGTTATTGTTTAAAAAGAATCATATGCGTAGCAAGAGATTACTTTTTGGAAAAAGTTCCACATAATAGCAAATTAGGCAACTTTTCATGGTGCTTGCAAAATGTTTACCCACATTTTAAATAAATAAATAATTAAATAAATAAAGTCTTAGCCAAATTTTATTAGAAGTATACAGCGACATTTTGTCATCTAGAAATTGTCAAGCGATCACAAACGTTACACCTACGGCACCTACACCGCTACCGCATGGACAGCACGCAAGCTCAATAGAGAGGCAGCTCTCTCAACCAAACGCCCACATTAGCGTCAAAAAAAAAAAAAATGGACAATTTGTGAGCGGTGTGCAGGGCGACAATTAATGGGAGGAAAAACCTGAAAATATACGGCTGAGAAGCAGTTCTTCCGAAAGAGGGGTCAATTGTTATCTGGCCCGGCACTGAACGACTGCACCACCTTTTTGTTGTTACCAGGCTTCGAAGGTGACAAACATCTTTTCGGTAAGTCAAAAACCTATCAACGGTCTCCCTGGGCACTCTCGCTGGCTGGAAGCCGCAAAATGCAAGAAGGACATCGGCTCCACGGCGAAAGGAAGCACTTGGAGCACTTCCATTGTGGCACTCTCACTGCTTCGTCCCGCCCACCACTTACGACCTGCAGTTTTTTTTTTGGCAACTAGCCCAAACGGATCGAAAGGATAAAGACAATCTTCCGCGTCGTAGCCGTGATGTCGAACCAACGTCGTTTCGGCTTGGCTCTTTATTTGGATTAAAGTGAAATGATTCTACGTTAGAATAAGTGATATAGCTGGTGTTTTTCGTTTTTTTCGAGCAGATGGTCTTCATTAAACATTTTCCTCTCCCAACTTGTCGCAAACACCCCCTTTCTCGTTTACTATTTTACAGACCTGCACGCTTAGTGGCTACGACATTGCGCTGTCATGGGAGAGTGGCAGGAGACGTTTCGATAGAATTGAAATGCAAGAATTACGTTAATTGTGTCATGTTTAGGAGCAACTTGAAAAACCCAAGGTGGCCAAAGCTACTTCGGAGTCCCTGCTACGGCGTTGCAAATTCATATCATGGTTTCAGGACGTAACACCGCAGTACTTATTCATTTATTTATTTTAGAATAAAGAAAAAAAGCTTCTACAGCATTCAGCAATATCGTGAAGATGCTTCAAGGTACGAAACAGTAACGCAATGACGAGTGAGGCAGAGAGAAAGAGCGCAGACAATTCGCAACACACATCCACATTACGTGAATGCGTCGCTACAGGCTATCAGTTACGGCAGTTACCTAAAAAGGAAAAAGAGGGAGGGGGCACAAGGGTTCGTCTGGCGTTCTATTATTACGAGCTGTCAGACCAAACAACGGAGGAATTGATGAAGTGAGCAGTATTTAACCACCGTAGTCGCCATGTACAGGGGATTCAAGGGTACGAAATGGCTCGCTAATGCACTTAGCCGGGCTAGTTGACACCGACCAAATGATTTCGTAACACTGGCGATCACGAACAAAGACTTCCTATTAGGACAAAGGACAACCGCAAGTGTGGTGGACTAGCGGCTGTCCTGCGTCTTTTTGTGCATTCTTTGTGTGTGTTCGCTGGTGTTTGGGAAGTATATGGTTGCTATACTACAGTACGACTTCGCCACAACGCTCCTGTTGCAGAGGTTGCACGAAGCCGTCCGAATAGTGTCAGAACACACACGTCACTCTTTACTTTGTCCCGTTAAAGGAGACGGACGAGGCGAAAGCGAGTGATCACGGTACGCGACGGCCATAGGTTACGAAGGGGAGTCCTCGGGGAGGCCATGATGGAGGCCACCCGTATAGAGCTACAGTTCCATTCGTATATACTCCGAACACAGCATCGTTCTTGGCGGTCATTTTATTTTGTTTTCATCCATAGCTCGTCATGATCTGTCTCTTTCCTACCGCATTCAATTTTCATTGGCGTGTTCACTACATGTCGACTATTTATGCTAGTCGTGGTTTTTCTGAAACGCCTGTTAATAAAATATGAGATAGATAGATAGATAGATAGATAGATAGATAGATAGATAGATAGATAGATAGATAGATAGATAGATAGATAGATAGATAGATAGATAGACAGACAGACAGATAGATAGATAGACAGACAGACAGATAGATAGATAGATAGATAGATAGATAGATAGATAGATAGATAGATAGATAGATAGATAGATAGATAGATAGACAGATAGACAGACAGACAGATAGATAGATAGATAGATAGATAGATAGATAGATAGATAGATAGATAGATAGATAGATAGATAGATAGATAGATAGATAGATAGATAGATAGATAGATAGATAGATAGATAGATAGATAGATAGATAGATAGACAGACAGACAGACAGACAGAGAAGACAGATAGATAGATAGATAGATAGATAGATAGATAGATAGATAGATAGATAGATAGATAGATAGATAGATAGATAGATAGATAGATAGATAGATAGATAGATAGATAGATAGATAGATAGATAGATAGATAGATAGATAGATAGATAGATAGATAGATAGATAGATAGATAGATAGATAGATAGATAGATAGATAGATAGATAGATAGATAGATAGATAGATAGATAGATAGATAGATAGATAGATAGATAGATAGATAGATAGATAGATCACTCAGATCTGTGGGCGGTTAGACAGAAGAATTATTCCACTGTTTTCGTACCGAAGTGATTTGGTGCCATGTTTTCCCTCACATTTACCTCAGCGCCTTCATTAGATCTTCTCGGAACTTCTGGAAGTAGTACTTCGCGGAAGCCGTTAAGGTTCTCTAGTATTTTTCTGTTCGTACTTTATACTTCTGCTAATTTTCAGAACTCATCGTAATAACTTCCTCAATGGAGCCAATAACAAACACCGATACTTTATTTTAGTTCACAGGCGTTCTGGTCAAGTAGGTGATCGCTTTGTCAAATAACCACTAAGTGACTTGACCTAAACTTGTTCATTCATTTTTTTATTTATTCTCATTCACGTTATGCTCAGCATCGCACTTTCAGGCTGTCAGAAAACCGAGTCAGAACCCCTATTATAGACAAGTATTTTTCAAACTAGAAGACAAGAAGCATAAGTGGATTTTGATTGATATGTGTAGTTTAACGTCCTAAAACTGCCATATGATTATGAGAGACGCCGTAGTGGAGGGCACCAGAAATTTTGACCAACTGGGGTTCTTTAAAGTGCACCCTAATCTGAGCACACGGGCCAACAGCATTTCCGCCTCCATCGGAAACGCAGTCGCCGCAGCCGGTATTCGATCCCGCGACCTGCGGGTCAGCAGCCGAGTACCTTAGCCACTAGACCACTATGGTGGGGCAAGAAGCACAAGTTAAACGGCGCATTGAGCTAACGAATAAACAAGAACAAAAAAGTGCTCACATTCTAGACCATAGTCTAGACGCCTGCATTCGTTATTGCATACGAAGCGCAAAGGCGAAGAGTGCACTGTGTTCCACGCTGAATGGCAAGATAGAAACCAGACTGTGCCGTTTTTGTACCATGAAGCAGCCGAAATTTTGTTCACCTCGCATCACTTGGCCTGCTCTGGGCAGTGGCTGTTGTATAGCGTTTATGAATCTACAAATTTCGTAATTATGCGAAACGTTACAACTTTTTGCGAGCCTCAATTCGTCAAACGGGTTCTAAATGATGAGTAACAGTTGAGGATTATTTGGCGTGATTGTGAACTCTGAGACCACGGAAACATGTTTAACTCGCAGTGTCCGTATAGAGGTATATCGCCTCTGCCTGGCCTTTTGGAAAGTTGTTTGTAGGTCGTGCGCGTGCTTTACTGCATCTAACTGCACGCTCATGAAGAACGGACTGAATGGTGGTCAGGAAGACTACTTGACCACAAAGCGCTTCCGAGGGAGCGTATACAAAGCACTTGACGCATGCGTGAAGCTCCAGGAAAGTCGCAGGCGTCGCCACTGTCATGGAAGGAACACGTGCCCTTGCAAACAAAGTCCTTCGAACGCAGCCAACTGTGATTGCTCTGTGGAATAAGCAAATAATTGTACGAAGACATAATTACAGCGTGGGGTAAGGTGCAAGTGAAACGCCATCTCGTTAATCGGGTCAAGTGCGACCGGCTTGTTTTCGCACAGCGACAGTCGTAACGGCTCCACGACAGTCGTAATGGATTTGCTCGCTCACCTCTGTTAACGCTACAGTGTTAAGGAACTCGTTTCTCGGCATTCCCGATGTCGGTGTTAGTGTAGGTGTCCACGTCGTTGGTCTTACGCGAAAAGAATCATGTTTGTCCATGGCCGAAGAATCAAGAAAGTTTCAATAGAAATAAGTCCACCACAGTCGAGCAGTGGTTAGAAGGTTCGGCTGCAGGCCCAAAGGTCACGGGTTCGATACCGTAGTGGTGGTCGCATTTCAATGGAGGCGAAATGGTAGAGGTCCGCGTACTGTGCGAAGTCACTGCACGTCAGCGAACATCAGATGGTCGGCATTTCCGGAGCCCTGGACTAAGGCGTCTCTCACAATCATATCTTGGTTTTGGGACGTAAAACCTAACATGTTATTATTAATATTATCCATGTGAAATGAATAATAGAAATTTTCCATTTCGATGAGAAACAAGCGCAGGCTTTCTGCGAGGCTTGCAGGTATTCGACCCTAGAGGGATGTCATCGCTTGACAGTGCTTAGAAAAAAAAAACTATATAAATAACGTGTAGAGAAAGGAGTCTGTAATGTTGCATAACATATCTAGCGCATCTGTAACACATGTAATATTCCGTTGCAGAAGTGAAGAATCAAGCCAGCTGTCAAAACTGTGATATGCGCAACGAGTGGGCGTATTAAAGGCATATCAATTACAAACACATCAGACATATTTCTGAATCATCAGCAGCAATATTATATATACTAATAATCTACTCTGCTCTCTTCTGTGTTACCTTAAGAGACAAGATAAGAGCAGAGTGGATTAGGGAACAAACGGGGGTTAAGAATATCATAGTTGAAATCAAGAAGAGGAAATGAACATGGGCCGGGCATGTAGCGCGTAGACAGGATAACCGCTGGTCATTAAGGGTAACTAACTGGATTCCCAAAGAAGGGAAGCGGGTTAGGGGGGGGGGACAGAGGATTAGGTGGGCAGATGAGATTAAGAAGTTTGCGGGTATAAAATGGCAGCAGCAAGCACAGGACCGGGTTAACTGGCGGAACGTGGGAAAGGCCTTTGTCCTGCATTGGACGTAGTCAGGATGATGATGATGACTATGATGACTAATAACATCTGCGGTTTTTGGTCCCAAAGTCATGATATGATTTGAGAGACGCCATAGTGGAGGGCTCCGGAAATTTCTACCATCTGGTGTTCTTTGACGTACGCTGACATCGCAGTGTGCGCTCGGGCTTCCACCATTTCGCCACCATTGAACTGCGACCTCCACTGCCGGGGTCATCAGCAGCAGACCCATCAACAAAGTGAACCGCCACGCAAGTTCACCTGTTGCGGTCGTCTAGTGGGCCCGTCGCTGATTCTCAAAAGCAAGAATTGCGGCTCGGTGGGTCCTGCACAACCGTTCTTGCAGTAGACACTCAAGAATAGCTTGATATGGCCAATGGTACGCGCGAAAACATTGATATCCTTGCGGCATGGTTCACTCATGCACGCGAAAACCGATTACGCTATTGCGTTCTAATCTTGAATTCGAAGCTCGAACGTCCTCCAAGGTTTTCGGGCTTTGAACGAGCGCTGAGGCACGGTGGAAGGCCGAAGTGGCAATGTTTGCGCGTTCATTACAGGCAGAAAGTGGTATTACACAGTGGCGCAGCCGTGGGTGACAGGGAAAGCCGGTGAGAGGAGCGCACCGGCATCCGAAAGGGAGAGCCGGGCCCTGACGGGACGGGGGAGAGCGGCGCGGAAGCGAAGGGATCTGCGGCGTGGTCGGCGGCGGCGCGGCGGCACTGCCTTCAACAAGTGCTGCCCTCGGCACGGGACCCGGCGGTCGGTCCAGTCTTCATCGGAGATCGAGCATGGCCGGTGGCGCTCTTCAGGCGGCCCTCGCCGCCGCGCTACTACTCGCCGGCTGCGGAGGACGCTGCCCCGCCGGCGTCGACGGTCACGGCAGCGGCGGAGCCACCGCGCCGTCGTCTGCACCGTTGGCCGGCGACGACCAGCGACAGCTGAAGCTGGACGCCGTCAGGCACCAGATCCTCTCCAAGCTGAGCCTGCGCGAGCGGCCACCCCAGCATCGGGAGTCCGCGCCGCCGCTAGCCCGCGAACTGGCCCTCGAGGCACTTCGCAGGGTTCATCTTCTGCCCGAACCACGCGCGCTCGAGGACCAAGGGGCGCCCGACCCGAGGCAGGAGGACGACTACTACGGACGCACGGCCGAAATCATCGCATTCGCCGAACCCGGTCAGTTCTTTGCCTTTTCCCCGGTACTTTCTTTTTTTCCTCCACTTTCGGGACGACCGCGTTTGCTTCCGCAAGAGCGTTCTTCCCAGGTTTTCCCCATTTCCTGCTCACTTCTGTCCCCACGATGCATCAGTCACGCAAGACGTCCGTTTACCGCCGCGCACACTGACCCGTGGGCGCTGAACAGTGGGCCTGGAATTTAACGACGGAAGCCGAGATGGGAGCACTTTCCACAGATTCGCGGTAACGGGTGTCGTTTAGCGCGCTGTGCCGGCGACTCCGCCACCGGAACACGTGTTTACCTTCAGCGCAGCACAAATGTTCGCGGGTGGTCTGTGCATGCGTTCGTCCCCCTGGAAATCGTTTTCAGCAGCGCGATTGTGGAAATAGTTGCACGATGGAAATGGTTGCACGATGGAAATGGTTGCGTGTGCAGTTTGCACTGAACCTATTCTAGAGCATTTTAGGGATACTGCTTTTCTTTTCTCTTTATCGGGTATCTAGCTGTCAAGAACTACTCATCATCAAATGCCGCCTCTAAATTCTTTTAGGGGTCACCGGAATATGACACCAGAAAAATCGCACCGTATTCTCTGCAGTTTAAATTAAACGAACCAAAATTGTAAAGCTTTATGGTTTGTTTGCTGGTTTACTGCGCACGTAATACCGAAGTGTTCAATTAGAACGGGCGTCATCAAAAATGCACCAGTTATAAATATCAACTGTATGCATTTATCTCACGCAATATTTTTATTTCATTTTGCGGCTATTTGTTTTGTTTCGTAGCAGCAGCGGCTACTCAACCATAAAGACTACAATCTATCTTACAAGCTATATGGCGGTTAATCCTTGTGTCATGAAACCCGGTTAGGTTAATATGACAAAAAAAAGTGTCCGGAAAAATACTAACGCACGGAGACACGAAGAATATAAATAAACATTAGTTCTTTCAAACTACAGCGCTTTGAAATTAGGCACAGATATATCTTGCGTGCACCGAGATGGGAAACGCATAATGTGGAATCAAAACAAATTTATTTTTAAGTAGTATGAGCACGTACATTCCAAGCGACATGTTGAAGATTTAATTAGACGAGTCTCGCACATGTTTAATTTATTTACGATACGTTTAAAATCTGAGATAAACTTAGTATGGAAGTTTTCTGCTGTCACCACATTTAATTTTCGCAGCCGGGGATGCGTCGCACTCAGCATCGAGTCCTCGCTCGCGGGTGCACGATTGCGCGTCCCGTTTCGGAATCCTCCATTTCGGACGTTTGCTTCGCATTGCTTCCGCCTCGATAGTCCAGTGTTTACAATGCTCGTCCGCTAACACGAAGGTCGCAGGTTCGATTCCGGCCTTTGTGTCCGCGTTCTGAAGAAGGCGAGAGGCTAGAGGAAATTAAGAAAATGCGAAAGCGCTAATTAACATTGTCGATAGTCCCTTTAAAATTGGAAGGACAAATAAGTGCATGTGTAACTGTTCACTTGCAATGATCTGTTGAGCTGCAATGATCGTAAAAAAAGCAATAAAGAAAAAAGCTTCACACTTGAATGCTCTTTATAGGACAAGTTATTTGATGAAGTGCTTCAGTCGGCACTACAGATGCACATTTTTCATTAGTCGTTTTGTTACGCCAAAGACATTTGTCGCTAGGTCTTTACCGATAAATTTTCTAAGGAACGTTGCGTTTTGGTAGATGGTTTTTTTTACTTTTATTTGTCTCGAATATTTTTATGAGGTAAAAGGAGTATAGAAGCTCGGGCAAGCTGATTTGTGACGTTGTTTTGTGCAATCTGCGAAAAATCGTGTATTTATGTTTTTTTTAGTTTTGATGAAAAAAAGATCGGCGGGCAGAGAGGGGAGTGGCAAAAAAAAAATATTCAGCTCCATAGTGCGCGGTATGTCGTGAAACATGTAGCTCGAACAGTAGCGAAACACGTACCTATGTATTATCGTTCGAGCAGAGACCACATGTTATTGTACCAATTCACATAATTCCAATGAAAAATTATGCGGTAGAAACTCTGATACACAGTCAAGTACACTGTGACACTTGCGTTTTCACAGGTTTTTTTTTTATCCTTCGTGTAGTTAGTCTTCAGTGTACGTCGAAAAACCTCGGGTGGCCAAAATTGACCCGGAATTCGTTCCCACTACACCGCGCCTCATATACGCATCGCAGTTCTGACGTGTGAAAACCGTGAAGTTTACATTCGGATTTTAATTTCACTATTTCTAACATTATTCCATGAAAAAGGGCATTAGGCCAAAAAGTAGTGATCTCGGGTGAGAACATTTTCGTGCGATCGGATTATTTCATCACGTTCGACTGTTTTGATTTAGCATTGCTTCACACTACTTATGTCTGCCGGACTGCTCGATCTAGAATTTGTTCTTCGTAAGTATCGTTAAGTGTCATGACTGGGCGAATTCTTGGTGTGTGTAGGTGGTGCGTTGGTGGGGGACATCATTACAGCGGCGAGACTGAAAAATCAATATGAACGTACCTAGCACTCGGCTTGTGCCATTACGCATCTGTATTTTTTGCTTGTGTTTTGTCGCGCACTTCGTTCACTATTTTCCTTAAAAATGTGAAACATTTAACATTTTTGGAATATATATATATATATATATATATCATCAAGCACTACGATAACACAATACCGCAGAAAAAAAAACAAAAATGTAGACAAAAATACACACTCACGGTGGCGTAATGATTGGTGTTCCGAAGAAAAACTTTGGGAATCGGTGGAATGACAACCTACATACCAAAATAATACGGCAATTAGCACTTTATAATCGGCGAGCTCAGATTGAATAGTCGTAGTGACAATTTTAAAGCGCTAATTATGTTTAATTGAAAGGAAGGAAGTAGACAATGAGAGAGGGCAGGGAGGTTAATTAAAAGGACATCCGCTTGGATACCCTACACTGAGGGATTAGGAAAGAGGACAAGAATGATGAGAGAGGCGGAATAGAAGGAAATTAAAAAGAAACAGACACTAAATTCACTGTAGCGTGTAGAATTGCGTGAAAAATAAGTCTGTGCCCTGAAAGAAACCGCGTCAAGGTCGACCCCGTGTTCGCCTCATTATTCAACCAAAAGCGAGCACCACGTGGATGGCCCCTCTTCCCCAACCCCTTTTCACCACCCCTTTGATTAATGGACACGCTGAGGAAGACGGCAGCCTTTTTTTTAGCCGCCCTTCTTATGTACCGCTATCAGCTTTCAGGGTCATTATAGAGCCTAACGTGACTCAGGCACCGTTCGCGTATACTCTACTACGCCTCGCACGTAGAACGCAGGTTGACCGTTTACAAGATGACTCTCATTGACCGCAAATTACGGCATTGGATGTGTAGTGCTGTTAATTTATAAGTGAATTACCCCTCCCCCGCAAGCAAAGCGTTGCGGAACCACACGTCGGCAGACTATGGCTTGATATTTTTGTCGCACCATAGGGTACACCTGAAGCTACAAAAGGAACTTGAGAGCGCAGCATATCAGAACCGCCGGAATCCATCATACGCGGCCTTGCAATTAGCAGTGCAAGCTGCCCCTCCCACACACAGGGGGGTGCTATTTTGGACATTGTCGAATTCCGCCATGCTGTCAGACTCCGCCATTCACCGATGCTAATTGGACAAGTGAGCTGCTACGACCCCTCTGATTGGCCGAACATGCCGCCATTACAAAATTTGACAATATGGCGGAATTAGACAGTGTCCAGAATAGCACCCGGGTACACATTTACGAACACTCGCGCACGCAGACACACGCGCTCGCAGACACACGCGCATGCACACACATGCGCGTACGCACGTCGAAATATGACACCTCAGTCAACGCCATGCATTTGAACACTGCAACCCCTGAGCTTAGTCAAACTGCCTGGTGTAAATGTGTGCGGTCCGGTGTCGCTACGTAGGCGTAACTGCCTGTGCATGCCTCTGTGCCAAGATCCATGAGTCGACATACATACATACATACATACATACATACATACATACATACATACATACATACATACATACATACATACATACATACATACATACATACATACATACATACATACATACATACATACATACATACATACATACATACATACATACATACAACTCGGACGTGCGCATTTATCTTTCTAACGCAGGAGTTGTAGCAAGCTGTGCGCTACTTACTGAATACAGAATGTGCCGCTTGTTATGTCAAAGAAGTCGACAAGACATTCTTGGGAGGCGTCATTGGTGAATGAGTGGTCTAACCGTTCTTCACGTAAAATCTCTTCACGTGGTTGCATTGAGGATAATACAAATACTTGCTAAAACATATCCGTCTCTACACTTTTTTGTGTGTGAGTGCGTGAATAATAGTACAGCAACAACGTAAAAAAAATGTCTTCTGAAATACCTTTCGGTGACACGGACAGAGACAAAAAGGTGAAAATTCTCAGGGCCTTGAGGCTCTTTCGTATGGTTTGAAAGTTACTGCCAGCGCATAAGGAAGTGGTACTTCTTCCTAGAAACTTGTGATGTTGTTCTCTGAACAATAAGTGCCAGCACGAGTAATGTGCTTGGCCCCGCCGCGGTGGTCTAGTGGCTAAGGCACTCGGCTGCTGACCCGCAGGGCGCGGGTTCGAATCCCGGCTGCGGCGGCTGCATTTCCGATGGAGGCGGAAATGTTGTAGGCCCGTGTGCTCAGATTTGGGTGCACGTGAAAGAACACCAGGTGGTCTAAATTTCCGGAGCCCTCCACGACGGCGTCTCTCATAATCATAAAGTGGTTTTGGGACGTTAAACCCCACATATCAATCAATCAATCAATCAGTAATGTGCTTGGTGGTTTTTATGACCACAACTGTCGGACCGGTTCATCGCAACCCGAATTAGAAATGTTAATTTGCAATAACTACGTGACAAGCTCAACATATAAATAGAAATACCGGAAAAGGAAACGGAAGAAATAAGGACAGAAAAAACAATGTTTGTATAAAACGTTTATTAAAGATGGTAGGCTGTAAGGAGACCAATCAACGATACGGCTGGCCGCTCTTACGCCGCACTGACGCACAAAGTGCTGAAAGCTTTAGCAGCTCAGAGAACAAAAAAAATAAAGTTCTGCAAGAGCGATACATACTTCTCGTTGTTAGACTTCATGCACAAAACAAACTTGCTTGTGTGCGTGCCCCGTGTCTTGCTGTTTTATTTCCTTAATTATGTTGTGGCTAAGGGCTAATATGAGATAAAGAAGGTGCGATAGATAACTAAGTGTGGGATTCATATCCATGATGTCTAGAGATACTGTTGAGGTCATTCTTAATTGAATTTGAGACATTTGTCACGTTATTGTGCTGTTGTGTAAATTCTAAGCTGCGCAACACACCAATTGTAAAATCGACTTTCTGCGCCAACTTGAACGAAAACGAGAAGAGAGACAGGAAAGAGCTCACTGCACTCCTTCCTTTCTCCCTTCTTGTTTTTTTTCAAGTTGGCACATCATGTCGATTTCCCAAGTATGAACCAACTAGTCTGAAAAGAAGTATTGCTCCATCATTTGTCTTGACGTTACCACGAAAATTTTGATTGACATATGTCCGTGTCTGGTTATTTCCTTAATGTCTCAATTTTAGTGTAAGAACGCTGTTTCACACCGCTTAATCGCCGTGCGCTCTTGCTCCTTGTGTTACTATGAGAAATTTGTGCGTTATATGCTCGATCGCTTCCAAAGCTAAGGGGCTCTCGGTGCTTCACTTGTACGCCAACGTGTGCACCCGTGAAATCAACAGAAAAAAAAAATTGATTTTCTGAGATTAGGGAGGCGTGGTGGTCTGTCCGAGTTGTGTCAGTAAGGCGCCGTTGTAACTGAGTCAGCCTCGATATAGGCTTGCACGATACGTAGGTGCTCGTGCGATTCTGGCGTCGCACGCACGCTACAATCTGACGACGTTCCTGGCATCTCGTGTGACGCTCACATTGACGCTGTTGCACGCGCAGTAGCAAAGAGGACGGCGAGCCGACGTCGTTGTCTGCGAGGAGCTCGTTCGGAACACGTATACTTGTAAGTCAGCGATTTCCTCGTTGCCAGGCAGCGTGGTAAGAGCCGACGTCGACCAACACGAAGTCAAACGAAAACAAAGAAAGAAAGAGAGAAGTGATACGACTGAGAGTTAAACAGTGTTCGAAGCGCACGGAAAAAAATAAGTAAAAAGATAACGAAGAGAGAGAGAGATAAAGATGCAAGGAAAGGCAGGGAGGTTAACCAGACGCACATCCGGTTTGCTACCCTGCACTGGAGATTCCTCCCCTAGCCATTTTCGTTTATTTTCTTGAGCTTTTTTTTCTTCCCCAAAAAGAGAAAGAAAATAAACGAAAATGGCTGGGGGAGAATTGAATAAAGAAAGCGAATAAGACGTGACGAAATAATAACGAAGTTTCGTCAAGAATAGAAATTGCTGAGGTTTATGACTGCTTTATTTTGTGGCAGGCTATATACGACAAATTGAAAACGCGAAAAAAACACCCTTCTTGCGTGCAACAGAACTAGTTAACCCGCGTTTAGCAAACGCAGGCGGGAACTTGCCCTGCTTTTACGCCGTCAGTCTGCAAGCGAGTGTAACCGCAACTCGTATACGAGTGAGAGTGGCGAGCGTCAGCGCATATACGCCCGCGTGCGACCACATCACGTTATATCGCGTTACGTGTAGATAATAAAAAAGATAACAATAAAAGAGAAAATCCACGACTACGGGGGTAGTACAGGTAAACGAGTGAAACAGAGAACACAACGAAGAGATGGGCGTCAGAGGGATTCGAAGGGCGCTCTTTTCGGTCGCTTCTACGGTATCACAAAAGGCGTCAAGTTGCATGCGCGCGCGTGCTTTCGATGGGGTTCGGTCGTGTTCACGCTACTCGATCGCGTGCTGAAGTGGGGGGGAGTGGTTCTTGGGACATGAAAGAAATCACAGCATATCCGCGGAGTGAATGATGATGAGTGGGGCGAAGCGTCCATCAGCGTATTCGTGCTTCCGTCCGTCCGTTCGTGCTTGCTTCTGTCTGTCCGCGCGACCATCCATGCATCCATCCACGCGTTCGCCTATCTGCCCTTGCGTCCATCCATCCATCCATCCGTCCGTCCGTCCGTCTGTCTGTCTGTCTGTCTGTCTGTCTGTCTGTCTGTCTGTCTGTTCGTGCGTCCATCCGTCCGTACGTACACGCGTCTATCCTTCCGTCCGTCCGTGCGTCCATCTAGTGAACACTCCAAGTACCACCATCTCTTATCTCGCATATCGTGTGGCACATACGCGCTCTAGAGCGGGTATATGTCACCGGTGGCTACGTACTACTACGTACATACATGCAAGAGATGGAAAGACCCACGCCTTATGGAGCTGCGCCCCTAATAAAAGTGAACCCATCAACTGTCTGCAGCTAAGTGCGACAGCTCAGCCACTCGTCATGGCCTGCCCGCAGGGGAGACGTCTTGGGAGCCAGGCCGGGTAGCACATCATGGCCCGAGCCATGTGGAACTTCTCGCGTACATTTAGCTCCATTTTCGCGCGCTTTCTTCGCGCTTCGCTCGCGTTTCCGACGCGTGTTGTTTTGCTTTACTAGAGATGGGAACTTATTTAACTTTCCAAGCGCTATATTGGGCTTTCATGTTTCTATCTATCTATCTATCTATCTATCTATCTATCTATCTATCTATCTATCTATCTATCTATCTATCTATCTATCTATCTGTCTGTCTGTCTGTCTGTCTGTCTATCTATCTATCTATCTATCTATCTATCTATCTATCTATCTATCTATCTATCTATCTATCTATCTATCTATCTATCTATCTATCTGTCTGTTCTTGTCATCACTTTTGATGGCGCCGCGCTAATTCTGCGTGTTCGCCAGTCGCAGCAAAAGCGTCAAAGCGCCGACGTCAGCACGTCGTGGGTGCGCAGCGCAAGTGAATTCCCGCCACGAACGTGAGCGGCAGCCGCCGCCGAGGAGCGGGCCACTGACCCGGCGGAAGCAGACGCACCGGTGCGCGCAGCAGTGCACGCTTTATTACCTGCGCCGCGAAGACGAACGATTCCCGCCGCAGTTACCGTCTCGCCCAATTACGTGCAGCGCGGACGAAGCCGCGAGTGTGTCAGTGGGGCCAGCCATGGCTCGTCACGCGGGGCGTGACCGCGCACCGGTCCGGCGGCGTTCGATGTTGCCACCGTAGGAATGCGTAACCCTTTCATGCGCCGAGTTCGCGTCATCGGTACGGTAAAAACAAATAGACAGAAGAAAGATGGCCAGAAAGCGTGGGAGAATCGAAACGAGCCTGAAGGTGGCGTTGGGTACGGAGCTTGTTGTGCCTCTGCGTGTGGCGCCTATTGCGCGCATCCGGATTTTCTTCGAGAGAGACGTTGTACGGAACTAGCGTGACCTCGCGTACGGTGCGGTGAAATTGGCGGTGAAAAAAAAAAGAGAGAGAGAGAGGACACGGTGCTACTCTCGGCCGTATTTACAAGGCCGACAGTGTCGCTGCGCCAGCAGGGTTTAACCGGTGAAGCGGTTGCTTGCAATTGACTGGGGCGACTAGACAAATTAATAATACAGCTACCGCATATATAAGCGACTTCCCTGCTTTCTTGAACTCGTAAAGAAATGAAAAAAGAGCAGTAATTTACGCTTACTCTTCGGCTGCATGTAACAGAGGTCAAGGACGAGCGCCTCTGCGATAAACGTCCCGTGTTTATCGCTTTGGTAATTGGGCAGCCAGCTCTAACGAGCCTTACCGCGTTTGCTTCGTTGTAAGGGGTGCGTTTGTTGCCACCCAAGTTACCGACCTGTATCACAAAGGGCCCGGATGGTATGAGTGAACTGGGAACTTAAGTTCTGCGGAACTTGGGTGATTCGGTGGATTTATTATATTCAGCAGGCAATACACACAGTGTGCATGAAACTGCCTTGTTGCAGAGCGAAAGCCTACTCTGCAGATAGGGCTTCCTTCCGTAGGGACGCTCAAATGGCCGAAAAATTCATTTCTCTTCCTGGCATCTAAAAGCTTTGCGCAGACGGAAATTAAAAAAAATGAAACCAGAAAAAAAAGAAAGCAGAAGAAACGTAGCGCGCGTGGGGACGCTAAGTGACCAAAAGTAATTTTGAGTTACTCAACACATGGCATACCTCATAATTAGATACTAATTATGTTCAGGTGCGAATAGTACAGAGAGAGAAAAAATTCTACGCAAAACGATAGCTGCCGCTAATTAATTTTATTCTGTTTCGTTTATGAACAGAAGCATATACAGTGCTCTACTGCGCGGTGTTCCAATATAGAATGCTCTAGTACACATAATGCCAGCATAATCCATTTTCAGTAAAAGTCTACACTGTTCTTAGTTTTTTTTTCGCTGCTGATTGTTTACATATTTAGGTACGTATGATCAACAAGCTTAAACCAAGGAACACTAAAGTGTAACAATCAATTAGCTTAGATGAATAAATTGTAGCTCAATGATGTAGCTCAATTCATCATCATAGGCTTATTTACAGAAAAGAAAATCTATAAAACTGGTCTCTGGTCCTTGTAAAGAACAACGCACCTCATTTTTACCAATTAGGAGCCACGTCGGCCATAGTACACCTTGTCGAAATCGATAACCACATGGTGATCGGTGCGGGAATTTCAAGGTTGTCGTCTTCTCGCCTACCTCTGAGAGGCATTCTCGCGGTAAGAGGCGTGATTTGGTGTTGTGAAAGAGTAATTTACCAATAAGAGAAAAATCTTTTGCCTCTTTAGTGTCCCTTTGAACCATTGGTTGCCCCCTTGTTGCTGCTGCCTATACATTTCACTTTTTCTTAGTTTCTTCCTAGTCCCGTCTGTTCTTTCTGCGAAAAGTCGCGAGCCAAACAGCCCGTGCATGCCCGCAGCAATCTAGTACACTCGTAACTCAGACAAGATGGGGTAGCGGAATGTCGAAAACCGGTGTTGGTGACCCCCCACCACCCGCTTTGATTGGTTAAGGAGTGACACAGGTGTGGGAGAAGCGGCTTGACGCCTCCCGCTGCGTCAGCGGTAACCAACGTTGGTGGACCTACGAGGAGTGGCCGACCGCACCTCGCAGGGCCAAACTAAGTGGGTGAGTGAGTGACAGATGGTTAAACAGAGAGCGGGGTATCAGCGGCCGCGTGTGACACGTAGTGTTACAAAAAGGATACAACGCGCCTAGTGAAGTGCAGTGCGTATATTGATTGAACCCTGTGCCGCTCTAAATACACAAGGATACCTCGTCGAGAGAGGTGGCGCAGAACGGAGCAGTCCGGGGTCTTTGGGCTCCCGCTTCAGCAAATGATTTTTGTGGTTTTTCGTGTGCTGTGCCTCAAGATCTTGCTACGAGTCGACTCATAAGCTGCCAAGGTTCACGTCGGTAGCGGACTTTCACCGGTAGGTTCATTTTTGAGCATTTTTCGGACTTTTACGCCACCGACTACGCCTCGCGTGCTTACCAAACGCCGAGTTGGCGTCTGCCGGGCAGGACGCGCCCTTCCTTGGACGCGCCCTTCGTTCCACCTGCTGAGCCAATATGCTGGACGGTGCGGCTGTTATTATGGACGGTGATGAACTCCCTCCGGAAGAGTTTGGAGAGGAACACGGCTGGCGTTCCGCCGCGGTGAAGAAAAGCTCGAGGCGCACGAACGCCAGTGCTACAGAGCGTGCCACGGCGTGCGGCGAGAATGCCAGGGGCAATTTCAGTGCTACAAGAAAAGCTCTACACTTGAAGAATCAAGTTATCAAATCATCGAGAATGCCTCGACTGCCTAGCGAGCACTGGAAGATTATCGTCCGTCCAAGGGGTGGCTTGGATGTTGAGAAGGCGGGCTCAGCTAGACTTGGCCGGGCAATCGCAGAGGCGGCTGGAATTGTACCCACGCTCATCAGTCAGGACATTGTCTGCCCGAATGCAACGCAAAATATCATAGTTATTAGCACGGCGTCCCGTGCGAACGCTGACTCTTACCTCAGGATGAGCTGCCTTACATTGGGAATGAAGAAGTATGACATCAACACTTACGAGGCTGCCCCGCATGAGACCTGCAAGGGGGTCATCCGTAAGATTGACGCATCGGAGAGCCAGACGGAGCTGGAGAGGAGCATCCTTACTGAAAGAAACCCCACGGCTCTGGGAGTCAGACGTATTAAGAACACTGAGACGGTGGTTATTGTCTTCGATGGCTACAAAGTTCCCAACTTCATTTATTTCGGCACAGCGCTGGTCAGATGCTCGCTTTACCATCGGCAGCATGACTGCTGCTATGCCTGTGGCAGACTCGGGCACAGGGCGGACGTCTGTCCGACACCGGACGAAGCTGTGTGCAAGAGGTGCGGAATCAACAACCCTGATGAGAACCATCAATGTTCCCCGACCTGTGGATTCTGTGGTGGCCCACACGCCACGACGGATAAAAGTTGCCAGCAAAGGTTTCAGCTTCCATTTATTGTGCGAAGGCGGCGAAGAGAGCGCCGTGCGGAATCAGAGCGTCGTAGTCAGCAAACGGTACCTGCTAACGCCGACGAGGGTGTGAGCCAGCCTGCACACCGCAACTCCAGTTCAAACAGTCGTTCTGCTGCAACTGGGGTGGACAGCCGTGACTCATCGCAACAGGCAAGCAGTCGGTCCAGATCCAGATCTCGGTCCAGAAGTCGCTCCCAAGGCCAGCGAAAGGGAACTTCGTCTAAAGGCCGAGCCAAGTCCCGGTCCAGAGATCGTCGTCGGTCCCAATCCAGAGGCCCATCGCACTCGAGGAGCCAGTCCAGGGACCCGCATGGCACAGTCCGTTTCCAAAGCCCACCCCAACCGGAGATGCAGGGTGGCTCCTGGGCTGACCGGGTGCGCAGCGGAGGAGGTGAAAAGGTAACGGGGGGCACTGCGCCAGAGCATGGTCTAGCGGAGCTAAATCAGCTTAGGAAGGAGAATGCCGAAATGCGCAGCATTATTGAGTCGCTGAGAGCCGAAATGGCTGAGCTTAGACGTGTCAGTACATCTCAAGCTACTCTGGCATCTGCTTCTCCGTGTGTAGGTTCTCCCTCTCCTCAACCCATAGAGGTTCCCATGGTCGTGGAAGCGGGCCCCTCGGGTAACCCAGCCAAGCGTAAGGCTGCGACTTCAGCCGAGAATGTGCAGGCTAAAGCTAAATCTGAAATTAAGGAGACTCTAAATTCAATTTGCCTTGAGATTCACAAACTTAATGAGCGTTTCTCGGCGGTCGATCAACGTCTCACAGTTATGGATCAGAAAATAGATATTCAACATGCCAGAATTCAATGTGTGGAGAATCAATTACAGAACGCCGGCCTTATGGTGCAGAGCCCCAATATCAGGGGAGCAGCTAGGATTCACCCGGATTTCTTTCCAGAGGGAACGCCTTTATCGGCGCCCATTCCCATGAGTATCCCCAGTTCGAATAGTACAGCTGCTTCTGTACAGAACCTGACGGCAGGGTCAGGGAGCACCTCCAATGATCAAGATGGCCTCGCACGCTGAATTTCGTATATGGCAATGGAACTGCAGGGGGATCCTTAGCAAAAGGGGCACCCTGCAGCAATTTGTCCGCTCTCACAGCGAGAAGCCGCAAGTGATCCTACTGCAGGAGACGCTGTCTGATAGTGTAACCCTCCCGGGGTACAAGGCACATGCAGTTAAAGGGGAAGGCAGAGGGATTGCCACGTTAGTCAGCAACAAGTTCACCTTTGTGACACATGATCTAGGGGTAAGACCTACTAAAACGGAGCTCTCCTTAGTTGAGGTCATTCCGAGTTCTTCCAACCTTTCCAGCATTTTTATACTGAACATATATAGTAGCCCTAGTGATCATAGGCAGCGTTTTAGGACGATCATAGCTAAGGCAACCAGATTGGCTGGGCTCTCTCCTCTGGTTGTGGCGGGGGATTTTAACTCGCCTTTCCGGGCGTGGAACTACCCGTATGATTCAGCTAAAGGCAGGAGCTTGTGGCAGGAGACGGGAGATGCGGATCTCTCGTTAATTACGGACCCGATGTTTCCTACTAGGCGCGGCACATCCACCACCAGGGACTCCACCCCGGACCTAGCTTTCGTGAAAAATGCTGGCTCGGTAGGTTGGGAAAATCTTCTGACGGATTTAGGAAGTGATCATTATATTACAGTTACTAAATTACAGATGGAGGCAAAATCTAAAAGAAAGTTTACTTACGTGGATTGGGATAAATTTCGGGAGTCACGCAGCGCTCGAGCGGAACAAGGGGAAATCCCGGACTCTCTGGGGCAATGGACAGAGATGCTGCTGCAGGACGTTAGGGCGGTTACCAGAACCATTGAGACAGAGGTACAGACAGACAAAATGGACAGTCGGCTTGCGCATTTACTGGAGGCAAAGCAGTCGCTATTGGCCAGATGGAAGGGTCAGAGACTTAATCGTAGGCTTCGGAAAAAGATAGCAGAGTTAAATACACAAATTGAAGAACATTGCAAAAACTTGTCGAGGCAGCAGTGGGATGAAATTTGTAATTCAGTCGATGGACAAATGCGAACCAGAGGTAAATGGAATCTTTTAAAACACTTGCTTGACGAGTCGGGCACTAAATCTAATCAGAGGGGGGTCCTTGCTAGAATACTTCATCTTGCTCAAAAATCCTCCTCGGGCGCGGAGCTATTGGGGCAGCTTGCTGAGAAGTATCTACCGCTAGCAGTTGATTCCATGCAAGCCTATCCGGGGTATATGGGAACACCTTGTGCCCATTTGGATGAACCCTTCACCATCAGCGATGTGCGACGTGCCCTGCACGAACTCAATGGCCGATCGGCACCGGGTCCAGATAGGGTCACCAACAAAGCGCTTCGGAATTTGGAAGATGACTCTGTTGAATTTCTTACTGATGAGATTAATAGGATTTGGAAGGGAGGTGACATCCCGGAACAATGGAAGTTGGCCAAGGTGATCCTCATTCCCAAGCCCGGTAAAGCACCAAGTTTGGACAATCTGCGCCCCATCTCTCTCACGTCATGCGTGGGAAAGGTGGTGGAACACGTTGTCCAGAACCGAATCGCGGACTACATAGAGCACAATGATCTCTTCCCTCACTACCTTATTGGCTTTAGGCCAGGCCTCTGTACGCAGGATGCTATGAAACTCATTAAGTGTCAAATTTTAGATAATCATACCAGAGACACCAGGGCGATCCTAGGCTTGGATATAAAAAAAGCGTTTGATAATGTCCGCCATGATTCTATTTTAGATGCGATCTCAAGTCTCAACCTAGGTTCCTCATTTCATGCGTTTGTCAGATCCTTCCTGTGTGGTCGAAAAGCCATACTTAAAGTTGGAGATCTAGAATCGGATGTGCAAGCGCTGGGAAATAGGGGCACCCCGCAGGGATCTGTTCTATCACCCTTACTTTTTAACATCGTCATGGCTGGTCTCTCGAGGCAGCTTTCTGGAATTTCAGATGTTGGTCATACAATTTATGCCGATGATATCACCATTTGGTGTAGAGGAGGAAGTGATGGCACTGTAGAGGCGGCCCTGCAAGAGGCCATCGACACTACCGAGAGTTTTCTGGAAGACACAGGCCTTTCTTGCTCTCCGGAAAAGTCTGAGCTTCTCCTCTATAAACCGGTCAGGAGGGGCCGTCGACCGCGAGGCTGGGTGCCGCCCCTAGAGAATGACATCCACTTACGTACCAAAAGTGGACGATCAATCCCCAAAGTCGTTTCCATTCGGATCTTAGGTATGACGCTAGAAGCAACGGGCACCAACACCATCACGATTAAAAGGTTGGAAAAAAAGACAGACAGTGTTATTAGGCTCATAAGACGGGTGGCTAACCGAAGGACAGGACTATCAGAGGACAACTTGGTCAGGCTTATACATGCTTTTCTGCTGTGTCATTTTGCATATGTGGCGGCAATGCATGTCTGGAAGAGAATGGAAAGGGACAAGCTTAATGCAATGATCAGGAGAGCTGTAAAGAATGCCCTTGGGCTCCCCAACTACACCCACACCAATCGTCTCCTGCAGTTGGGAATTCATAATACATTGGAGGAAATTGCGGAAGCACAAGAAAGAACACAGGTAATTAGGCTGTCTGGCTCAAAAGCGGGGAGGATGATTCTCGCAGAAATGGGTATTCCACCAGCTCAGATTGAGGCTCTGTACCAAGGGTTGACGAGGGATCAGAAGGAAAACATCATTGTCTCGCCTGCCCCGCGGAACATGCATCCACAACGTAATGTTGGAAGGAGGAGAGCGCGCGCTCGGGCCCTTCTTCGCCAAGTTGCGGATCTTGACGGGGGTGCCTGTTTCGTAGACGCGGCGCAATATGATGGCCAGAGAGACCGATTCACGGTAGTGGCAATCAACCACAAAGGAATTACAATTAATGCGGCGTCGGTATGCGCCAGAACTGCCAATGCAGCTGAGCAGGTTGCCATCGCCTTGGCTCTTTTAGATCAGCGTAATGAACACATATTTAGCGATTCTAGAGCTGCCATTCGTGCCTTCAGTGTTGGAGCTGTGTGCAAAGAGGCCAAAAACATACTCGGTGATAAGTTGCTTACAACCCATACCATTACATGGTTCCCAGCTCATATGGGAAACATGGACGGAGGGATCATAAATCTCAATGAGTTGGCCCACTCCAGGGCGCGAGGGTTAGCTGTCCGCGGCCATGGAGGACCTTTGGGTCGAACTGGAGATTTCGTAAACAGGGATCCGCCAACTACATATAATGAAATAACCCAACATTTCGCTATGGATAGGAGAATCTTTCCACCTCCACATGCGAAGCTAAATAGAGCGCAGGCGCTTACATTGCGATTACTTCAAACAGAAACGTACCCTAACCCTGCCTTTCTTCACAAGCTTTATCCTGATGTTTATTTAACCAACTCGTGTACAAAATGTGGCGGTTTAGCCACCTTACACCACATGCTCTGGGAGTGCCCTTCGGTACGTGGCACCGATACAGCATCGTCCAGAAAGTGGGACTCCGCTCTCCGGAGTCCAGACATAACATCGCAACTTTGGGCTGTCCAGAGGGCCCACGATGCGGCGCTAGGGCTCGGCCTTACTGTCCCATCGTGGGAGCGGCCCGCCGTGTGCTAGGGCGCACGCCTTCGGACTTGTCAATAAAGTTTTCCCAAACCAAAACCTCGTCGAGATTCTCACTGTTCAAAAGAATACCGGAGTCTCTTTAACCTGTCCGCACCATCAAGACCCTTGTCCGGGCATGAACTCGTCGTGGCATTCCAACGTAATAAAACCATGATAACATATGATGATCCGTGCTTGATACCGTGAGTCGCTTCTGTGCCACTAAAAGCTACCAAAACCAAGCTTATTGGTACTAGTTAACATGCTGTACCATGCCGTCTTTCAGTACAGAGAGGAGGCGCCTCTAGCTGGTAATAAGAGCGCGCGCAGAGCACGTGTATGTATATATATATATATATATATATATATATATATATATATATATATATATATATATATATATATATATATATATATATATATATATATATATATATATATATATATATATATATATATATATATATATATATATATCGGCTTGCCTGCGGGCCCGACCCGTGTCTGGACCGATGTGACATGACTTTGGAAGGCTGTGTGGAGCACGCCCCGCCGCGGTGGTCTAGTGGCTAAGGTACTCGGCTGCTGACCCGCAGGGCGCGGGTTCGAATACCGGCTGCGGCGGCTGCATTTCCGATGGAGGCGGAAATGTTGTAGGCCCGTGTGCTCAGATTTGGGTGCACGTTAAAGAACCCCAAGTGGTCTAATTTTCCGGAGCCCTCCACTACGACGTCTCTCATAATCATATAGTGGTTTTGGGACGTTAAACCCCACATATCAATCAATCTGTGTGGAGCACTTCTAGGAAGGGAGAGACTGCGAGGACTACTTCAAAAGCGGCCAACGTGGCTGCTGCCTTCCTTGCTGACCCCGCGGATCACAGGCGCGGCTCGAGCGCAAACTGCAACGTCTGAGCAGATCGCGTGAGGGCGCCCTTTTCGTGAGGGACCGTGCTTGTGCAGTCAAGGCCGAGCATGATGCGTGAACGTGCACCTATTTAATATCCAGTTACAGAAGTGCGAACTCTCTTGTTGACCTTGAAATGCTACTGCTGTCACGTACTCATCGCCAGTATGTGCTCAATCAAAACGGGTGCCGCAAGAAGGGTGAGCGTGCACTGGCCTCAAAATTGGACTATCTATCTATCTATCTATCTATCTATCTATCTATCTATCTATCTATCTATCTATCTATCTATGTCGGCGACGATGGATTAGTGATTAGATAGTCGGAATTTCTGAAGCCCTGCCTTACGGTGTCCCTCTCGATGATATCGAGTGTTTGGAAATGAAATTCCTGATATTATAATTTATTATTGGAGGTAGCGCTTGGTTGCCTTTCACGTGGTGGGGCAACCATTACGTTATGAGTATGACTCTATGATCATGCGGCATGACATAGCAGACGTCTCCGGAAAATTCGACCATCTGGTGTCCTTTACCGTCCACTGACGTGGCACAGTACCAATTCCTCTAGAATTTTGACTCCATCGAAATGCAATGGCTTCGGCAGGCAAACCCGCAACTTTTGCGATCAGCAGACGAGCTTTAGCCAGTGTACCACCAAGGAGGACCGTGGCCTACTTCAGAGCTGAAAAATTATGTTGGCAGAAGCTATAACTGAAGCACGGCATTTTTGAGTTGTCTCGTGTCATTGCTGTAAGCATCACAGCGACTGTCAGAGACCTTCTTTACGTGAACCTGGAGGGTAAACCCAGTGCGTCACCTAACCGGTCAGTCGTCTCGCCGCTGTTGTTATGCATCCAGGAAAACACACGCACACGCATGCACACAGACAGACAGACAGACAGACAGACAGACAGACAGACAGACAGACAGACAGACAGACAGACAGACAAACGGACAGACGGACGGACAGACGGACGGACGGACGGACGGACGGACAGATGGACGGATGGACGGGTGGATGGACGGACGGATGGGTGGATGGATGGACAGATGGATGGTCGCACAGACACACCGACTTTGTTATTGTGAAACGCATGGCCCGACATTGCGTTACCACCCTTTCGACCGACAATTGTGTGGGTCATGTGGACCATTTTTTAAATTTTCTTTTCCCTGTCCACTTCCTCATAACTGTTTGTAAACGAACAGATAGACGCCTTCATCATTCCACTTTGGCTCCCACAATGAAGCAACGCCAAGCGGCAATCCGGCATGCGATCCAATGCTCGGAACCACGACAAGTCACTTCCGCTTCCTTCTTGCGCAGCGCACACAGCGCACCACGTATACAAACAAGCGCGCCAGGACCCTTAATTGAATCACTTATCAAGGCCTGCTCGGGAGTCGAAATAAAAGGCACTCCAAAAAACACCGCGCGGGCGGCCGCAGCAAAGAGGAAACTAAGGAGAACGAGGAGGGAGGGGGTGCAAGACGAAAAAACAAAGAAAGCTTTTGGAAGCAGCCATAGGCCGGTCCCGTACATTCCTCGAGACTTCGTGCCGCGTCTCATGCAGTGGGTGCACTGCGGGACTCGGGATGTCCCAGTGCCCTCCTGTACCGTTAGTGCAGTGCGATGCAACGGCGGCGACGTACGCGGGGGAGAAAAACTTTTTCCCGGCTCGCCGGCGGGCCCGGCCCGGGTCTGGAACGTCACCCCCCATCCCCTCTTTGCCGGTACCCCACTCTCCCTCTCTGCTTTTTTCGCCTCCTTTATCGAGCGCCCTTTATCTCCTAGTCTGAGCCGCCGCTCCTGTCTCTTCCTCGAGCTTGCGAGGAGAAAAGGGGATGGCGGGAAGGAAGGGGGAATAAGGAAGAAGTAATAGGGTGACAAGGATACGAGAGAAGCGGCGGGCGCGGAGAGGACACTCGGGAAACCTCGCGGGGACCCCGGGCCCTATCGATTCCCGGTGGCGAGACGCGTCGCTTCCCTTTCCTTGGAGCAGCCCCCATCGGGAACTTAGTTTCCCCAGCGATCTTCTCTGCCCGTCCGAGGACGAGTCTGTATATGTACGTGCTTGTGCGTGTGTGTTCGCGCCGGCTGCCGAGGAGCGACGCGGTACCGCTGCATCATCCTTGCAGGCGGCGGGAGTGCGGCGCTCAAATACCCGGCGGCGCCAGTCATGCGTGCGCATGTCGTAGGCGCGCGCACGCTAGAGCGAGCAAGCTGCGGCCAGAGACCTTGGTCCAGATGCTGCGCACAAACACGTCGCCCCCTTTGGTGGCCATGTTCGTTCATTTTCTTTTCGGAAGATAACTTGGGACCAGTTATTGTGAGATGATAATAATTAATAACCGGTGATAAAACGTCAGTATTGAATACACTGGAGGCCTTATGCCCCCGCCGGTAATGCCAACGATGAGCTTACACCACTCACAGATTGTGATCTCCCAACTGTTCTTTTCATAATTTTCATGCAACGTGCCAAGTTTATTTGCATAGACTTTATTTACTCCCGCTGTCACAGTTCAGGAAAGGTGAGAGCTTTTCTTCCTTTTGCTCAATTTTGTTGAACATTATTTCGCATAAAAGAAAGAGAAGCAGTTTAGAACACAAGCTACAGTGAGAGAGAAAGAGGTAGAGAGAGAGAGGGAAATGTTTTGATGGAGTGTTGGATTAGTCTGGATTTTCGAACGACATCATACTCCAGATGCTCGATGATGAATATGATAAATACACTCACAGGGAAACAAATCATAACACATACAGCTGCAAACACATCAACAAATTGCACTATTTAGCAAGTTTCATTAAGGATACTGGCCCGCAAGACGTCAAAACGTTTTCGTGGTGCATATTACACTTGCGTGGCTTGACATTGGAATTGACGGAATAGATAGAAACTTTATTAGAAACAGCCTTGAGTAGTTGTATGAAAACCGAATTCGTGAGCATTAAATGAAAGGCATTTTCGAAAAATCCTTGATTTTTCCCTTGTAAAGAGGGGCGCCTCCAGAGAATGTGGTTTAAATAACTTTGACTGTGGCAGTCTGGACAAGGTTCTGATGCGTCAGAGTAATGGCTATAGCTTACGAAGCTAGGGTATGTTCCCGTCTGCAGCATACAAATGGAGATTGCCTGTGGCGTAGACAGATTTTCGTGTGGCAATGGAAAGGACCTGCGGCCTAAATGATAGTGATTCGTGATCTCCTTGAAGGTGGTCAAAATGCCCCTAAAATGAAGGCTGGGGGCTGATTCCTCTGTCTGAGAAGCACGAGTCTTGGCGCGGTAAGTGAAGCCTCGCGCCCTGGAGTGGGCTAGCTCGTTGACATTGGGAAGGCGCCCGACCTTCAAGCCAAGGTGAGCAGGGAACCAAATAATAGTGTGGTGGGTGAGTTCCTTGTGAGCGAGAGTTCTAAAAACTTCCTTGCACACGGAACCAGAAGCGAAGGCCCTAGCAGCGCATTTCATCATCATCATCATCATCATCATCATCATCATCATCATCATCATCATCATCAGCCTGACTACGTCCACTGCAGGACAAAGGCCTCTCCCATGTTCCGCCAGTTAACCCGGTCCTGTGCTTGCTGCTGCCAATTTATATCCGCAAACTTCTTAATCTCATCTGCCCACCTAACCTTCTGTCTCCCCCTAACCCGCTTCCCTTCTCTGGGAATCCAGTTAGTTACCCTTAATGACCAGCGGTTATCCTGTCTACGCGCTACATGCCCGGCCCATGTCCATTTCTTCTTCTTTATTTCAACTATGATATCCTTAACCCCCGTTTGTCCCCTATTCCACTCTGCTCTCTTCTTGTCTCTTAAGGTTACACCTACCATTTTTTTTGCATTGCTCGCTGCGTCGCCCTCAATTTAAGCTGAACCCTCTTTGTAAGTCTCCAGGTTTCTGCTCCGTAGCTAAGTACCGGCAAGATACAGCTG
Organism: Rhipicephalus annulatus; assembly: GCA_013436015.1. Classification (NCBI taxonomy): domain Eukaryota; kingdom Metazoa; phylum Arthropoda; class Arachnida; order Ixodida; family Ixodidae; genus Rhipicephalus; species Rhipicephalus annulatus. Next base: position 250,004 of record WOVY01002283.1, on the reverse strand, counting down.
TTATATACCTTCCTCTTGAGGGATAGTGGAAATCTACCTGTCATAATTTGAGAGTGCTTGCCGAATGTGCTTCACCCGATTCTTATTCTTCTAGTTACTTCAATCTCGTGGTTAAACTCTGCGGTTATTACCTGCCCTAAGTAGACATAGTCTTTTACAACTTCAAGTGCACTATTACCTATCTCGAAGCGCTGCTCTTTTCCGAGGTTGTTGTACATTACTTTCGTTTTCTGCAGATTAATTTTAAGACCCACCTTTCTGCTCTCCTTGTCTAACTCCGTAATCATGAGTTGCAATTCGTCCCCTGAGTTACTCAGCAATGCAATGTCATCGGCGAAGCGCAGGTTACTAAGGTATTCTCCATTAACTCTTATCCCTAACTGTTCTGATTCTAGGCTTCTGAAAACCTCCTGTAAGTACGCGGTAAATAGCATTGGGGAGATTGTGTCTCCCTTTTAGAGCGCATTAAGAGTCTATATAAATATCAGTACTTTGTGGATCAAGGAGAGCTAGTGCAATGGCCATCTGTTCTGCTTTGTAAGAAAAAGTGGTTCGGACCACCGCTGAGGATAAAATATGACCCTTACTATCTACAGCTACTACTGCAAAGTGAGCGGAAACACCGTACTGGGCGGCATCAACAAAGCATGGAACAGACGAGTGGATGTGAGCTTGAACTCGATCCCATTGAAGGTGTAATGTCGCTTCCACAGACTGCGTCTCTAGTGCATATCGCCTCCAATCACACATAACATGGTGTAGGTATTCTGGGGCGTTGCATTCAGCGTATCGTGGCGAGTCAGTTTAACCTCACTCTCGCAGTAGTTCGTATAAGTGACAAGGCGGAGTACGGGTCCGGAAGCTTGACTCGGCAATCTCAAACGGTGGGACCAACTAGGTTTCTGACATCTCGCAGATGCAGTTTGGTGCAAGTTTTCATCGATAAATGTGCGGTGCATGCTATATCGTAGATGCTTATACTTCGAAGGAAAAAAGGGGGAGGGGGTGGCAGTCGCTGGGATGTCAGAATAAGTTTTGAACATCGATCCTGATAGAAACGCCGCTACGTCCTCATTATCATCTTTAACGGTGCCGTCCCAGATGAGATTAGTGAATTCTTTAATTTAGTGTCGTATGCGCATAGCACCATGTTCGTTATAGCTAATCTATTTTTCTTCTTTCACTGGCCTGGTTTAAGGTAATCTTTCAAAAGAATAGTTAACAGGTAATCATGCTGCCGGAAACTTTGTTTATAGAAAGAAAATAGAGCTCTAAACGGAGAACGAGCGTGACACGTGTTTCTCCTAAGCTATTTTTTGTTTCAAAATATACTCTATTCTTTCGAGAAAAACAGCGAAGTCATTCCGTATTTTTGTTCAGATTGATAGAAATACAGCTCTCGTGTGTGTCAGTCAGCCCTTTTGTGGCCTGAAGAAAATAATCAATCGAGTTGATTATTAAACAAGTCGCACGCATGGACGTATGTCTCCCAACATAGACACAAATCAGTCCTTCATTCTTTAAAACACTAGAGCAAAACGGAAGAAGAGCTGTGAGAGTGCACATGCGAAATTCACTGTGCGAAACGCACGTTGTTCAAGTTTCAGTAAAACTTGCAGAAAACTGTGCGGGCGCTCAAGCCGGTATCGAAGGTGTCATTATGATTAATCTATAGTTTAGAACCAGACGTTTGAGACGATGCGGCGTGATATCTCGGTGATCCAGCTTTGACAAACGTGGAAAGTGCATTGGTCGCCTTGCTTAAAATAAAAAAAAGAGAGTGAGAAAAAAAGAAAGGACGCACGATAAGTTTGGTTTTGTGTTGTCAAAGTGCTCTAGCGAGTCTTGCACAAACACAATAGCAAACATTGGCTCCCAACAATGAACGATTATTTTGCGTACCTCATCGTCAGCGAACATTCGCTATGGCGGCTCACCTCTCCCTCCCCGTCTCACCCACTAGTCCTCGCAGGTAAATTGAAACCTAAGTCTCCGATATATGTAGTATAGCTATAAAGCCGTCGTTACTTTCCAGCATGTTTCATCCGTTGAAAAAGCATCACTACTACAACGCCCATAGTGCAATAAAACCACTCGCCACCAGGAACCGTTTACAAACTCCCATCACACGCTCAATCACCACTCGGTTTCAATACCGGGCACGTACACGAAAACGAGTGTATCTCCACCTGTACGAGATAGTAGTCTACGTGCGGGTAGCTTAATATGTGCCGCGCGAGAAGCGTAGTAGCGCGCGGACCAAGGCTCCACCACTTTCCACCTCGGGTGTACGTCGCGTAGGTCACGTGGGCCGCGATTGTTGCCATTCGTGTCCGTGAACAGCCGTCTCAGTTGACCCGTTAGCCCTTTCGTGCCCTCTTCTTCTTTCTCCGCGTAGTTTATTGCCTTTTTATCGTAGTGACCCACTTATTTTTCCTCCGCGCATTCCCGCCGACGTCATCCGCTTGATGGACATGTCTGGCAGGTTCCACGGTAGTGGACAGGCTTCTGTATACATGTATCACAAATAGGCTTTCCCGATCCCGGCCGGAGCAACTTTACGCGCGGTGATGGAGCTATAGTGATGGGTATCGCCGAGCCATCGCCGACTATGCGGTGACGCTATCGGTGCCGACACCGAAAGGGACCAGGCACGGAGCCAAGCAGATCGGCGCGGACGCACTGCTTGGCTGGACCATGCACGCACGTCCGTACAGGGATTAGAGAAAGAGGAGAGTGAAAAAAAAGAAGGAAAAGAAAGAGCTGCGCCGCGAAATGAATCGAACGGTTGCGTCAAAGCACAGAAAGAGCCGCATCGCAGAAAGTGGAGGGAACTGTAATAGCCTTTGGATCTTTTCCAGCCGTCTTTTCTCTTATCTCATTCACCCTTTCTTCTATGCCCATCAGAATGACCAAATAAGTAGGAAGTGGGGAGGGGTGGGGGAGGGTATGTTGAGATCGGAGTTGTGGCGTGTTGACTGTGCGAGTATAAATTGCTGGCCGCCAGGTGGGATTATTGGGTGCCCTCTAAATTTATTTGTATATGCACGCATCCGGGGATGCCTGCTGATGAAGCCACGCTATATATGCGGCGCGAAGCTCGCCCGTTTATCTACAAGGTCCTCGCCCACCCTCTCTCTCCCGTCGTATTTCATTCCTTTTTTCACTCTCTCCCAATTCTTGGTACTCTGTTAAATCTTCTCCTGGAGATTGAACTCAATCTGCCTCATGAAACGCGGTGTAATGGCAACGTAAGGTCACTGTCTAGTTTAAACCCGAAATTTACGGCAGTTGTGAACGTTATTCCTGTTTGGAGAAGCTTTATTTCTTTGGCTATATACACCCAATTGTCACGCACATCATTACACCCTTTTCGAGTCGGGCACTCCGTGTAGCGTGCACCCCTCCCAAAAGCCCCTGGAAGTGGTGGGGCTACAGGGCTATATAGGCTTCCTTGTTTGCACTTAATTTAAATTCTTCCTCCTTGCGTGACGCGAGAAGCTGTCGGATGATTCCGCATGCAAGGCGTGCGGTCGGCTACTGAATAATGCGCTCTCCGCTACCCTGCGCCCATTCTAGTGCTTTACGTCTGTAAAAGGCGAGCTCTGCCGACTACTGTTCACACGGCCGTGCTGTAGTTGGAGCCGCCTGGCACGTTTTTTCTCCTTTTTTTTTTTCGAGATATAGTCGCCGATGCGAAAGCAGCCGCAGGAAAGAAGTTCAAAGGCGAGGCGGCATAGACCCCCCAGTGGTTATAATCTGAAGCAGCGCACTGTTAAATGCGAAATCGCAGAAGGCAGGAATGAGCTAAAAACAAGAACATGTACAAAGCTGACCGCAGGCCTAAATACCCACTGATTTTATAAGCAGAGATCATAATGATGGCGATGATGATGACGTTCATCATCACCATAATATTTCTTTTTTTTGCTTATACATGAAAAGAAAAGAAAGGCAAAACATGCAAAATTAGGCCGCATTAGAACCGGCTATCATATAACGTAATATCAATACTAAAAAAACACACATCAACAAAAACTAGAGTTAATAAACGATCAAGACATAAAAATAACCATAGGTACTCTGTACACATACAACAAGTGGCGTATAATAAGCAGAGTCCACGCATTATACGGTGAAGCAACATTTGTTTTCGTGCTGCTTTGTTAAATATTAAAAACTGTGAGGGTTATTGTACCTAAACCTCCAAAATGCGACCGTCATGATGCTCGGCAGGCTAACCAGCAAACTCGTGCTGAACAATGCAATGCCTTGGCTGATGAACCTGCACGGGCGTTGACAAGGAGTTGGGGTGCAAGTGCTATTTGCTTAATGGGCACTTGTACCCCTTCTGAAGCCACACCAGCACTTGATTCCCACGCTATAGCCACCCTTCTCCTTCGTCGCGGTACAACAGAGTTCGCACCCCGACACAAAACTTTGCCGTAGCCCATGTCATCCACCCTTTCGTCCACAACACTTATCGTGTTTCATTGCGGCTCGGTAGCTATAGTTAACGGTGGTGCTGAGCGACCGGCCATGGTTTCGATTCACGGCCGCTACTGCAACACGATCCCGAATCCTGCGAGAAAATGTCCTCTAAGACACTGTCTGTGTTCCCTTTCTCGTCCTCTGTCTGCTCTGCGCTGGTTGTTGAGGATGGATTACCATCTGGCCCAATTTCAAACTTTTCGTCATCAAAAAGCCTCCCATCATAATCAAATAAAATCGCCCTAGTGAGTGAAAAAATGTCTAAAAAAGAAAATCTTTCGTCCATATATAACTTTTAGAAGAAGATTGTTTCTAAGCTTAATAGTGCTGAGCAGTGTTGAAGAACTTCATGCACATTATCGGAATGTATATGAGCTGCATGGTTGAGAACTCGCTTAGGTCGTTCAGCATGTGCTGATTGCCGCTGTCTCGACAGACATCCGTGTCCACAGAGTATGTGCCCGAATTGGCAATTCGCTGCTGGCGGATGTTTTCAACATGCAAAAAATTTGAGACACTGCATATGTCAAACTGATGAAAACAGGATGCGGCATTAACTTATATTAAAGTGATCCACCTAGCGATCACATTAAAAGAAAGCTGCGTATCCAACCACATCTTTCTTGCCATCTACCACTCTGAAATATGACAGTACCCATAATAGCGCGTAATTCACGTGAGTGAGTCTCTACGTGTAAATGTAACAATAACACGCGATAGTAACAAATCGCTCTTCTGTTATAAGCATGAGTTGCACTAACGTCGTTTATCGTGTCAAGTCCAGAATGTAAAGTCGTTTACATCCTCTCATGCTAAATCAATATTCTCGATGCTGGACTGCTGAACAGAAGGTCGCGGGATCGAATGCCGACGGTAGTGCTCAAATGTCGACGAATGCTGGGCGTCCGTTTACTTAAATTTAGGCGCTTCCTAAAGAACCCCGGATAGTCTAAATTTCCGCAGCACTGTAGTACGTCGTCTCCCGTAAACGATATGGTAGTTTCGGGACGTAAAGGCCAACAATTATCATTAAGGAACAATTTTCACGGTATCGCACAGTGGTCTGGTTATTCTACAAGATGGATGTATCTATCAATTTTCAAAGTCAATTGTAAAGGATTTCACACGCGATATCGGCAATTATATGACGCGAAGGATTGCCGTTACATGACTTGAAGGGGCCCTTAAACCACTGCGATTTCCGAAAGACAGCGCTTTCTTGACCGCCTTGATGGAACGGCGGCTCTGGTGCTCAGCTGCTGACCCAGAGGTTGCAGGTTTAATCTTGGCTACGGCGGTCTCATTTTTATATGGAGGCTTCTCGTACATATATATGGAGGCTTCTCGGTCTCATTTTTTATATACGGCTTCTCGTACATTCATATTGCGGTTTTGGGACGTTAAACCCCAGGTAGTATTATTATTGTTATTGCTATTATTACACTCCCATGTTCTCGTAAAAAACAACGTGGATAATGTCAGCACGAACGCTGATTCTGCGAGGGTTTCGCCATGTTAACTTAAAACGCTGTTATTTCTGCTAGCTCGATTGAAAACGTACAAAACGAACTGAACTCAGTTGGTCGTGCACGAGGAACACATTCACAACTGATATCTTTTGTATGTACGGACCAATCTAGAGCTTATTTCTAGATGACGTCACGTACAAAATACTGCTGCCGTTCCAAATACTGTCCTATAGAGACAGTATAATGCCAGGAGACGAGAACGCGCTCGGGAATTTTTTGCTTTGTATTTTCAGAGGCTGTTGAACGGTCCTCTAACGAATAAACCGTGCATGCAGCGCCTACGGCCGAAGGCACGCTCAGTCAGTCAAGCGGTTCGGGCGACACGTGTTATTCAGACATCACGCGGCTCGGTCTGCGTATACGGGCTGAGAATGCGTAATTGGGGATGCCGCCGATAAAATCTCTACGCGGAATGCGTTGTCGCGTTACAACTTGTCGCGCTGCTACACACACACCCACACGTGCGGCTGCACAATCGTCGTCGGCCTGTGCCTCACCGCGGTGGTTCTCAGAACCGTGAGAAGCCGGCGTTTGTCGTTCGCCCGTGCCCGCCGGGCGCGAGGGAGAAGAGATAAGCGCCCATGAGTCGTCAGCATCCATTGACGCAGCCCCGTTGCCGATACTGTTTCAACACCTCGGCCGCTTTGTGGCTTCGCGGAAAGATGGCACGTAGTGACATGCGCGAAGCCATGGTGTTGCCCGCGGGAGTGAAATAAAAAAGGCAGCGCAGCGCCGGGGCTGTCCACTTTTTATAGATGCAATGCGTTCGACCGCAAGCGGAGTGAATTCAAGGGTGTGTGTGCTGCGATTCGGAAAGATTATTTTATGCTTGCTTGTTTTTTTTCTGACACCGAAACGAGCAGCTTTTGTACTATGAATAAACGTCTGTTCATTGCTTTTATACTATCGGTGACCCGAGCCCCGTCGCGGTGGTCTAGTGGCTAAGGTACTCGACTGCTGACCCGCAGGTCACGGGTTCGAATCCCGGTGGCGGCGGCTGCATTTTTGATAGAGGCGGTAATGTTGTAGGCCCGTGTGCTCAGATTTGGGTGCACGTTAAAGAACCCCAGGTGGTCGAAATTTCCGGAGCCCTCCACTACGGCGTCTCTCATAATCATATGGTGGTTTTGGGACGTTAAACCCCACATATTAATCAATCAATTAACCCGAAGCGCCTGAGAGTAAACATCAATTCACGACGCGATGCGGGAATGCAGTGAATGCAGTGAATGCGCAGTGAAAAGACAGCATCTGCGTATCAAATCGTCAGTAGACGTATCTGACAAATGCATGTTTTGTAGCTTTGCAGCGGAAAGCTTCGAACGTGCGAGTGTGAAGGTAATTCGGACGCGCTATTTTATACGAGGGTCTTGGTTTGCTATAGAACAGCCCGTGAAAATGACATGCGTGTGAATTTAGAGGTACGCGTTTCAGGTAGACCTCGTGCTTACACTTTTGCATGCCGCAACGCGCAGTGCCATATTTCGCTCTAAAGCGCAGGCTTTACTATGTTATAAGTTACCCTTGAGAATGGTGTACGCTTATCAGACGTATAGTAGAGCAATTATTTTAACACCCGCATTGACTTTTGTGGTTTTCTCAGTGTGAGTGACTGCGTGCCACACTTAAGGAACAGGAGGAGGAAGAAACTTTATTCAGAAAAAAAAAGGGTAAATGCAGGAAGTTGTGATCGGGCCCTCAGTCCAGGGCTCCGCTGGCACAGCTTCCTGGTTCTTCCTGGCTCGCTTCCTGGCCCACATGACTTGGTCAAGCAAAGCTATTTGGCTCTGCTTGGCTTCGTCCGCAAGCCATGCCTCCCACAGCCTGTGTGTGGAATGTTGGTAACGTGTGGACTGTCGATGTGTGTGGGACTTTTGGTGCACTCCAGTGTTATGTGGCTGAATGTCGGTGTGTCATAAGTTCTGAACACCATGGACGTGTTTCTCTCAAGCACGCTATTTTTTTTTATCACGGCCGTATTCTCATGCAGGTGGTCTAAATTTCCGGAGCCCTCCACTACGACGTCTCTCATAATCATATGGTGGTTTTGGGACGTTAAACCCGACAAATCAAATCAATCGTATTCTCATGCACTGTCAAATTTTCCATCATGCCAGGTCTCGCTGGTCGAGACAAGATGTCACGGTGTGCTATCAGATTGTCAGGGCTTGGTGACATGGCGGAGTTTTATGATTTCCGGAGAAGCCCTACTATAGAATGATTGAAATAATGTAAGCAGATGACGCGCTGCTGCCCCCAACCCCCTAAAAAAGTTATACAACAAGTTAGTTCTGGATGTTCGAAAAACCTGCCCATGTTAGTGTTTATTATGCTGTGGCTGAAAAGAACCGCCAGGCGTGCGCGGAAAGCAAAGTGCAGTCACAGCGACAGCTGGAAGAGCGCCATATCTAGAACCCGTTGCAAACACTCACTTGGGGCTACTAATATTAGTACGCTTGCAGGGTACCCACTACGCCATAAATCTATTTGGTGGCTGATGACGATGAATTATGACAGATCCCTTTGTAATGGGTTGGAAGCATTCAACGATCCACTGGTTACTTGATTGATTGATTGGTTTATATGTGGGGTTTAACGTTTCCAAACCACCATATGATTATGAGAGACGCCGTAGTGGAGGGCTCCGAAAATTTCGACCACTTGGGCTTCTTTAACGTGGACGCAAATCTGAGTACACGGGCCTACAGCATTTCCGCCTCCATCGAAAATGCAGCCGGCGCAGCCGGAATTTGATCCCGTGATCTGCGGGTCAGCAGCCGAGCACCATAGCCACTAGACCATCGTGGCGGGGCTGGTTACTCAATTCATGTTTTGTGACGCCTGGCTACACGATTCTCACTCTTTGACACACGACTGTTACTCCATAATCTTCTAACACGCTATCTTACGTATGTTAACGCGGTTCCTTCCAGACAAGAAGCTTGTATAGAGTTTTTTTTTTTGCGCAGGAGTTTTGAGGCGGGGCTTTGTGGTAGAATACTGGGCTGCCACGGAGAGGACCTAGGTTTGAACCCCGCTCCATACTGGAAGAGATTTTTTTTATTCCGCGTGGTAGCGGTTACGAACACCGGCTGCGCCGCACAACTATATATATACGCGTCACCCCTGTGATCTCAAAACAGCTGTCACGGTAAAACTGCATCCGGAAGTATACAGCCACGCAGGTCACGGACGGGTTCTGTCGTTCACCTTCTTTGTCAAGCTTGTATAACTTAAACATTTCGGCGTCGTACACGAAGAACCCGGCGCCAGTAATCGTGCACACAGCAATGCAAACCTCGAAAATGCACTGACCATCGCAGTACACTTGTACGCGCCATTTCTCAAGGATTAATGCTCTCTCGAATGCGGGCTTGTCGGCGATCGGCTGTTTCCGAGTCGGCAATCTGGTCTTTTGTCGGCGTCATTCGTCATTTCACGTTGCCATGTGTCGCTGTTGCCTGGATACAGCCAGGAGAGCGTTGCGCCGCTATAAGCACGTGGATGAGTTTCCCCGCATGGAAAAAAGTAAACAGACATGATGGAACATTATGTGATAGAAAGATACAAATAAAAAACGGAGAGAGAGAGAGAAACGAAGTAAACTAAAGAAAGAGAAAGAGATAATGAGAGAGAGAAAGACAAATAAAAAAGAAATAAGAAAGAATACTACGCTAGAAACACACGCAGAAATTCGCTTGCCCCCGTTTTCGAGATATAGCAAGGTCTTCATACGTTTTTCTTTTTACTTTCGTTCACGATACGCAAGAGGTTTCAATTTTTATTTCGTCACCGTCCAGTTTTTTACAGTGTTCCTCCTGGTTCGTTTAGAACAACTTAGAGACAAAGTACACAAGGGCGCAAACACCTTGCCCTACGCGCTGTTCTAAACGAACGCGAGCAGCAAACTAGCCTGAATCACCGACCCGGGAAGTCCTCTTCGCCCACGAGCGCTCATTTATCGACGTGCTCTGGTTGAGTCGAACATTACCTTAACAAACCACTGCTGCTGTGACGGTGCGCGTAGATGCGTTTGTTCGGGAAGGACTTATACATAACCTTATCGATTTGTTTGCTGCTTGACAGCGAGTTGCCATTGGTTACCGGTGTACTAGTTATAACGACACCGAACATCGTTCTGTGCAGGCAGGACTGCACGGAAGCGGTAACTCTGACGAACATTGACCACCCTGACAAACACTTTCATATGTACTTAATGGTAGTTTGTACAACACGTGATGACGTTACATAATAGTGCAGGTACTCTTTCTCTCCATGCCATTCGTGAATAACGGTAGCAGCAACGTGAATAGATTTTACTCATGGAGATACGTAGAATGAAACCTAAAGATGATTACAAGGCTGTAAACACATTTTGCTTCTTCAATTGGGAATTATGGCAAATTTAGTGATACAATGCATGCAAGCCGTTGACACACAATAGCCACTTCGCACACCCGCAATTTGATTAGTGCTGAAGTATGCATAAATAAAAAGCACACCTTTTAATGAATTAACGATAATCACTGCCTAATTCCTAATATAAATGTAATGCTTAAATTATATATAAGCCTAATATAAATGAACGCTGGCGGATCACTCAAGAGTAGGACGCGTAATGACGGCAAGCTCGTAACGTATGTTTTTATTTTTATTTTGGGATAATGCTTTGAGCAAGTCCTTTTACCCGCAGCTATGATACCAGCGAGTTCTCGGGTTAAAACAAATAACACGATCAAGCATACACAGACAAGCGAAAAAAAAAGCAGCATCTTATCAAAGACTTGATACCAAGCACCATTTCAATGCATTAAGCTGTCACTCGCCTCACAAACGGACGTTTCAAAGGAAAAGTGTCTCTTTTCGCTTCTCGAACATTTCCAACTTTTCTTTTACGGGACAAAACTCATTTCGTTCCTTCTAATATGCTGGCGCTACTACCGTGAGAAGACGCTGGCGGCATGATATGCGAGTCAAGAAGCTTCCGAAAAAGCTGGGCGAGATTACCGTGGCGAAAGTGGCAGCGCACAGCGGCGGTACACGGAAAAATGAACGACCCCCAGTGCAATACCAACTTTAAGTACCATGCCTGCTAACACCTTGTAAGCTTCCTGTCAGTGGAACCAGTAAAAAAAAAAGCAGCTTTCTCTAAAAAATGAAACATACAAACATTAAGCTCCAGCTGATTATCTCGCACCATTACGTTATCAAGTTAACACTACAAAAAGGAAAATTGTGTAAGAATTTTTAAAGTACAGCTGACGTTATCACCAAACGTAATTTATTAGAAAAGTCATTAGGTGCGCATGTCGGAGATTCTTTTGAAAACCCACTTTTGAAACCAGCAATGTCAGCAACCTTGTTGATTGTTAGGCGCACCTGTTTGTAAACAGGTTGTCGATTTCGAGCACTTGGAGAGCGCATTCGCACAATCGCTGACAGAACATTTGAATACAATATTGAAGAATCAGCCCCCATCTATATGGCTATGACTGCAACTAATGATGATGGTTTTGACTACTACTACTACTACTACTACTACTACTACTACTAATAATAATAATAATAATAATAATAATAATATTAATAATAATAATAATAATATCCCGCATGTGCACTCTGTAATCGACAACATGGAACAACTGCCAACTGCAGGTACAGTAACACGTTGGTTAGAAGGTCAAAACCGCGAAGCCCAGGTGCCCTACTGCGACCGTCTTGCTGGTCAAAGAGTCTGACCTCAGCTTGTGTGCTGCGAGGCAATAATACTGAACCACATCCAGTCGATTCTGGGAGGCCACAATGCGATAAGAGTTGAGCGGACGCGAAAACGCGCACCGTTGTCACTTTTCATCCTGAGATGCGCTGCGGTTCTCTCGTTTTGCTAACGCCTTTTCACCCGATCGAGAGTGTGTGAAGCAGTGCTTCACTGCAGCTACCAGATGGTCAATGGCCAAAAGCCAAACACGGCCGACACGGTAGTGACGTGTATCGATCCGCCGTTGTTCGAGAGACCGCGGGCTCGAGGCGCGTCAAAGCTGCTTCGTAAAACTGTCCGCGGCTCCCTGCATATTGGCAAGATTACTAAAAAATAGATAGCTAGCTAGCTAGCTAGATAGATAGTTAGATAGATAGATAGATAGATAGATAGATAGATAGATAGATAGATAGATAGATAGATAGATAGATAGATAGATAGATAGATAGATAGATAGATAGATAGATAGATAGATAGATAGATAGATAGATAGATAGATAGATAGATAGATAGATAGATAGATAGATAGATAGATAGATAGATAGATAGATAGATAGATAGATAGATAGATAGATAGATAGATAGATAGATAGATATGTTCCGGAAAAGTAACTGGGAGATCGCTTACGTTAGTCTACAGGGTCTCGCTTGCCGCGTTCTTACCTAACAGAGAGAAACAAGTAAAAGCAGGAAGGTTAACCAGACGCACGTCTGGTTTGCTACCATTCACTGGGGAGCCCCGCCGCGGTGGTCTAGTGGCTAAGGCACTCGGCTGCTGACCCGCAGGGCGCGGGTTCGAATCCCGGCTGCGGCGGCTGCATTTCCGATGGAGGCGGAAATGTTGTAGGCCCGTGTGCTCAGATTTGGGTGCACGTAAAAGAACCCCAGGTGGTCTAAATTTCCGGAGCCCTCCACTACGGCGTCTCTCATAATCATAGAGTGGTTTTGGGACGTTAAACCCCACATATCAATCAAATCCATTCACTGGGGAAATGTATAAAAAGGGCGAAAATAGAGACAAAAAAAAAGAGAGAAAAGGAATGGAAGGAACATTGAAGAACGGAAGCCGCTGTTTGCCTCAGCGCTCCATATAATGCATGCATTGTTTGAGGAACTCAGCCATTCGCTCACGAAAGTAAGTGTAACAGCACGATTTGTATGGCAACAAAAGCTGTGGTGAAATGAAGTAATAGCATGTACACTTTTCTGCCGCCCCACTATAATAACGATACGAACACGGCGTGAAACTACATTAGTCACTTTCAATATCTCCTTGCGGAAGTAAACACTATTGTGCCTTATTGTGTTTCTTTCGCGCTGTCGCAAGCAGACCCTTTTGTGTTCGCGCACGCACGTGCTTGCGCGCGCGTGTGTGTTTGTATTTTTGTGTGTGTTTGTTTCTTTAACACTTGCTCACACTCAACGTATTGAATAATATCTTTCTCGTGCACCGATCTGCCCAAAGCAACCAAGGGCGTGGCCAGGGGGTGACACACCGGGTGCCCTCCTCCTCCTCCTCCTCCTCCTCCTCCTCCTCTCAAGGTCTCCATTGCCCGAACAGAAAAATAACATAAAATAAAGGTGGTGACAAGGCCGCTTCTGCGTGTAGCAATAGCAGGCGTAAAACCAATCAAAGATAACTGAAAAGGGGTATAAAAACTACTCATAGCACGAAATTTTTTTTTGAAAAAGACCGATTGGAAAAATAAATATTGGGCACGGTAACATGTACGTGTCCGAAGACGTTGGCTCAGCGAGCACAGAGGGCACTCGCACAGGCCATTTATTTAAATAAAACAAAAAATAGAGAAAAAAAATGTGACGAGGGCTGTGCTGAGGTGCCCGGGAAAAGATGCGCCTTGACACGCGGTGGAAAACGAAACTTGCACCTGGCCTTGAGAACGGAATCGCGCCGGAACTTGAAAAACTTGAAAGATTCAGGCACACATGGCATGAGGCCTGGAGAACAGGCATATACTCCAGCCCTCATTCGTGTACGGCACGAGCTAGCCGCAACATCAGGCCAGTCCGGTTGGTCGCTCAGTAGCAGCTGATAATTTTATTATTGTTGTCAAATATAATTCGCACCAGGAATCTCAAGAACTTTCTTTTAATGCAAGTAAAATTAAGAACAAAGAAATAAAAAAAACAATAAGTAGAGAATTGGAAAGATGAAATATGTACAGTGACTATATAAACTTTAAGAAAAGGTGAGAAAAAAGAAAGAAAAAGGTATTATGCCTATAGGGGAAACAATGCATGCGTCAAAAAACAACACGTAAGCCACTCCTTTAAAGGGATGCCACTCTCCCCATCCCCGGGAAAAAATTTCTGTCTGTACGGGCTTGAAATCAGTGTACAGTTTAAACACGCAGATACGGTAAATCTAGACGTCCTGTAATGTACTTGAGCTTCGCGTATATCGCGCAATAGTGAGAGGTGGGGATTAGCCAATGCTCGATTCCTCCTTCAGGCACGTAGACAGCGAAGACAACGTCGTTTAGCCATAGCGTCGACGAGTAACGTGCCTTGTTATGTTAACATGCACGTGTTCACTATATAGATCTAACCGAAGGACGTCTCGCTCCCACAGACGCGCTCCCACAGCCGTGGAAACTACCGTCAGCGTCTCACAGACGTCGCTATACCGGTGCCGCTTCTGTATAAACTAGTAAAACTACATGCGTCGTGCTTGGAATGACTGACTCTGTGGAGATGAGAGCTTGATGAATACTGTTATTGAAGTCACGTGTACGTCCACGCAAACTAGTTCGCACCCGTATCACGTGTCACCGCTGAGCAGCCGAACAATCTCACCGTCTTTTAAACAAGCTTTTATGGCACTGATATGTATTCCTCGAAATCTGTCCCCCTCCCCTTCTCGCGTTTTCATTACTTCATTTTGTGTGTGTGTGTGGAAAAAGGTCTCGAGGACAGTTGCGGCACTTGTGCTTGGTGATCGTAGCTTTCGAATATTTACTAGTGGGGTCATCTCTTGCTAAATCGACCAGCGCATCTCTGACGATCACAATTATGGCTATAAAAAACAAAAAAACATGTTCCTCAAAGTTCGAAATTTGCCCTGCTCGTTCATTTCTGCTGCCAGAAATATTCGTGTCAGTTTATGGGAGTCTGTAGATTTACGCCGAATGAGCGTCAAAGAAAAGTTTGTTTCGTCGATAGCGTCAAAGAAAAGTTTGTTTTAATTATGTTTTAGAATGCACTCGATATAATAGTATTTGCGGCAAAGTGATGAAGGGATTTAACTGTAAAAACAATGACTAATTTATGTATGTCGATTCTTCGAGGGCTATTCGCGCGAAGAAAATCGAATGAAGTTGCCAAAAACGCTATTTCTTTTGGAACATAGCAAGCTCAAAGGGCACAAATAATATATATGCTGGTGGCCTGTTTAACATGCTACAAAAGAAAAATAATTTAGGCTCTGAAGGTTTTATAGCACATCGTCTCGAAAAAAAAATTGCGAAACTCTCTCTTTTTTGGCAAATGCTCTGTATTCAGCGAAAAAAACTCGCCTTGGTGGTCAGACTAAAAGTATGCATGACATCTCATTTAGAAGCAGTTTGCAATAGCTAAGCCTTGGTGAAGTTACTAGAAAGCATAATTTTTTTTTAAACTTGAAAAAAAATGTTTTTGGGAAATTATGTATCTCCACAAGTTTTTCGCCTACGTATTTTAAGCGCCATGACGCACCCTTGCGGGTGCGTAAGTTTTAAGCCTAATGCAGTTTTCAGCCTATATAAGCCCACTGACCTGGAATACAGACGATCAACTTAGAGCTCTCTACAGGGTAACCGAAATGGGAATGGGGTTGTCATCTATGCTTTTAACACAGTAATCGACTCATAAATTAGTTTACAGTGTGTTCGAATTTTATTGATTTCATTAGAAAGTGTGCGTTTTCTTTCAACATCAAATTCACTTTTTGAAGGTTTTTCACGCAAGTTCCACGTTGCACAAGATTGTTGCACTGTTTTAGAGCGCAAAAGCAACACATGCCAATAGAACGAACAAAGTTTGGTAAGCAAACTATGAAATATCAAACCATGTAGTTTCTTGACCGGCTGGAAAGATATTTAGACTTCAATGTTAGTCCAAACCTTTTTAAAAACAACTAAAAAGGATAATAATAACTAACGCGCTCATATTGAGGTTGTCAAATTAAAATACATGCTACTCACTATTTTGTGTATAAATATGCATGTTTTTGTTTCTGTATAATTGGATGTCATACAATGGTTAGATGAACTTGTATTTTAAGACTTTTTGTTCACTTTATATTTATTTTGGATAAAAATATTTTATTTCATGAAATGTACTAGCAGGTATGCTATCGTCATACATTTTTTTATTTCTATGAAAACGAACGTTTTTAGTTCGGTCACTAGGTATTGTGAACTGTATTTTTGTCTGTCTTTTATTCTGTATTCAAACAAAAAAACTGTATGCTACAAACAGTTTTCTGTATATTTGCTGTTTATTATTTTTGTAAAACCAGTACAGAGGCCTTTCGTCAGGTATCGCTATACCTTTAGCTTCTGTACCTTTCTTGGTGTAATTCAAGAAAAAAAAAGTAATCTGAATCTGAGCAAGTGCCCCTCTGTAACGTTCCACGCTGAAGCATTGCAAGTTCACTTTGACAGACCATATGGTATCGTTTTATACTCCAGGATGTTCCGACTACAAGAGCGGCTTCCACAAAATCGTCTAAGTATGTTCATTGCTGCCACTTTCGCTCGAAGTTCAGACGAGATCATTACTCTATTGCAAGCGTTTTCACTTTCTCTTTGAAACTGTTCCACATAGCGAAAATTGTTCTACATTTTACGGGCGAATGGACAATGAATTGAAAAACAAACTTTATCAACTCAGTAATATGGTGTTAAATACAGTATAAGCCTCCAAATCACATAGCGCAAGTGGCCTCGAGATGCTGCAAGACATGGCGATACGAACTAGTGGTCTGAAAAAAGAAATGTATGCTTAACGTGACAACTTTCTATGCTGTTCGCGAGGCGTTTTCGCCCTTAAATTTTATCTGAATGAGCCACAGAAGAGCTATTGTAATGCGTAAACCGAATTTCTGCACGATCGCGTTCACCCGCATCATCGTAGGAGCCTTAAGCCTACATTCTCTGATCAGGCTAAGAAGACGCACTTTCAATGCGACCACCATGCACGATCACCGTGGACTCACACGAACTGATATGTGGGGTTTAACGTCCCAAAACCACCATATGATCATGAGAGACGCCGCAGTGCAGGGCTCCGGAGATTTCGACCACCTGGGGATCTTTAACGTGCTTCCAAATCTGAAGCACGCACATGAACAACATGAGCGCACACAAAACAGGTGCTTAACAACAACAACAACAAAAAAAAAAACTCACCGCAGTTTTTAACGCAATAGCGTTAGGAGCTCGTTTCGCAGAAATTCTGGCGTCGGCGGTTGTGAGCAAAAAAAGAAAAAAAAACATCATCTTGTGCGTGACCGAAAAATCATATCGTGCGTGACAGAAGAATAAAAAATGATAGAATATAAATAAATAATAGAAAAAATCCAGAACTGATTGGGTATCGAACCTGAGTTTTTTGTGGGGGAAGCGCGTGTTTTGCAACAAAGTCACGCGTCTGCTGGTGAATACGGTCAAAATAACTTCCACTGCTTGGAAACGCAGTGAAAAGAACTTTCACGCTTTACAAACACACACACGTCCTGTATACATGATTCACATTAAAGCATGAAATGTGGCAGTAATAATGCGTGGCGCAAGCGTACATTGCCATCGGGCGAAAGAACATGTGATACATGTGTGGAACATGTACAAATGCAGATGTGTTTTTTCTTCTCAACATTGCAACCCCCCTGCTGTAGGGCCTTTGGCCAAAGCGGGGTAATCATTGAATAAAGTATAAAAATAAAGATTATCATAATGACTTCATTGTTTAAAGGCACTCACCCAGTATAGAAAAGGCACACATGCTATACGGCGCCTATTTCCTTAAGGCCACGTAGTGGTTGCATAGAGTGTTAGAAAAGATTTCATTCACTAGTGTCTTAAGTACGCCCTATGAACGGGATATCGCCATCGCGTTCAACTCTTAATATTAGAACTAGGCTTGGATAAAAATAGTGATGCGATAACGCCCAAACAACTGAAACGGTCAGCGTTCCTCCAACATACCGAAGAAACCACTACGCGACGATCGCAAAATCGAAATCCAACTCAGAAAAATGGTCTTCTATCCTGATGTGTGCATATAACTAAAGCCCTTTATGCGCACCATTAATTACGCCACGTCCTTCAAAAAGATTGCGGCCGTCTTTGCGTTCACCGCGTGTCAAATTTTCTCGCATCTGTTGTTAATTAACATATTACTTCGAACGGGAAACGACAATAGACGGATTTAGTTGCGCGTACGCAGCAGCCTGCAGCTAGCCATGCTCAATGACAGGCCACGTCAGTACGGCTGCGGTGAATGCGCAACTGACCCCCGTATTCAGAAACGCTCCTCGACTCGACTTTCACCCTTCACTTAACAGAGTTAAGCACTGCACCACCACTCAGCTGAAAATGACGCTGCGTTACTCAAGAATCACAGCAGACTATCATTGATATGCAGTGACTTGCCCTACCTAGAGATGGTGCTCCCATCGGACTTCTGAAGTGAAGGTGAAACGTTGAGTGAAGGGAGGTTCTAGAATACGGGGGTGAGTTGAGCACTACGCCGCTGCTCGACTGAAATTGACGCTGCGCTTCCCAAGAATCGCTCAAGAATATTGCCGATATGCAGTGACTTGATCCGCCAAGAGACGGCGCTCCCATCGACATTTTCAGGTCGAGGAGAGCTATTGAGTGAAGGAACGTGTGTGAATACGCGGGTTAATCTGTCTAATACCAACAGCAAAGAACGTCACTAAAAAGGAATATATGCGTGCTCATAAAAGTGTACAATGTAAATTTTTCACCCACATCACTGGTCAATGAACTTTTTCTCTCTTTTGCTAACGTAACGCAGAGGTTGGTTAGTTAGGCACCGGTATTTTTATACCATGTATAAGAATAACCGTTACTATACGAAGGGTAATGCTCCCCAGTGCAGCTGCAGTGGGGTTCACAGTCGATAATTTTTTGTTTATATAATAATGAAACGAAGCCGTAAAAACATGAGCGATGAAATGAAGTTTTCTGAGCAAACTTCTTTTTAAAGGGAGGAAAAAAGAAAGAAGCTAACCATCAGGTTTAGCAATGCGCTTAGTACCGGCCAGACTGAAGGACTCCTCTGGTACTGGTGATGAGAAAAATCCATTCGCCGAGCGGGCTTGTACGCGGAAGCGATGTATGGTCGTTTAACGAATTGTCCGTTGTAGCCGAGCAAACACAGAACTGATAAATCTCGTATCATACAGTATAGAAGAGAAAGCGGTCGCTAAGTGCTTTCAGAATCGCGAGCTGCTGCAGTGCTAACTCTATCACACTGTAACTATACTCGAATTGCACTGTTGTATCCTGTTTACGTTCAGATTATGTAATTATTTTATTCCCAATAGCATGGGAATTTCTGTACATTATGCTTTTGTTCTCATTTGTATGCCACTGCTTGTGACCCATTTATTTTTAGGTAGCGGGAGCTAGTCAAGCTGTTTTAGTGCAGCTTTTACTCCCGCCATCCTTCATGTTGTACTAGACATGAAAATAAAGATTCAATTCAATTCAACTATTCCAGCGTGGAAACTCCGTCTGCGTTCGCTAGACGCTTAACCAGTCAATAGTAATAATATTAAAAAGACATGCTCGTATCAGTCTTGCGCTTGTTTCAACTATTAGGAAACTACACTCTTCGCGTTCCGTGAGAATATATCGGCGTGTGTGTTCAGGCTTCGTTTTACTTCAGTTGTAAGCGAATAAAATTAACGAAGTTTGGCGACGCTGCTTAGAGTCGGCTCTAAGTGTTGGAAGGAATCCAGCTGTCTTCATTAACATGCGCGCGAAAGACTATATACGTGCTATTTCAAGCCCGGCGACGCCGCTGAAGACATCCAGTAAATCTAGCCTTACTATACGCCACCCTAATGTATCGTAAGTTAACGCGACGGCTTCGGTAGAGAACCCTTTCTTTTTGTTGACTACTAACACTGAAGCGGCGACTTATTAATTAACGGTGACAGTTCAGCGTCTGTCATCGCCCGTTAACGCTTCTCGGGTTGCTGGTAATCGACGCTTTAAATATGCTCGCAGAGTTGAGATAGTAAAGCAGCTTTCCTTTTTTTTAAGTGAAGGTCTGTTGGATCCCCGTTTGAAACCAAGAAGTACCGAAATAGTTCATAACAAGAGCTCTGAGTCATCATGGTACATCTAGATCGGACGCGCGTCATTCTACCATGCGGACCGCCTTTCTTGATCATTCTGCAAGGATGGAGACGATGTCGCATGCGGAAGCGTCACGAAATGTCAACATGGTAACTGCGCAAGCATTGGACAAATAAGAGAAGAAAGTGAGAAGTACATATGGGAGCAGCGTTTCTCTTTCACGCGGTGTACACGATTTCCATAAAATGGAATATTTTTAATGACATATATATTGACATATCTGCACCCAAATGTACTCGCACATAAGCATTGTACGAACATGTCAAGGAGGCTTTTCATACAAAGATTCACGTTGGTTTATCGCCAAGAATATGTTTATTATTTATTTAATTAAATTCTCGGTTTTAAGGACCAGAACTATGGTATCATGACGAGGCCCACCGCAGAGAGGAACTCCAGTTAATTTTCGTCACCCAGGCTTATCAAGGCGCAAATATTAAAATAAAAATGCTGTTGCTTTTGACTTTGACGTGGCCTTTGAAGATGCGTCTCCACAGTGACAAAATGTGGTCCCCCAAGGGCTGCGACAAGAAAAAAAAGAAACATCACGGCAAATTCACGAAGCGAATGATGATGAGTGGGCGAAGCAGTGTTATCGTTTGGTGTTACCCGTGACATTGACCATTCACGCATGTAAATGAGTGACAAGGTGTGCGATGAATTATTGGTCAGCTGTCATCTCGTAATAAGATCACGCACTACGTGAAGCCAAACAGGCAAGAAGGGTGTTCCCCTCTCGCTGCCATGGCAACAGGTGGCGCTGACTAACGCTCCCGCGTTTAAGGCACATATATACCCCATAAAGTGGGCGGTGGGTTAGCAGCTGGGGTAGCTCAGTTTGTAGAGAATCTGGCGCGTTATTCGATGGTCGCAGGTTCTGTCCCTTCCCACGGCAAGTTATCTTTTCGTTCACGCTTCTTTCTTCACATTTGCACTACAATTAATTATAATTCTAATAACTTCCCCTATGTTTCCTCTCACATTATTGTCTGTTAGTTCTCATTGATATTGTGCCTAACAGAAGCAACAATTCCTTGACTCTACACAGTTATCTACAATGTTTATTATTCATAAATGGTGTGTTGTGTTGCTTTGTGAACTTTGTTTTATCTACAATGTTTATTATTCATAAATGGTGTGTTGTGTTGCGTTGTGAACTTAATTTTGCCTAGATTATTGCTGCTTTGCGGTACCACATCTAGCCGTAAGTTGACAAATACGAGGCCAGTACACGTTCTCCTGAAGCTGCACTTTGTCCTTCCGCGCTTGTAGCAGGTTTCTGCATTCGCGCACGCCTAAGTAGATCCGTGTTCAAGGTCAGCAGGCTCTGGACAACCAGCAAGGTCTGTGGCACAGATTTTCCTAAAATTAACTATAGAGGGAACTCTGGCGCTGCGATCGATCAGCAACCATGGAAATGATGGGTAGTACACGGATTTGCCTAGTCTTCTTACTTGCGGGCGGTGAATCGCACGTGTGGTCTCGGTTGTTGCTGTGTTTCGGTTTCGTTTTGACGAACCCTTTTGAACTTAGTGACCTGATTTTAAACATTAAGGTGGTGAAGCGCAACCGCTCAACATTTGCTGATTTTTGTTTCTTGAGAAAACGGCTCTAAGCCACACGAACACACGCGGAGCCAGAAGTACGAAGATTAGACAAATCCGTGTACTACCCATCCACTGAAGTACCGTGCGTTGCAGCTCCCTTAGACATTATAGCATCAGAGTTCCCTCCATAGTGTATGTTTAGAAAATTTAGTGGGTTGTAGCATGTCGGCACACCACTCATCTGTGGTCATCATCGTCATTAGCGTCATCGTCATTGTCATCACGGCTACGGCGCAGGGCAACGGACAAACATCGACCATAAGGAGTTCGGCCTCTGAAAGGATTGTAACTGAGACGAGTGCCGGGGGTGGGGTGGGGGTTACTTTCAATGGTTAGCTAACGCTGACGTTTGAAAGACTGCTTTTTTCCATAGCTCACGTGTGAGTAATTTCTGAAGGGAATTGGACGCCAGCATTCGAGAAACGTATCGATAGCGATCTCCACTACGACTAAAGTCAGAAGACGCCGAGTGTGAAGCGTGTTGTTGTTTCACTGTTACTTTTCGACAGATGGTGACCGCATGGAATACCTGACGAAAAAAAAGAAAGATAAAAATGCAAGATAGTCAGCCCTATGCATCTTAGCCGAATAAAGCGTTGCCCCGCCGTGGTGGTCTAGTGGCTAAGGTACTCACTCGGCTGCTGACCCGCAGGTCGTGGGTTCGAATCCCGGCTGCGGCGGCTGCATGTCCGATGGAGGCGGAAATGTTGTAGGCCCGTGTGCTCAGATTTGAGTGCTCGTAAAGAACCCCAGGTGGTCGAAATTTCCGGAGCCCTCCACTACGGCGTCTCTCATAATCAAATGGTGGTTTTGGGACGTTAAACCCCACATATCAATCAATCAATAAAGCGTTACTCGTACTAATCACAAAATGTATATAAAACTTCTTTCCTTGAGAAGCACAAAAGAACGACTTAAGCTCATGCTGAAGATGTCTGGCAACGCTTCGCTGAGACGAAAGAAGAAATGCCATGCTAAGTTCTTGAGCGAAGGCGATGCTCATGGTCGGTCGCGGGTGTTCATGCTCTACCCGACTTGTTCTCTTTTAGCCAGCACAACACGAGTTGGCACAGGTAGGCACTTCAGGACATGGCGATTATCATAGCAGCCTGTCAACGAAGCGCTGGGTTGTGGCTGGTCGCTAGTGAAGGATTCGCGGGCCATGCTACCCGCGTGTTTGAGACTCTAAAAGGCCCGGGTATACCTTGCTATGAGGCATCACGATTCGATACACGACAGAGCAACGTCTCTGTATATCGCCGCTAAGCCACACAATTCTCGCTTGCCCTAGCGCACTCGAGGTATACCTTCGCATCTCGAAGGCCCCAGATGTAAATGAACTCGCGTGCCGGCAGTCATGATTCACTCCGCGGTTGAGACGTTTGACTTCTCCAGAAGGGCAACCGGAAGTCGGGGAGCGCTCAGCAGCCCGCTCATTGCTCGGCCACGAGGTATTTAACTTCGCCGCCGCCGACTACTGCTCGGGACAGGAGGGAAGGGTGGTGGTGGAAGCCACAGTCGGCTGGTGCCGACCACCCGGCGCACCGCTCGCCGCCTCTTATTAGCCACACGCAGAGAGCGGCGCACGGAAAGCGTCTTTGAGCCGTCAATCGTGTCAGCAGCGCCGAGCCTGTTTCCGATGCTCGCCTCACTGACGCGCCGAGGCCGCCGACGTTACCGTCTCTCTCTCTCTCTCACTGCTACTGGGAGAATCTCGGCAGGCATGTCGGCAAGTAGAGTACTCCGGCGCACAAAGCACGTCGCAATAAAGCGAAACGAAGAAGTTGTCTGGATTTGGAGGCAGGTGGGGCGCCCTCTGATGTCTTGACTCCACCCGCAACGGTAAGGTGCGCGTGGGTCAAGCGTAGTCACTGTGAATGCACAGAGATCGCCTGACATAGATGCCATGAGACGTGATCTTGAGTCTCACATGCCAGGTGACTGCGTGTGATGCGACGCGTTCTGTACTGTTGATAGAGTGCGCGCGAAATTTCCGTTTATTGTGCGCGAAATTTTCACCGCGATTTTACACCATGCAGCTAGCCCGTCTTCGTTTTAGTGGATTTATCTGATGCTCGCTCGCTCGCTCACTCACTAACTCACCCACTTACTAACTCGTCACTCACTACTCCCTCACTCACCTCTCTACTCACTCACTAACTCACCACTCTCTACTCACTCACTCACCAACTCACTCACCAACTCACTCACTCTCTACTCACTCACTCACTAACTCATCACTCACTAACTCACTCACGCACTTACTAACTCATCACTCATTCACTCACTCACTCACTAACTCATACCTCAATAACTCACTCACTCACTTTCTACTCACTCACTATCTACTCACTCACTCACTCTCTACTCACTCACTCAATCACTAACTCATCACTCACTAACTCACTTTCTACTCACTCACTCACTATCGCTCACTTACTCACTTACTAACACATCACACACTAACTCACTCACTCTCTACTCACTCGCTCTCTACACACTCACTCACTCACTACCTCACTCTTTACTCCCTCACTAACTCATCGCTCACTAACTTATTCACTTACTCTCTACTCACTCACTCACTTATTCACTCACTCACTCACTAAATCATCACTCACTCACTCAATCAATCACAAACTCATTACTCACTCCCTCACTCACTCACTCACTCACTGCTTTTTGTTCAACGGTACCACAATTCGGCATAAAATTAATACCAAAGATCAGTGAATACATTTAGATTAAGGCGTTCTTAATGCGGCGGTAACACCCACAAGTGGTCTTCAAGGCGATCTATAGTTGGGGTCAGACGAGACATCTTACACCGAGGAGAGCTTAGAATACTCTTTTTCAAATGTAAACAAGCGGATACGTTCGCCTATCAATGCTACGCAGCCAACGCTACACCATGCAAAAATGTCATCCGAAAGCGCTCATCCTCATGCGCGCATCACCTCGCTAGGGCATGTGCATGGCTATCAAAAGATTTCAACCAAAAGTAGTCTTTGAAAAGCGGCTCACACTGCAACACTTGCCTTTATTACGACGCCCGCTCCGTGCTGCTTCGACCTTGCCGAGAATCGGAGAATTCGACGAAAGAAAACTCGTCTGGTACTGTCTTCAAAGTAGTGCTATGAAATCGACATGACTCTTAAATTGAGCCTCCCCGGCTAGTGGAAGAAAAGGTTTGCGCGGGGGAGCGTGCTAAAATACCTATAAAAGGGAGCGACGCAAATAACTATAGGTCGGCTCGATATTAACACGTCGACACCTCCGCCACCGTTTCTCCAACGCCACCGGGCGGTTGACTCTTAAAACGGGTAGCGGTGGGCGCGTGACAAATGCTTCAAGGTGCATGCCCGTTTCTAAATACCACCTCCTTCGAGAGCGCTGGTCGTCGGTGATCAATCTCGGGAAGTTTATAGCTCGCAAATGCAGCAGTATACGACAGCTATTGTCTCATCAGGGAAGCGAGCGTATTCGAGAGGTTCGCGAAGCCAGCGTTATGTTGACAGTGGCACCCAATGCAGTTGTGCGATGTGCACTGAAGTTCACAGCGTTCATCAGTCTACTACATCCAAGTGACAAGGAGCTATATTTGCAAGAGGGAACTATAGCAGTTTAGCGTCAGCACTTACAAAGAAGGGGGGGTGGGGGGAGCGAGAGGTGTCGGGCAGTGGGATATGCCGCCAGAAGCAAGTTGCCGGAAGCTTGAACTATACTGCAACGTGTAATTGTGGGCATTCTTTGTGAACCAGTTCACGAAACTTCAAATGAAGCCAAATGACCAAATGGCTGCATTGCAGGGTTGATTAACGAGCACAGTTGACCTCAGTGCTATACCGTTATTGCCGAGTCTTTTGGGATTGTCCTTGGTAAAGTGTGTCGGGGCTATTAAATCTGCCCCTGAAGATTCGCGAATTTGTAGGATGGTACTTGAAAACAAAGAATGCATAGAAAAGCCGAGGTAAAGGGCCTATTTGTTTAGATGCCAACCTTGTGCTCTGAACGCTGAATTGATGACATGCTTTAATCGATTTGTAGCGTCCTAAAAAGATGCATCAAGAGCTGTCAACGTCCGCATTTATTGAAGCTTGGCGCGACTCTTCTGGTCTCTCCTGCTTAGAACGGCAGAGCTGTATGAACTCTTTTGACTAATATCAGTCGTGTTTGTCGACAGAATTTGCAGGAGTTGGGTAATGAAATGCAAAGCGCAAAATGTTTTTCACCGACTTGCTCAGGCTACAGCATCATCGCTACTGTCCATGGTTGAGACTGCGAAGGGCTGCAGCCAAGTCGGTTAAGACTGTACCTTCTATTGGTTGAACTTAAGCTTAACAACGCTAAAATCTGACAGCACAGTGACCGTGGCGAGAGACATCGCAGGCCGTTGAAAAAACATCCATTGATCGAACGCTTCGGCTGTTTGTGTATCAGATTCAGAGTAGATTCTAGCATAATCGCCGGTACTCGCCTCTGTTCGATATTGTATTCCACCATTCGCGTCCTACAAGCAATCTAACTAGAACAACCTAAACCTTCAGAAAGGTTCTCATGTATTGACGCACGGCCTGCGCTGAGCGATAACTAGTGTGTCCACTTAATCCGGTGAAACGCGGCCTCCACAAAAAGTAAAAATAAAATAAGCACAAAGCAAGTACGCATGTCGACATGTGTAAAGTTAGTGGGCGCGTGTGCATGTGCGTGCTCGTTCATCTGTGTGTGTGTGTTCGAATCGCCAAACTTACGACGGACTGGGCTATAAACGCTTTGCGTGCTTGAGTACGATGTATACGAACTTTTCCTCCTCCTCATCGTTCTGCCCTCTTTATAATGCAGGGTAAAAAACCGGGCTCACCCTGGGTAACCTCCTCTCATTTCTCTTACGCCCCTCTCTGTCATTCACTCTCTTTTTCTAAAAATAATTGTCGAGGTTTAACGTCCTAAACCCACCATGATTATGAAAGAAGTCGTAGGGGGAGGGCTCCGAAAGTTTCGACCATCTGAGGTTTCGTAATGTGCACCTAAATCTAAGCACGTGAATGGGCCTTGAGTATTTTCGTCTGCACCGAAAATGCAGCCGTCGCAGCCGGGATTCGGTCCCGCGACCTGCGCTCTCTTTTTCTGTAATCAAAATAAGTCACCCCAGAAACCTGCAGATCGGGTCTCCGATGCTGAAAGAGCACATCAAGCCATTGTTCTGCTGTTTCATCATCTTGTTCACCCTGAACTAAATGACCAAAAATGCGTCCTGGCTACGTGTTAACTAACTTGACGCTTGAAACCACAATACTCACTTTGAAAAAAGACAACTTTGTATTATTTTTTTTCTGGTGAAGGCAATTCGCGATAATTTTGGCAGCATCATGTGCCGTCCTCGAAACTTCCGACTTAAAAAGCCAATATTTGCTTCCGCGCGTTGAAGCGCGTCTTATAAACATACAAATCAACGAGATTCAGACGAATATGTATATATACAGCACTATTGCATTATACGTATACTCGAACCAGATGATATGCGACTAACTAGATTTGAGGAACTTCGACTTGCAAATTGCGCGAGTTCATTTCTCTTCAACTTTTCTCTGGCAAGTTTGAGCACGAGGAATACTGAAATAATGTGCGCGCGAGATACGAGAGACAAAAAAGAACCTTCTCTGCGTAATCAGCATATTAAGACGCAGCGATGCCGATCAGCCGAAATGTTTACACGTTAACCCGGAACTAGTGCTTATGCAGCTCATCTGCAGAGGCTTTCACACACTGAGAGCTTTTGCAACGGTGGTCTAGTGGCTAAGGTACTCGGCTGCTGACCCGCAGGTCGCGAGTTCGATTCCCGGCTGCGGCGGCTGCATTTCCGATGGAGGCGGAAATGTTGTAGGCCCGTGTACTCAGATTTGGGTGCACGTTAAAGAACCCCAGGTGGTCAAAATTTCCGGAGCCCTCCACTACGGCGTCTCTCATAATCAGAAGTGGTTTTGGGACGTTAAACCCCACAAATCAATCAATCAAGCTTTTGCAACGAACTTCATGGTACTGAAAAATATATATGTATGAATGAGAATACTTAAGTTATTCTTCATTATCAGTACTTATTTATCCTGGTATTATCATACTGGCACTATAAAAGACATTTTTCTATGCCTGATTTTTTTAGCCTTATAATTGCCGACCAGCACTACAGGGAACTATAATAATCGGACGGTCATACGGCCATTTGCCTTACGCGAAGGATCGGTCCTAAATATTTATAAACTGAACCGATAAATAAAAACTACATTCAATAAAAATCCACAAATACAAAATTCACATTATAGAATAATGCGCGTATACATAAATGAACGTGCTCTTACTTTATCATTTCTTCTTGTGGTGTACCCGACTTCATCGTTATGCGCAGCATTGCCGAGGAATTTTTATATCTGAAATACATCATCAGATACCAGCAGAAGCGCGACGTTTGCGACACTTTGCACTAGCTCTGGCCGCTTGAACGATCGAGTAAGCCGCTACTCGTATAGTGAGCAGCTATGTAACGCCTTAACAGGAAAACTTGCGTCAAACTTTCTTAATGTACTGCTCCCACGTGACCAGTTTCCACATCGTGACGTCACAAAGTAGTACAATAACATCCTGGTAAACTAAACCCGGACAGACTGTACAAATTGTAGGAACAAAATACTTAAAGATGCTGTGACGGTTTCAAAGCGCTTATATCTTTTTTTGGTTATAAGGTTCGAATTTCCGCTCAAACAAACAAAAAAGTGGGTAGCGGTAAATATTACGTCAATGATATTTTTTTCAAGGAACACCCTTGGGCAGCAAGGGTTATTTGGAGGAATAAGACAGAATATTTGGTCCCGCATTGGTCACGGTGACTCATTTCCATATCGTTGCGCTGGATGTCCTGACGTACTAATAGTAATGACATCAATTCTTTCTAATTCAATGCTGCAATTTAAACACACGAAAAGGGAACAGCTCAGTGTGAAAAAAGTCGCATTGAAGAACCCTCTGAAGCGACTTCTCTTTCATAATGCGTACTAAGAGTACGTTATGAGATATTTATCATAACGTGCTCGCTGGGCGACTATGAGTCGAACTCGAGTCGTTCTCAGCAGCTCAGCACCACAGCCAAAGTTTGATCATATGTGCAATCGGCCCTCTTTAGCCAAAGCTGAAGGAACGCACCTTGCTGACGCCCTTACAGAGGTCGTTTCACGTCGGTAGGCTATCAATCAGTTGTAGTTTGAATAAGTTAGGACTTACCTGACCGTTAATGTTTATGTACGTTCCTGTTTGCTGAGAGTGGTTTCCTCTATCGATTTGTTATACCATGCATGACCCTCAATTTGAAGATTGCCAAACATTGCACGCCAGCAACGCTCACGCTATCGCAGTAAAGCGCATCATGGACATGGGTTCACAGTGTGTATTTAAAGACGGCTGTGTTACCATGTAAGCGAAAAAAATTGGCAGATCCCACGTATAGTGGGAATCGATGATATGCGAAGCACGAATGAGAAAGGTTGATACGTCATTTCATAATCAGCACAACATTATGAGGTTGGGTTAAATAATGTCGTACATGAGTTACGTGTGATGATTATTATGTTTGGATGTGTTGTTTACCTTCGTCATCTAGTCACGCCACGCGATACGAAATTTAGTATACTTGTAGTTAGCGAAATGACCGCGAGCGTTCTACGAGCGTAGTATGTTGTCATGTTCTTACCTGACACGTGTTTCAGGATTACCATGTTTGCACCAGTCATATACTTTCGTCATCCATTGACGTCACCTAACACTAAATTCCGTATATGTGGAGCCAGCGAAACAGCCGCGAGCGCATCATGAAGGGCCCAATATACTCCTATGTAGCATTGACACGCACGCACGCTGGGCCAGCGACGCTGTGTTAGCAAAACGCGAGCACTCTATAGTCTGACGTCAGGTGCGACCGGTACGACCAGCATCCATCGGCGCGGCCCGAAGGCTACCGGTGCGAAATGCGACATGGTGCATTTCGCACCGACGCGTTACCCGGACAACACTGCGTCTCCCTCTTTTCGTGGCGGGGGGACGCCAGACGCGCTGAAACGCGCATGCGTCAAAGCAACGCAGCGCGGCGCGGACCTGTGAGTATATGGCAGTACCAGTGCCTAGCGTCGCAACGCCGGCGTGACGCGTCGAAATGAACGCTGGCGAGCACGCGCACCACGTCACGTCTAAATGTAGTGGGCCTTGACTGCGGCATGTAGTCATGTTTTCACATGACACACATCTGATGATTATCATATTTGCACCTGTGATATACCCTCGTCATCCATTGGCGTCACGTAATACCAAATTTGGCATAAGTGAAGCTAGTGAAACAGCCGCCAGCGCATCATTAGCGTGGCATGTAGTCATGTTGTTACATGACACGCATCTCATCATTATCATGTTTGCACCAGTCCCATACCTTCGCCATCCATTCACGTACTGTAATACCAAATTTGGCATATGTGACGCTAGCAAAACAGCCGGCGAGCGCATCATGAGCTTGGCATGTACTCATGTGTAACATGACAATCGTGTCATTATTTTTATGTTAGGGTCTGTCGCTTGCGTTCGCCATGTAATTATGTCATACCATACTAGTTTGGAACATGCCACGTGAACGAAACCGCCGAAAGAGCTGCAGGGCCATGAAATATAAATCATGACTATAATGTCATACATGTCATGATTTTCATGTTATGACTAGTCAAATATGTTTTTAATACAGTCATGTTATGCCATACCAAGATTGGTATCGATATCATTATAGGAACGGGCAGGAGAGCTAAAAGTTTTAGGTGGCTAGATAGATAGATAGATAGATAGATAGATAGATAGATAGATAGATAGATAGATAGATAGATAGATAGATAGATAGATAGATAGATAGATAGATAGATAGATAGATAGATAGATAGATAGATAGATAGATAGATAGATAGATAGATAGATAGATAGATACGCTCAAAGTCACCAAAGCTCGTTAAGGAATGCTTCGCATTTAAAATGAGAAGCGCGCGCGTATGTGTTTTAGACCCAAGTTATAGAAACGCAGCCGGTCAAGCGTAAATAGATGCAGCTCGCTACACAGCAACTTCTGTATAGGCACACCGGTGATGGCTAAAGATTATGAGGATGAAGATTTATCCGATGGTGATGGATAAAAATAAAGATTTATTGCTGTCGTCGCTGTTACGAAACCGTAAAAACGTCATTTGATCAAGGCTACGCGTTACTTCACTCAGGGTCGTCCCCATATAGCTGAGCTGAAAGAGTAACTCCGGCGCTTTCTTGATGTCGACTAACATGGAGACAATTTTTTGACTAGATGTTCTCCTCAGTACTCCGAATTAGATACGCCTATAGCAGTACGGGTGAAATCTGATTGTTTTTCTTCTGGAAACAATCTCTAAAGATAGGATGCGCGTTACCAAATGACATTTTCCAGTATGTGGGCGTCTTTTATTTTTTTTCCTGGACCATGCTGTATTTTGGTGATGTAGGAGCTTGCCAACACGTACGGTGAGCATTCTGTGATGGAGATGATGATGATGACGACGATGACGACGACGATGAAGACGACGATGATGATAATGATTATCATCATTACTACTATGTCTACTGCAGGGTCATGGATTTAACTGTTTGCCAATTAATGCGAGCGTGTGCTCTTTGCAGCCACGTTATCCCTAGGGACTTATTTATCTCATATGTACACCTGCCTTCCCATCGCACACTTGCTTCCCACAGGATACAGTCACTTACTCCCAATGTTGTGGGTTCGATTATTATTATTATTATTATTATTATTATTATTATTATTATTATTATTATTATTATTATTATTATTATTATTATTATTATTATTATTATTATTATTATTACTATTATTATTATTATGTACTCGTCTGGGTTTTGGCAAACTGTTGCTTAGACTGCATTAAAATTTTTTTGATGAGTTCCTAAAGATATTGATCAACTATATCGGTTACAAGACTTCCAACACTTGAAAACGAAAGTATACCTTATCATATGGTGAAGAAATAAAGGAAAAAAGACAACGTCCAAGTTGCCCATGTGCGGTGTGGGTCAGTGCACCGAGACACACGGGTCGGAAGATGGAGAACACGTGCAACCGGCGTGAACGAAAAGCGCTGATCCGGGTTCTTCGGGTCAGCGAGGTTCAGCCACGCGGCGAAGAGAAAAATGTTGTTGCCGGCCGGCCTTGACAAGTGTGCCCCGTACGGATTGGCGTGTAACGTAACAAGAAGGGTATACGCTGCTGGGCTAGTTGGTCTTTACCTTTTCACAAAGCTAAGTCGAACGAGACACACGCAGGTACAGGCGCAACTCGCCACTTTACAACGAAAAGTCTCCCTAATATATGCACATCCGAGTGGCGCGCGCAGGCGCACTGCACGTGACCGTCAACAACGCTAAGCAGCATCGGAACATGAAGATATGTACACGCACGTCACAGCCATGTTTCTAAAGACAGCTGGCGGGAGAACTAACGAAACCGTATCACATCAAGAAATGAAGGTGGGGACACTTCATTTCTTGATGTGATGAAGGTGGTGACACTTCATTACCAGTGACACTTCCGTAGCGCTGCGCAGTAAAGAAAAGCTTTTTTTTTTTAAAATGTCTACGGTGTGCATATATATGCGCTTTTTGTTTTCGCGCCTCTGTCCTTCTATTTTTTTTTTGTGTCCCCACTTTTTCCCCACGCAGAGTAGTGAGCCAGTGATTTGCATATGGCGGCTAAATTTCCTGCCTTTCAACAGAGTTCTGTCTCTCCTCTCTCTCGTTCACTTTCAAGCTCAAAGTTCAAAATCAACGTAAACTTTAAAGCCAGTTTTTTTTTCTAAAAAGTGCTAAATTTATGTTTTTATTTAAATTTGTTCAAAAAAAGGTTGGTGCCTCGGTATGCTGCCAGCTAATTATCTTATCTTACGCAGTAATTCCTATCATTAAGGTAATAACATTATAATAATTAGTCATTCACGCACGAAAATGTTCATTAACAGCAGACATGTTCACACGTTTGAAATGTTCACGCAGAAAAAGCATTCCACCCTTTAAGTTCATCAATGTGGTCACAGAACAATCACTGGACCCGCCCTCGATCATAACATCCATGGCTCTCATGAAACAAGTTTTCATGGGTACGAAAATACAATAAACACACCGAAACACGCCATATATGAGGTAGAGGTATATGTTAATGATTACCAATGCGAACAATAATTGATTCTGTGAAATTTATTGCGCACTCACTTGTGTACATAATGATGCGAGCCCAACCTTCAGTTTCAAATTACGAGGACTCGGAAGCTTATAAATGTAGTGCTCGAAAGCGCCTTAACTGGACAATCTCGAATGCTGGATGTCATAACACTAAATGCACCGACTAAGATTCTAAAAGAGGTTGTTAAACATGAATAATCGTTCGCATCGCAATTTTACGTTCGTGGCAGTTCATTACAGCTGCGGAGTCTCGAGGGAGGAACTACTTCATACGCGGTCACCGTCTAAACCCGTGAAAGTCCGTAAGGTCTCGGCTGAGTCAGTTGAGTAAAGAAAAAAAAAATGTGCCGGATTGAACATCTGTATGCGATTGGAGAACTGAATGTGATTAGCAGTGGCGCTTATGAAGGACGTGCAAGTCATGACATGTTTCGTGCTAGTCCTGGCCATTATTTGGAGGTCGTCGCGTGATTAGCTTGACGTGTACTCCTAGGTTCCAGAATGGCGTGAATGAAAAATAGTATGGGTCCTTACATATTTTAAAGCTGGTGAAGTGTTTCGCAACAACGCCAGTCGTATCGAAATTGATAACGCCTCTTAGTGCCGTTTAACGAAGCATATAAGTTTGGAAAACGCTGTCATTCAGGCCAAACTGTGGTGCGTTTTGTCATTCTATTGAGTTACGGTACTTAAATTGCAGCCTTTTGCTCCATATATACCCGCAATGGCAGCTTAGCAGCTGTGTTCTTGCACTGCGAACTACGCGAGAGCTAGGGAGAGTTGGGTGGCGGCGATTCTTATCTACTACAGCTTCATTTCAGTGGACGTAATCTGCAGAAATGCAGATTACAGATTACGCAGCTGAGTATAGACTCAGATGCACGATAAAGAATCTCGACAGTCAAAGTTAATCTCTAATCACCGTATATTACGTAATAATAACAATTGTTCGGGTGTTACGTCCCAAAGCCCAGATATGGGAACGAGAGATGCCGATATGGAGAACTTCGGAAAATTTGATCAGTTGGGTTGCGACGGTGCACATGGGCATCTAGCATTTCGCTTTCGTAAAAATGCAGCCGCCGCGACCTTGGGGTCAGTGATCGAGTACCGTACCCGCCAGACCTCCGTCGCGGATCTCTCTGTACTATGCCTCATTATGTTATCACATGATTGATTGATATGTGGCGTTGAACGTCCCAAAACCACCATATGATTGTGAGAGACGCCTTAGTGGAGGACTCCGGAAATTTCGGCCGCCTGGGGTTCTTTAACGTGCATCCAAATCTGAGCAATTAGGGTATCACAGTTTCCGGCACGCAAAACACTCGAGCTGAACTGTCTAGTGATGTACTATTTCGCATTCGTGGCTTCCGATACTTGTATCGCTGTGAGTACCTTCACGTTCTCAATCACGAAGCAAGTGACCTTTCTAATTCGCAATATCTATTCCGGGCAGCTGCAAACGCGCTGCACATGGTCGAGACCAAGGACCTCGTGCCCAGTGAAGCTTCCCTAACGACCGCTCGCTACAGTCCTGGAACGGCTTCGGGCCCTGAATTCCCGCGTGAAGCTCGCTCCGTCGAGCGAGTCCAAAACAGTCCGCAAGGACGCGCTCACGAGCGTACTACACCCGCCGCGCTGATCCAAATTAATACCGCAACGCATAAGTAGTCCGCGGCGTCATCGACGTGGTCCCTACCGAGAGGCACGTACGGACTGGCGTGGTGCCTTCGGGATGCGAAACCTCACGTATACACGCGTGGACGCAGTATAGGAAGCGAATCAGCGGGCGGGAGAGAGGGATTAGCCTGGTCGCGGCTCCCAGGACATCACTGGGCGTAGCGCGGGAGGAGGAGGAGGGCGTCCCGCGACGACTAGACTAGGGGCGAGGCCCCCGTACAGACAATACTACATCCACGTCGTCGCTGGAGGACGCCCGGCCGAATCGCGGTCATCGTGACGCGACCATCAGGAGCGCCGTCAGTCCATCCGTGATACCATTATCGGCGGACACGTAGCGCTAATTGAGGTTTGTGGCGAGGGGGTACAAATGACTGGCTTTGCTGATCGATAATACATACTCCACCCCCACCCCCCCCCCCCCGTAACCCCCGGGTGTTTGGGTGGGGGGGGGGGAAGAGGAGGGGGTCCGCCTATAAATCACGGCTTCCCGACGCTCAGTCCAGTCTTGCGGTTACGGGTCGGGGACGCTTCCTCTCTTCCTTTCCCCGAGCCTTTTGCGCTCGTCGTGAGGCGAAGGCGCGGCTCTTGTTTTCTGGATCTCGCCGCCGCTTGTGCCTGGTGGCTGCCTTTCTAGCTCCGCGCGCGTAGCGGCCCCACGCACGTGCCGCTAATGATGTAGGTTCACGGGCGGTCAGCGCCGGTTCAACCTCGCGTTGACGTGAACAGCGCGCTGGAAGAGTGATTTCTCCTCGGACGTCCTCGCCGTCAAAACAGAGCCTTACGTACACGGACGTTGTCATGAGACCTTCTTCTTTTTTTTTTGCGGAAGCCTCTTCTCCAGTCAAAACAGAGAAGACGAGTGTGTCGCGCATGGTCGAAGGTGCTCGTGATAGTGCAGCGGTACGAGCTCGCGGCAGAGCGCATCACAATGCGCCCTTATGGACGCGTCGTGATCGACGTGAGGCATTAGCCGGATGAATGCTATCTGGGGAATCGATTAGCGAGCACTGCTCGAACTCTGTGGGCTGTTGGTCACGTGACCACGGCAAGCCTGCTCGCCGCAAGCACGAACGCGTAATCTGGGGCCACAATTCGCAAATGTTTTCTTTCTCGCGTTTCCTGACAGGCTTTGCTAATGGTATGTGCAGCACCGAGATTGGATGAATTTTTTGGGTTCTTTTTATGTGTGCTTGACTGTTCGGTATTTCACGCTTTCGGTCATTACGGTCACGAGCCACCGAGGAGCCTGTGTGGAGTTTCTTTGGTTCTTATTTGCGAAAAATTCTAGCTTAAGAGCTTTGTTCGAATATGGGCCTCCCCGGATTAATGCTGGGAAGGTGAGGAATGTTCTGGAAGCGTACGATGTATTGAGTATTTAAAATTATTCAGCGTTAAATCAGCGGTAACCCTCAAAGTAAACCTAAACATGTTACTGCTTTAAATAAAAAAAAGTTGACTTTCCGCCATGCGTTACCTCTATGGTGACGCGGTAACGATTTGCCTATCGCGTTTAAGAAAGTGTGTTACCATCACCAAACAAAAAAAAAGCAATGCACACTGTATCATCGTTATTTTGTGGTAAAATATTTGTTGCTCGCTCTCGCTGCAATAACAAAAATTTTGGCATATTTGAAGGTAGCGAAACGACCGCGAGCGCATTATAAGTGTCGGACGTAGTCAAGCTGTTACATAACACGCATGTCATGATCATCATGTTTGAACGTGTCATTTGCATATGTCCTCCGTTCGCATGGCATAATACCGAATTTGGTACATGTGAAGCTAGCGAAATGGCCGCGAGCGCATCATAAGCGTAGCATGTAGTCATGTTTTTACATGACACCCATCTCATGATTATCATGTTTGTACCTGTCACATGCCTACGTCATCCACTGAAGTCCCATAACACCGAATTTGGTTCATGAGAAGGTAGCGAAACGGCCGCGAGTGCATCATGAGCATAGCATGGTGTCATGTTGTTACATGACGCGTATCTCATGATCATCATGTTTGCACCAGTCATATACCTTTGTCATCCATTCACGTCCCGTAATACCAAATACGGTACGTGCAAAGCTAGCGAAACAGCAGCGTGCACATCATGAGTGTGGCATGTAGTCATGTTGTTACATGACACGCACGTCATGATTTTGATGTTAGAGTCTGTCGCTTGCGTTTGCCACGCAGTCATGTCATACCATACCAATGTTGCAACTTATCATGTGAATGAAACCACCGCAAGAGCAGCAAGATTATGACATGTAAGTCATGACATTTATGACATACATGTCATGATTTTCATGTTATGACTAGTCAATTATGTTCTCCATACAGTCATGTTATATCACACCAAGTTTGGTAACGATCATCATCATCATCATCATCATCATCATCATCAGCCTGACTACGTCCACTGCAAGACAAAGGCGTCTCCAATGTTCTGCCAGTCAACTCGGTCCTGTGCTTGCTGCTGCCAATTTATACCCGCAAACTTCTTAATCTCATCTACCCACCTAACCTTCTGTCTCCCCCTAACCTGCTTGCCTTCTCTAGGAATCCAGTTAGTTACCCTTAATGACCAGCGGTTATCTTGTCTATGCGCTACATACCGTGCCCATGTCCATTTCCTCTTCTTGATTTCAACTATGATATCCTTAACCCCGGTTTGTTCTCTAATACACTCTGCTCTCTTCTTGTCTCTTAATGTTATACCTACCATTTTCCTTTCCATTGCTCGCTGCGTCGTCCTCAATTTAAGCTGAACTCTCTTTGTAAGCCTCCAGGTTTCTGCTCTGTAGCGAAGTACCGGCAAGATGCAGCTGTTGTATACCTTCCTCATGAGGGATAGTGGCAATCTACCTGTCTTTATTTGAGTGTGCTTGCCAAATGTGCTCCACCCCATTCTTATTCTTCTAGTTACTTCAATCTGGTGGTTTGGCTCCGCGGTTATTACCTGTCCTAAGTAGACATAGTCTTTTATCGATACCATAATCTAGTATTGATACCATTATCCAAATGGCCAAGAGAGCTAAAAGTCGTAGATAGATAGATAGATAGATAGATAGATAGATAGATAGATAGATAGATAGATAGATAGATAGATAGATAGATAGATAGATAGATAGATAGATAGATAGATAGATAGATAGATAGATAGATAGATAGATAGATAGATAGATAGATAGATAGATAGATAGATAGATAGATAGATAGATAGATAGATAGATAGATAGATAGATAGATAGATAGATAGATAGATAGATAGATAGATAGATAGATAGATAGATAGATAGATAGATAGATAGATAGATAGATAGATAGATACGCTCGAAGTCGCCTAAGTTCGCCAAGACATGCTTCGCATTAAAATAAAAAATCTTATAATGGTGGCGTTACACGAATCGCAAAAAAAAGGGGGATTGACAACTTGAACCGATAAGGTATAAAAGTAGATCGAGAAAGGAATACGGTAAGTACAAAGATAATGTAATGTAACCTTACAAAAGAGAATGGGTTCACGATCGGAAAGCAATGATTAGAGTGGGTACGAAATTACACTACCTCCCGCTAACGGGAAGCATCCTCCCGCTATCTAGAACAGTTGGAGCTGTGGTCAGCACACGTAGCCTAACCGTCATCTAGTCACTTCAAAAGCTTAACTTTAAAAAAGCTTAAAACCTCCTATAAGGCACCCAAAGAACGTAGTCTAACACCTCTTCCCCGCAGCGCGCAAAGCGATCAGCTGACTTAAATTTCCCGGAAAGTTGCTGGCAAATGCAACAGTGCCTCCGACATCTATGTTAATTGAGGACACACAAAAAACAGGATTTACGTACTGAAATGCGCGCGAAGTGCGCCTATACAACTGCGAAGTCGGAAACTGCGAAACGTTTAACGTGTACGTGTGGTCGTTCATTCCTTGCGAAGGCACAG
Organism: Rhipicephalus annulatus; assembly: GCA_013436015.1. Classification (NCBI taxonomy): domain Eukaryota; kingdom Metazoa; phylum Arthropoda; class Arachnida; order Ixodida; family Ixodidae; genus Rhipicephalus; species Rhipicephalus annulatus. The sequence goes on along the minus strand of WOVY01002283.1, from coordinate 211,312 downwards.
AGTATAGAATGTTTAAAATTGAGACCTAAGTTTAAAATTGCCAAAAATTTGCCACATCATCATTCACCATTTCATGTCACCACGGGCCCCTCAAATTGGCCAAAAGTAGCCACCAGTGGCAAACCTGCTGGGAGGGATGCCTAGAGGAGAAAGAAGGGTGCGAGGTGAGACAGAGGAAGTGTAGAAGAGGAAGAGAATGGCAGGGGACGCGCATGCGCAGTGAGGATAGTCACGCCGCACACCGAATTGAGCTCGACCATAAGATACTTCGCATCTAATATTATCTACACGTGGACCCGCTATGGTGGTCTCGTGGCTAATGCACTCGGCTGCTGACCGGAAGGTCGCGGGATCGAGTCCCAACCGCCGCGTCCGCATTCTCGATGGAGGCGAAAGTGGTCGAGGTCCGAGTGCTGATATTTAAGTGCATGTTAAACAATGCCAGGTGGTCTTCCGGAACCCTACGGTACGACGTCTCATGTCGTGGTTTTGGGACGTTAAAACCCGACAATTATTGTAAATATTCATGATCATGAAGATTTTACATGAAACTTCAGGGCGAAAAAAAAATAACTTTTCTCCAAACGGCTAGGTTATTGAAATAATTTTGCAGAGATGTGCATAATTTTAGCACTAATACTTGCCTGATGTTACGGCTGTAGAGCTCTGGACTCTATCTGAAGACTACTGAATTCTGTGGCAAACTGTGAAGTCATTTTTTCAACGTGGAATAGAACAAAATCGCCAACTCTACAAAGACAACCTAGTTGAACTCTGAACAAATTTACATTATTGATTCTGAAACAACAACAACAAAAAAAAGCTTGAAGATGGTTTTCTTCCGCCGAGCAACGTAGTATTTTGCGAAAGCATATTGTGGTGTTAGGCCGTTGCTTATTGAGTTAATGTTTGGGGTGAGCAAGTCGAATTGTGTGGTTTGGCCAAACCAGTAATGGTTTTTGACGTGGGTTGACGCAATTCTCGAATCGCGCATGGTCAATTATTGGGGTGGGCTACTCAAATGTCGGAGACGGACAGAGCGTGTTTTGAGAGAAGGCCAACGTAGTGTCAGTCATGCCCTAGCACAGCTTTCGAATGAGCAAGGCCGGTGTTAGGAGTGGCCCACACAACTATCGGACAAGGGCAGAGTTCATTTCGGTGGAGGGCCAAGGCAGGGCAAAGAAGGCCGAACACAACTTGGGGCATGAGCCAAGACAACTCTTATCCAATGAGCCCGACTACACTAATCAATGGTCAAGTATGATCAAGGTCACTTCAAGGTCAAATTTTCGGGGACCTGCACATGTTTACTCGCCTGCAAACGCGCCATTTATAGCATTATCCAGCCTTGAATATGAATGAGTCAGGAGAACGACACGCAGTCATCCAGATTTTAAGCACAGCTTGGTGGCCGCGGATTGTCCACCACAGATGTTGTAGATCATAATAAACCACTTAAACATTGCATTCTAAGTGCCGCACTTCAACTGCAACGGTTGTGTTTTCACCGAATAATCTGCACAAACCTGATTTTACGAGGAACATGATTTTACGAGGCCAAGAATACTGTTCGATAATAATATACTAGCCAATTTTTTTGAGATTTGGTACCTTTGTGATATCTGTCATTCTTCCAACATTTGCAGTATTGCGCGCAGCAATGTTTCACAAAACAATTTTTTCAGTTGGCCTCGAGCCTGAAATTTACCTTATTGATGGGTACCGTCTATTAAAATAGTGTAGTTTTCGAATGAAAAATAAGAAAGCTTACGAGGGGCAATATAGTTTGTTGAAACACTGTAATTAACTTACCTATTTTTTCTTTGTTTAGTGGTTCTCTAATATATATATATATATATATATATATATATATATATATATATATATATATATATATATATGGCAAAGTGTTCCCGCGCTGATAGCTGCCAAAACATGTGTGCGACCATCACAGAAAGATTCGCTTAGCGCCGATTCCTACTTAGTGTTTGTTAGACGTAGTATTCATACAATCCATCACGAAAGCCAAGCAACAGAATTCCCGTAGTGGCCACTACGAACTTCAATTAAACATTTATTCTGCAACGCGACAGGTTTTCCACATTGTTAGGGCATCATACCCACAGAAACTTCCAAAGACATTATTAGATTAGTTCTATTGAATACTTTTTTAACATCAACTAACAGTAAAATGATTGCGTCGATTACTCATAGTATTCAGGCGGATGTAGCTCTGTAACCCTTACTGGCGAGGTGAGAAAGACTAAAGAGGAGATAGCTAACGAGATAGGACTTGGGTTTTTTTGTTTAAATTGTTATTAGAAACAGGCCAAAACAATGACAAACAACTACGCATGACGTGTGCTTACTCACCACAACTTTTACCGCGCAATCAAAGAGGATTGCAGAGCTCCTATATCCTTAAGGACAGTCTTATCGTGACCCACTGCAGGATGACGGTCGTGCGTGCCCGTGGTCTCAGTATGTTTAATACGATGGTTTCCCAAGTTGTGGTCTCTTAATGTCCAGCCGTATAGTCTACGAGGTTAGTAAAAGAACATGCTACGTTTCCGTCGCATCTGCGGGATATGTCGATCAGTTAAACTTCCGGTCTCTTAATTCACTCAGTTTTCAGCTCCGGTCTCTTGAGTCACTTCCAGGTTCTGCTCCTGGCATTTATAGTCTTGTTAAGCAACGCTCCTTAAGAAAGTTTCGTGAAAGGCAATCGTCGACGTCGCGGGCATCGTCTAGATTTAGAGAAAGTGGGTGACACTACCGCTGACTCGAAGGTCGCGTTTCGATGGAGGCGAAATTCTAGCGGCCCGTTTACAGTGCTAAGTCATTATAGCTAAGAAAAAAAAACACCACATAGTCAAAATTTTTGCATTTCTGCTCTGCGGCATGCCTCAAATTTATTGTGATTCTGGCACGCAAAACTCGGATATTAGAAGCGGGGTGAGGAAAACGTAAAAGTTACGTCGCGTTGCAGCATCGAGAAAAAAGTTGAAGGCAGGAAGCCGCTTCGAATTGTGTAGCTTTCAACAGAGCTCAACAGGTCTCCGTTCATATCAGCGGCAATGCGCGCCATATCACTTGATAGACTCGTATTTAATCAGCCTTCAACCTTGTGGCGTCGACCCGCCACGGTGGTCTAGTGGCTAGGGTATTCGGCTGCTGACCCGCAGGTCGCGGGATAGAATCCCGGCCTCGGCGGCTGCATTTCTGATGGAGGCGGAAATGCTGTAGGCCCGTGTGCTCAGATTTGTGTGCACGTCAAAGAACCCCAGGTGTCAAAATTTCTGAAGAGTCCTCTCTCTGCGACGTCTCTCATAATCATATGGTGGTTTTGGGACGTTAAACCTCACATATCAATCAATCAATCCTATAGCGTCAAACAAGGTTGAAGCTGTAGTTTCACAGGGAGGTGTTAGACTTGCGTGTCACGGCCAATTGGTATGAGATAGCGAGGAATAGTTTGTGTTGTTTCATTTCTTGAGCACGCCCTCCTGTAGTCCGATTAAAGTGGCACTCAATGTATGTCTCTTATGAAGCACAGCTCAAGCACTGTTCTTCGAGAAGAGAGAGAAAACTTTATTTGCGCATAACGCGGAGCATTCGAATGGTCGGGCCCCTATTTCAGGGCTCCGCTGGCCCTAGCCATCATCTCTACCCGTTGCACCAGCCAGCGCTGATCAGCAGTGGCTGAGCTGGACAGCTGTGCCTCCCATTGTTCCTCTGTGTTGTTCATCTTGTGGTGTTCATTGGGATGTGTACACTCCCACGTGATGTGAAACAGAGTTGGTGTGGCCAAACACCACGGACATATACCTCTGTATGCCGTGGAGAAGTGCATGCATTGAGCGCAGCGTTTCGCCATTGCATGCAGCGTGAAGAATGTCCGAATGGTTCACTACCCTGATCAGAGTTCGCCACGCTCACTGAAAGCAATTGATCCTACTGATCAAAGCGGAAGTATACGCTGTAGGACACCGGTGGAAGCGAAGGCATTGACAGGCCGGTAGTTTTGTATAGTAAACACACGTGACGTTGAGTACACACAATCTGCTGCGCACCGGCTGACTTTGTTCCGCATTCCGCGAAGGTGCACGTTCGCACGATTTCAGCACCGACGTGGGCCAAAGTATTTACGCTCCTCGTATATGCGTAAGGTCGTTCTTTGCGAAAGGAGGTCGCACGCTCGTCTCTGGTACAGAAAAAAAAAAAGGTACGGTCGCGATTTCGTAACGCACCGCGTTGTATAGAGGCAAGCGTTCGTTCCCATCGGCTGTTTCTACTCACTTTCTTTTTTTTTTTTGAGGCTCTGTTGAGAAAGGTCCGACGTGTGTAATTGAGGCCTCGAACGCTTCACGGACATCATCCATCAGCCAAATTGTCACGCGACAAAGCTATCAGACACACTGCTCGCAGCTCGCTCAGCGCGCGCGGCTATAGGCTCCGATGCGTTTGCTTATCCGCTCGGATTAGGTCGGGGTGGCCGGAAGCGCGTATTAGCGATCATTAATCTTTCATGCGCGCTTCACAGAGGGACGTCCGAACGCGCGTACGACACTAAACGCGGCGGGCTAGTTCACTTGGCTAGCTGCAAGCCTCGGAAGTGAAAGAAAGAAATATATATATATATATATATATATATATATATATATATATATATATATATATATATATATATATATATTGGAAAAGTGAGTGCGCATGACCTTTTGCAACTATGGGTGCAACCGACGGTATACGATATGCGTAAGCCGCGGTTGTTGGTCCTCTTAGTCAATGAAAGCCTCCGGAAGTAGCATTTTTTTTCTCATGAGGGCCCCTTTCAGCTATACGGGTTGAGCAACCGTATACTCACGCAAACCACTGCGCTTCCGTCCTATGTGTGTGCTCGTCGCAACATTATTTTGCATTTTACGTGCGCCTTAAACGCCGGAGAAATGAGGCGACATGGAGCAAGTCTCATGTTAGATGAGCGCTCCCCTCTAAGAACGTTTGTGCTCCCCTTTTCTTTTTTTCCCCCTCCGTACCTTTAGAAAGGTAGGCACACGAATGATAAATGTTCACTGAGATGACAGCGTAATCTCTGTACTGAACGTAGACAAAAAGAATGGTTCGAGATGGTAGTGCGGCAAATGGTAAATTAAAAAAAAAGCAGCCAACTTTGTGCTTAGTTTTTAAAGACAGGTGTGTGTGTGTGTGTGTGTGTGTGTGTGTGTGTGTGTGTGTGTGTGTGTGTGTGTGTGTGTGTGTGTGTGTGTGTGTGTGTGTGTGTGTGTTTCACCATATTCCTATTTTTCATGGTACATTACCTAGATTTTTAAGAGTGGTGAGCGCTAACTTCTGGTCAACAACAACAACAAGGACAGCGACAAAAAGAAGATGAAATGATGGGTATCCTTCATGCAAGCAAATATATCGTGTTAATTTTTTTGCGTTTATACATAGCATCTCTCAAGCGTCTGTTAATTTACGCATTGACAACCTCTGACTCGTATTTCTCGCCCATTTGCTCACGCAGACCTCCTCTCTTGCGTAAAGAGAAAAATGTCTTTATGTCATCAATGACTTCAAGCAGGATTGCATTCCAGTGGTCTGGACTGACAAAGCGAGAGACAGAAAAAAACTAATAAATGAAGGCGGGGAGGTTAGCGAGACGCTGGTGTCCCGCATACTATTATGATATTCGGGGGAGGGGGTGATAGAGGACTGTGAAGAGAGCTGACTGACAAAAATTATCCGTGAAGTATATTCATTGCTCGAACATTAGCTGCTGCTAGGCACGCCCCAGAGTGTTTTGAATTAGTTGTGGTTAATTACGTAGTTATAAACATTAGCAACCGAGTTTTGTCTGTTTTTTTTTTCACCTGGGACAAAGCTGCTTTGAGCGCTGCTTCGATTACGCTGAATAATAGAAACCTGCTACGTAAACTTATATCGACGGACCTATAAACATCGTGAAAGACGGTTTATATAGGACTGTTTGCCTTGGTCAACCACATCATTATGCTCAAAAAACCTGGAGACAGCCTGTGTTCGTTATAGGTTTGCCATTTTTAAGACGGAACATTTTTGGTAGGCCAACTGTCGTGGGATGCAATTTGCAAAATTTTTTTTTTTCGCAAGTGCGTTTTCTCAATTTTTTTTAGCGTAGAAGTTTCTTACGAACACGTTTCTTCAGCCTTTTTTTGCGACCCGGGTGATACACACGGCCTCGGAGCCCCTGGTGTGCGAAAGAAGGTGGAATGCTTACTAAAAAAACTCACTGTTCGAAAGCCTCATGGATAATATTTTACGTGTATATGGAAATATTTTATCCTAATTGTCAATACCATTTCTTTCATAAGAATCAGTGCCGCGAATTCCGAGAAGAAGGGTAATATACGGGGCTAAAAAAACAGTGACCACTAAAGGAAGTGTCGCGGAAAGCGACGACGACAGTTCACAGAGCATTCAGCTCACCAGAAAAAGAAGAAAAAAAAAGCGCCGAAATATTGCGACAATGCGGGAGTTGGCGCCGCATGCAAGCGTGTTTCTCGGGGCATCCTCCACGTCGACACCGTGGTGTAGCACCCCAACCGCGACCATGAATTAAACTCGGGAATATCTTTGGGACAGGCACGAAACGCGCATGCCTTAAAGAAAAAGAACGAAGCTTTTACACCTCTTCTCTCTCGCAGTGAGCCCTCCCGCGCCCCCCTATGATATGGCCTATTACTGGAACAAAAGAGGTAGAGGAAGGAGAGCGGCAAAGCATGATAAAGGAGTTCGTCGCCGGCGGCCTCAACTCCACGGCAGCCCGGAGAAGAGAAAGAAAAAAATATAGGGAAAAGGGGGGATCGAAAGTAGGCTGCGGGACTCTTTTCCCTATTACACTTTCTCTCCCTCTCTTTCTCGAAGCTATTTCCCTTCTCCATTCTTACTTCTCTACACTTCTATTTCCCTGGTTGTTCTGTCTAGACGTCGACCGTTTTTTTCTCTTATTCAACTTTAGTTTCCCTCCCCCACCCTCCCTTTTTTTCTCGTTCTGTGTGCAAGCTCGCAGCTGCTCGTACGAGGCGCGCGCATAGCAAAGCAGCATCAGCTCGCAGCGACTCCTTCCCCATCAGGGAAAGGAGTCTCGCTGCGGAGGACAGAGGCGCCACGGGAAGGGGAGACACGAGAAGAGAGAGCGACCGGAGTATGGGCAAAGAGTGGAAAGGGCAGGCGTTGGGGAAGTAAGAGAGTAAACATGCACGCTCCTTCCATTCCGCACGCTTTCTTTTCCCTGAACCGCGTCTCGCCCGCGCTATTGGGTTTAGGCGCAAGTGCGAGAGACAGGGCGCAAGCTCCTTGCTCCCATTAACGGTGCGACCAGAAACGCGCTTCTCGGGCGATTAGAACAGTAACGAAGAGATTGACGAAAGTAGTCGTCAGGAATTGGAGAGTCCCGAGAGGAAAAAGCACTAACATAACTCCTTCGAAAACAAAAGCAGAGAAAGAAGAAAAAAATGGGGATTCTGTGGCGGAGTGAAGACGATTAAAACGAGAGGGCTACACCATAATATGCGCAATAATCTTACACATTCATATTTCTATGCCCCACCACGGTGGTCTAGTGGCTATGGTACTCAGCTGCTGACCCGCAGGTCGCGGGTTCAAATCCCGGCTGTGGCGGCTGCATTTCCGATGGAGGCGGAAATGTTGTAGGCCCGTGTACTCAGATTTGGGTGCACGTAAAGAACCCCAGGTGGTCAAAATTTCCGGAGCCCTCCACTACGCCGTCTCTCCTAATCATATGGTGGTTTCGGGACGTTAAACCCCACAAATCTAATCTAATCTTTCATATTTCTATGGTCGCTTTCCATTCAGCTCCTGCGGTCCTTCTGTAGGACTCTATGTTAACACAGTAGCCAATCATCGTCCGCATCAAGTTCCGCGTGTTATCAAGATCCGAGGTTGTTTCCGCGGTGGAATGACAAGTATATGAACGTTTGTCTATGCATGATGTTGCTTTCTCGAGAGGCCTTCACGTGGAAAGGCATTATAGGGTAAGCAGGAAATCGGGCAGCCTTTGGACGATGCCCTGAACTTTTCAGCTGGTCGACTTCTAGCCTTCGCTTTAAAGGATATCAGGGTATTCACTTGAAGTATTTAACACGAAGCTGAAAAAAGCAGCAGCGCATTTCTTTCGCTGCACTAAGAAAGTTTGACACGTACGGCGTACGGGGATAATGACCTACATTAACAGATAAGAACACATAAGATAGCGTGTAAGAACAAGAGCATGTAATAGCTACTGCTTTTGCTTTTTTTCTTGGAGAAAGTAGGGCTATACTCTTCTCAAATGTTCAAGAGTGACATCTCAGCCAACTCTAGTCGAAGCCTGTTCTCAGGACACGAGTTTTTCGGCAGGTCCCACCACTGTTCCACGGAAGTCATACTGCATGTGAAAAAATATAATCGTCGACATTTAAATAACCGGAGTGTGCTTGAGTTGAAGACCACGTTTCCCTAATAAGGGTGGACCTGTTGCAGTTCTAGACCTTCTTGGCATGCGCAGTGAACACTGCTGCGTGGGTGCGTATTAGCTAACCTCGCTTTCAGTCTTTCTTTATTTATTAAATTTCCTCCTGAATGACATACTTTCGCCGTGAGATAATACAAACGCAGAGCAACTGCTTCCAGTAAGATGTTGCTGTAGACTTCATGAATGCTGAATAACGCTTTAAAATAGAGCTGGATTTACCAGCGCAAAACGACAAAACACATAAGGAGGGATACACAACCATAGACACAGCGCTGTGTCTGTGCATTCTTTGTTATGTGTTTTGTGTGTATGTGTGTGTGTGTGCGTGTGTGTGTGATGGTGCGTGCGTGTGTGTGTTGCGTGTGTCTGTGTGTGTGATGGTGCGTACGTGGATGCGTGCGTGTGTGCGTGTGTACGCGCGCGCGCGCGCGTGTGTGTGTGATGGTGCGTGCGTGTGTGTGTGTGTTTGTGTATGATGGTGCGTGCGTGCGTGTGCGTATGTGTGTGCTAGTAAATCTATTTTAATCATGAACCATCTCGCCCAAGCAGCAGTCTAAGCAAATAGAGTTAATGTAAGATACCCACAAAAACATCAATTTCATTAATCTTATCGTCTTAATACGTTCACAATAATTTATACTCGAAATTCTTGAAGCGCGAGGTATAATTGGTTCCAATCTCGGACACAATGTACACAAATGCTGCCCACATGACAGAAAAATGCCGCTTCATCATCTCTTTATTGTCACAGATATCTGGTTGATATGTGGGGTTTAACATCCCAAAACCACCATGTGATTATGAGAGACGCCGTAGTAGACGGCTCCGCAGATTTAGACCAACTGGGGTTCTTTAACGTGCACCCAAATATGAGCACACTGGCCTGCAACATCTTCGCCTCCACCGAAAATGCCGCCACTGCAGCCGGGATTCGAACCCACGAGCTGCGAGTCTGCAGCCGAGTACCTTAGCCACTAGACCACCGCGGCGAGGCATCACACATATCTAGTGCGTGCGTTACGTCGGAGGCATCAAACACATCGAAAATTCCACCACTATAGATGCGAGCGCACTCTCGGCGCATAAGCAATCGATAAACTCGCTGCGGAAACTGTATGACTCATCCGGGTAGCAGTGGCGAAGAAGAAACAGGCCTTTTTTATGGCCCTGAAACGTAATATTTCGCATTCGACAGAAATGACCCCCGTCAATTGCGTTTGAGTCGACGAAGACGAGCTTCTGGAAAGCACTATCTATAGCATCCCTGACGGCTGCGATTGCGAAGAAGGGCCAGAGTAGGGGCTAGTTGGTCGTGCACAGTTGACAGTTACGAGGTGCTTTCTGAACACACAGATGCACAAAAAAAAAGAACATACGTGGTACGCAACGCGAGCGTGAACTAACAACTGTTTATTTGATGCAAACATGACACATGCATACGCGTTGAGAGAAGGAAAGACAGCGGTAGTACGCGCAAGGCCACAACAAGAGAATTACGATCTTTGTCACGTCATCAATTGTGTGCGCGTGTTATATTTACATTTCACTCTCCTGTTGGGTACTACGTGTTTTCTGTTTTATTTTTCTTCTTTTTTTTGTGCGCCTTAGTGTTCGGACAACTCGTCGCAAGCGTCAATTACCAGGTCTCGGTCCTCATAAAGTGGCGCTATCGTTTCATTCGGAAAGGGTTGTTAGGGTATGTTGTTTGCTCACTCGCACCTGGTCGCCGTGGTCAACCTCTATATATATGTTGTGCGTGATCCCGAAGGTCGAGGCAAACTATATTTCTTTTAGAGGCTAACATGCGGCTCTCGTGTATGCTGCAGACTGAGGTAATTAGTACCTTAGGATCTCCAAGATGGCGGAAAGTTGCACTATTTGGAATAGCGGCCTCTAAAGAACAAGGAACCGAAGGCATGGCAAGAACGCTGCCGCAGCTTCTGGCACAATACGAAGGAAAACAAGTAGACGCGAAGCACGCATGCGCAATCGTGAAGATCGAATGGGTCATCTAACGCGTCACCGAACACTGCAACAACCAAGCAGGTATGCAAACTCTTTGTTAAGAATATTCGAGATTTTCCGAAGTGCAAAATTTTTACGGTCACAATTAGCGTGGCGCAGTTACTATTGACCGAAGCTAATCAGTGTTTGTAGGCATTTCCGCATCATATTGGGGTGCATTGAACAAAGCTTTTGTTCCTTCAGTGTGCGTGCTTTATTATTATTATTATTATTATTATTATTATTATTATTATTATTATTATTATTATTATTATTATTATTATTATTATTTACTTATTTATTTATTTATTTGCCATTGCTGGGGCACCTTCGCTAAGGACTGACAATTTTTTTTTCCGTTCACGCCGTCCACCATAGAGTTTCCCAAAATTAACTAGAGGGCACTCTGGCGCTGCGATCGTTCAGCGACAATGGGAATGATGGGTAGTACACACATTTGCCTAGTCTTCGTACTTGCGGCTCCGTTTATTGCTGTGTATCGGTTTTGTTTTGAAAGAAAGATTGAACCCTTTTGAACTTCGTGAGCCAATTTGGAAAGATAGTCTTAAAAAATAAAATGGTGAAGCGCAACCACTGAACATTTGCTAATTTATGTTTTCGTGAAAAAACAGCTCCAAGCCACACGAACACACACGGAGCCAAAGACTGGCCAGAAGTACGAAGATTAGACAAATGTGTGTACTACCCATCATTCCCATGCCCGTTGAAGCGCCGTGCGTTGCAGCTCCCGTAGACACTAGTGCCAGAGTTCCCTCTAGTAAGTATTGTGGGAAACTCTATGCCGTCCACTCCTCGGGCGGAGGCCTCCCGTCAATCCTGTGCCTCGTCGCTCCCGCCAGTGCTCGGCATTCGCTTGCACGAGTGATCGAAGCCCCCGCTCTCTCGGCGGGCGCGAGCCTTCGACGCGGTCGTCGCCGCTATTACGCAAGCGCGCCGCCGCCCGCATCCCAAGCATATCGATCCCGGTGGAGCGAACCCTTTTTGCTCGCATCCCGCCGCCGCGTTCGGGCCGTCCCACTACGGGAAGCGTCCCGCGCTCCGAATGCGGGGCCGCGCTCGGAACGCAAGGCCGTGTCAACGGCCGCCACGAATAGCGCTGCGCGCCAGCACTTGCTCCCGTGTTTGCCGTGGTATAGTGGTTCGAACACATTGGAGCGTCTCTGCTCTTTGAAGCGCCGGATTGCGGGGTAACAAATAATGGGATGGAGTAGGCGTGCTTGGATATGACCATAATATACTAGGTGAAAATTGGAATGAGACAAAAGTGATGCACCAATGAGTGAGTGAAAACTTTATTGTGGTCCAAAAGTGGCAGAGGTTGGACGAGACCATGAAGGTCCTGCGATAGATCAACCAAATGGCTCCACCTAAAAAGGTGTCGGAGGCTGGAACCTCTCAGCGATGTTTCGGGCGCTCTGGACAGCCAAGAGTTCGTTGCTCAGCTCCACGCTGTGTGCAAGGTAGCTTCGCAGTTTTTAACTCATCATAAGCCCGACTGCGCGCACTGCAAGGCAAACCAAATGTCCCACGTGTCGCCAATCAACCCGGTTTTGTGCTTGCTATACGGCAAGGTTATTCCAGCATGGTTGTTAATAATGACACGTGTCTGTCTACATGTGGACGATAACGATGATGGGGCATTTAGTGGGCACGAGGTAGTGGGCCTCTAGCTTCTTTCGAGGCCGAAGAAGACGATCTTGTGGCTCAGCTGTTGAGGACACGCTGCTTTTGTCGTGCCAAGGTGTATCTGTGTTTTATTCGCGTTGTACCGCGACAATACATCTACCACTAAACCGCGACACTGGTGGCGGTGCTGGGTAGATATATTGTCGCGGTAAATTGTCTCGTATTGTCATGATACGAGACAATTTTTCGTATTTTCATGATACATGAGCATGATATTGTCTCGTAGACGTAACAATATCATGCTCGAAGATAAGGTGGCTGCAGCAAGCGCGAACTATGAGCTATTTATTGATATTTGCTTGCTTGACAGTTGAATCTTGAGACCCACTACAGGGTCTCGAAACTGGTGCTTAATTTGATTTGATTGATATGTGAAGTTTAACGTCCCAAAACCACCATATGATTATGAAAGATGCCGTAGTGGAGGACTTCAGACATTTTTACCACCTGGGGTTCTTCAACGTGCACCCAAATCTGAGCACACGGGCCCACAACACTTCCGCTTCCATCGGCAATGCAGCCACCACAGCCGGGATTCAATCCCGCGACCTGCGGGTCAGCAGCCGAGTACCTTAGCCACTAGACCACCGCGGCGGGGCCTGGTGTCGAGGTGGAGGGGGGGGGGGGTAATACTCTTAGGCACTACAGTTTCGCTCTTCCTTTTCTCGAAAGGCTTTTTTTTTTGCGGCAACGTCAAGTATACCTGTAAGCCAAGAAGTCCTCTTGAAATACCTAACGGGGTTAGCTGGAAATTCGCATCTGACTTTATGCCAATGCGGGGTAGTTTGTCCCAAGAGCGTCTTCAGAAAATTACATTCGGGCAGAGTGTAGTAATAAAACAGCACACCGCACGTCGCACACGTTGCAAGATGGAGGTGAAAGCGGTTTAAGAACACATTGAGGAGTTTTAGAATACCGTTTGCAAGCGCTGCGGGCGTTTCGGGCGTTGCGGGCACCATATGAGTTTTAGAATAGCGTCTGCCGTGCTGCAACCGCAACTCACGATCGCAGTGACACCGTAGCCTCGAAAGCAGCGCTTGCGGGCCACATGCGGGCCGCGATCGCCGCACGTAATTTCGAATTTTCTGCGTGCGGTCCGCGAACACGAACGCCGACTCGCGTTACGACGCATGCGCAGTGGCAGTGACCGCACCGTAAGGGCTCGCAGTGCGCTATTCTAAATCTCACTATTGTCTTCATGTACGCTACAGTTATCACTGGCTAGGTGCAGCTTCCTCTCCTCTACACAATTATTGAAATCCCCGAGTCTCATGTATACCTTCAAGGTATCAGACGGATGTGTGCTGCTATAGATCACAGGACGATACGAAAAGGAAAAACGCGTGATGGTGAGTGCATCTATGTCACATGCAGTGTATTACACCCTTAGCGCCATACTTGGTGTGCAGTGCTTGTTTTGCAGCATGAGCTAAATAAATCTGAAAAAAAGGAAGTATTGCAAACTAGCGCTGCCCCGTGCCGTTTGCTCAACTTGAAACGATCCGCACATAGGTTTTTTTTTTATTCGCATCCTTTCAAGAGTAGCCGCAAAAACGCTTTAGATTTTATTTTTGAACGTTAACGAATGTGTTTCTCTACAAATGGCGTCACCGTTTCGCAAACCTGGAAGATTTTAAGAGTGGGTACCAGAAACGCTGTGAAGCGGCGGCCACTAATCATGACGGAGCGAAGGGCCGGGTTGGGGAACGATGAACTGCAGCGTTTGACATCAGCGACACTGTCACCAAGTGCGACTAGGCCCATGCTTTTGCGACAAAGTAACAACCGGCGATCCTGCTAGCGGATACATACGTAAGCTCGAACTGCGCTAACCAAGCTCGACACACTGGTCGATCGCTTAACCAACTACTTCCATAGAACAACGCCGTCTCGTCTGCCCCAGTCGTAATCAATCAAATCGCGTTTCTCGCAATCCAAAGTTGCTAACGCGGAAGATGGGCCAGACGCCCGAGAGATGGATGGGTGATAAGGATAGACGATCGTTTAAGCAGGAAAACCCAGATAGATTGTCCTTGCACATTCTGTCGCGTGGGCGACGTATAGTTCCCACGATCTTTCAGCGGGTGTTGCCGTCTTGGAACTGGTTAGTAAAACAGAGTAGACATGGGGGGCCTCGATGGTGCTTGTCTACAGCGTAAATGTGGGCGCTTCCCTCCCGCGTCGTCAAAGTGGTGCCTTGTAGTTCTAAGTACCGACGAAGCCTCTGTTCTGCGTGGAGTCGATGACGTGGTCATGGCTGAATTGCTAGCCGAATAAAGTCTTATAGCATTTATCGGGGTGTTCCCTCTGAAGAAGTTTGACCGATTGATAAGGAAGTGTGTGACTGAGAACAGCACTTCCGGTTCGGTTGAACTGGCTACTGTGCGTGCGGGCTTCGATTAAGTATGGTAATTTCTCTCGTTTTTCTCTCGTAGACTGGGTAATGTCTCCTACGCTGTATCGTAAACCACGTCTTTTCGGAAGCTGCAACGGCGATGTCCGAGACACTGCATGTATCAACAAGACTTTGCACACGAATAAGACGACGAATACGCGACGTCGAAGAAATCATAATCGCAAGCTGTGTGTAGCGAGTGATCGATAACGCAACACGAAACAGTGAATTGCTTTACTACTTCTTTTGAAAATATCAATTTAATACGCAGCTAAAAAAGCATCAGTGAGCACATCAGTCGCATTAGAAAGCTTTGCTTTACCTGTCTATTGCTTTAAAACTCTAACTCGGAGTTAACATTTCGTGCGTTGTTGCCTTGGATCGCATCACTAAGAGACCACTTCCTCGTTGATACTAATGGATGGTCCGAAAGTGTAGTCCTCAAAGCTACGTCAAGAAAATTAACTATGCGTTTCGACAACTTATGCGTGCATTGAAGCAACCATACATGGGAAGCGACATGTCTCTGCACGAGATAAAAGACCGTATAGTTAGCCACATAGTTCCAGAATGACGTTCTCGTTCTCTTATGTATGCTTCCCCCCTTTACCCGATACCCCAACGGGAGCCTTTAAGCGTTAACAAGCTATTATTATTATTATTATTATTATTATTATTATTATTATTATTATTATTATTATTATTATTATTATTATTATTATTATTATTATTATTATTATTATTATTATTATTATTATTATTATTATATGCCGTCTCAGTCCAAGGTCCGGCTGGTCTCAGCTGCTTACCGGACGTTGTCTAGGGCTCCTACTTGTTCCACTATGTCCAAAGTGTACAGTTGCTCGTCTCTCTTTTATTCATTGCCTTTCCCCCCTATGTAGGGCAGTAAACTAGACACCCGTGTGGTAAATATCGCTTCCCATTCTCTTCTTAGCTTCTCTGACTGATACTGTGTTACTTGGTTCCCTCTCTGCTTATCTAATTGAGAACTAAGTGCTAAAGGTTTTATTTTTACATTCTTCGCCGTTTATATGCATATTTAGAAGCAATGAATTTGTTTTGCAATAGATCGGCATTAAACTAACCACTTTACACAATAAAAGTCGACTAATATAACAGATTCTTTTAGACCACATTGACTAACTTCCAGTACGCTTAAAGAGAGACGAGTTAAAATTAGACGTTTAAAATGGACGATGACTCAACTATTAAATAAATAACTAATGAATAGTTTACATGACACTGCTCCACTGAAAAGCTCGCAAATCGCAGGTACCGAAGGTTTATCCCACTATATTATACATTTATCTCACTAGCAGTTCGTTCAGCGTTTCTTTACCTTTCAAGGCTATAAATAAGAGTTCTTGTGTCTCCTATTAGATAAAGCCAATGCATTTATTTAATTCGCGCTGCCAATACCGTAATGTCGACGCGTCTCCATCTGACGACAACACGTAGTGCTGAATGCTCCAAGCAGCACCTTCGTCATCCCGACAGCGACGACGACGAGGGCAGGAACGTGACGTCCGTCAGTCGCAATAAATGTCAGCGCATCATGGCCATTTCACTGTCTGGCATCTCCAGACGAGTCTATACCAACGCACACATTACGACAGACCGGGAATATATATATATATATATATATATATATATTAGGCGAGAGATTGGTGAGATAAACAGGGGGTACGATATGCGCGTGGTGCGGAATATCATCCAGACATACTGTCTGTTAAGGACCATAAATGACGAGACAACGAAAAAAAAAAGCATTCATGGCGGGGCCTGCTACGAACGTGCCGGCACAGTTTTATGAGTTTTCCGTGGATTTCACGTAAACTACAAAAAGGTCAACGAATAACGATGCTTGTCGACCCATCAAGTTTCTTTCGTACGCTGTATTCGCTGATTAGGGAAAGAGTTCCGAAAACAGTAGAGGTCACGTAGCTTTAGGAAATCACACAAACTACAACAACAACAACAACAACAACAACAACAAAACTAGACGTCAGAGTGAGAGCATCGTCGCGGCTCATCGAGTGGCCGCAACAATTCGTATACACGGACGCAGATGACGACTTTGCACGACGATGCGATTTATTATGTTATTATTTTAACCTGGTCAATCCCTCACCAGTAAGCTCTTTTCGTTTTGCTTTTGACAGGTGAGCTTATGTTTGTGATCTTTCTTGTTGGCATAGCCACATATTTCATTACGCAGTTATGTTTTTTTTTTGTTTTCGGTAGTGAAGACATGACATAAAAGCTGCAGACAGCAGATGGGGTTTTACGCTGCATGCCTGTTCAATAAACTACGAAACGCTCCGCAATACGAAAATCAAAACGATTTCTTTGTCTTTTTTTCTCAACACAATGAAGTAGCCAGCCTGTGTAAGCCCTGACTAACCTTTCTGGCTCTTTAATTCGTTTTTCATCACGTGCATTTGTTAAAATCAAGAGAGATTTTAGCATCCCTCGATGATTCCCGACCACCGATTGACACCGACGTGATTGTGTCGCACAATCTCACCGGTCGAGACAACTAGGATAGATGCGCATATCATGGGTACAGGGAG
Organism: Rhipicephalus annulatus; assembly: GCA_013436015.1. Classification (NCBI taxonomy): domain Eukaryota; kingdom Metazoa; phylum Arthropoda; class Arachnida; order Ixodida; family Ixodidae; genus Rhipicephalus; species Rhipicephalus annulatus. The sequence continues at coordinate 194,094 of WOVY01002283.1, read as the reverse complement.
AGAATATACTATCTGTCGAGTAGTGTGTACGCGCTACGTGGATTTAGTATACCGTAGCCGTGCGTGTGGCGGGCAGGCTGCTCCCTCTACTTACTAATAAAAGAGGTTGGGGGGGGGGGGCGCAACATTTGCCCCATACATTGGCTTAGTAGGTAGGGGGGGATGCTGTGATGAACCCTTGCCCGCTACCCCCTTGAAGAGGTGGCCTGCACACTCTTATAAATACTGCTACTAATAAACATGGTTGACCTTCTCATGTTTGACGTCCGAGTTGGAGTCATCCATGGAGGAAGGAAAGCTGAGGAGAGACCCTCGCCAAATAGCCCTGCCGCGGTGGTCTAGTGGCTAAGGCACTCGGCTGCTGACCCGCGGGACGCGGGATCGAATCTCGGCTGCGGCGGCTGCGTTTTCGATTGAGGCGAAAATGCTGCATGCCCATGTGCTCAGATTTGGGTGCACGTTAAACAAGCCCATGTGGTCGAAATTCCCGGAGCCCTCCACTACGGCGTCTTTCATAATCGTATGGTAGTTTTGTTACGTTAAACCCCACCTATTTTATAGTATTATTATTATTATTATTATTATTATTATTATTATTATTATTATTATTATTATTATTATTATTATTATTATTATTATTATTATTATTATTATTATTATTATTATTATTATTATTATTATTATTATTATGACAGGCCCTCACGAAGTGAGCTGCTGAGCTAAAAGTGCGTCGGAATTAACATGCTCTTTCTAGAAGGGCTGCATAGGACACCAGGCATGATCACGCCGTCGTCTCGTATCGTCTGCATCACCACTCGATTGACCGCGTTGTTGGTAGCCGGCTGGAGTTCTGGAAGTGCATTCTTGTGCAGCGATTGCGCTTCAAAGATGGTGCAATGTATTAGAAGCCTACAGTGAGCGTTGATTTTTCACTGTTGCGAGTTTAGTTCATATCGCTTGAGGTCGAAAGCGGTCGTTCTCGAAGCTCGCGACCACTTCTCTAAAAATGGTTGGCGCCATAGTCTTGCTGTTTTACTTCGGCATTGTGCTGTTGCGTGCCGCAACAAAGTAAGCCTTGAATTCAAAGAAGAGAACGGCAGCGTCTACAGCTCTTAATGCGAGAGGCGGTGGTGGTGAGCCGTTCTCGTGCATACGACGGTCGCAACTTTCGGAAATCTGTGCGTTGCCCACTGTTCTCACTGGAGCTTGCCGAGGCAATAATTAGACGTGTCTGACAAGGTAAGCCCATTTATTGTTTGAATTATCGCGTTCTCTTCACGATTTGCGCGTGGTAACCTCATCTTTGGCCAAGTTTTTTACGGGCGAAGCTCCTTATAGAGTGGCTTGCGCGTCCCTCGTTGTAGCGCGTAACCACCGGTGGCACATACCTGAAAGAGTGGTCCTTAGAATGTCCGCTGGATGGCGGCACTTGTATATGATGAATACATAATGAAAAGATTTGAGATGGCTGTACTTGGAGTGTTCACTAGATACACGGACGGACGGATGGACATACAGATGAACGGACTGACTGACTGACGCACAGACGGACGGACAGACAGAGGGGTGGACGCATGGACGGACGAACAGACAGAGGGACGGCCGCACGAATAAATGCACGGACAGGCGGACCGACAGCCAGACGAATGAATGGACAGACGGACGTACGGACGGATGCATGGACGTACGCATGGACGGATGGATAGACGGACGCACCGAAAGTCACACGAATGGACGGACACACGGACGGACGCAGGGATAGATGCATAGACAGACGAAAGAAAGAATGAATGGATGGATGGAAGCACGGACTGACTGACGAACGTTCGATCAATCATCAATCACTCTGTGGATATGCTGTGAATTTTTTTTTTCGATATGGTCGCAGTCGGCCGATTCACGCTGCTGCGAACGTACGCACATATCGTGACACACATAGGCAAACAATGATTCGTAGGTGCTTCATCTGGCAAAATAGCAATACAAATAAAATAACGATTCACTGTTACATTATGTTCCGTACCCCGAACTTACCATGTCTGCAAAAGAAAACAGATACTCGCAGTGATTATCAGGCCAATTCGCGCCGTTACTCTTTTGCATTCAGAGGATTAAACACGAAGCGCAAAGCTGCAAGTTTAATGTGAATTCACAACACGAGTCGTAACGAGGCCGCGAATGGCACACATGCACTATAAGAGCGAGTATCGCAGCAACTTTGCTCCTAATACGCACAAAAGTTTTTGTTTTTCCGGCTCGTCCATCAGATGGCGGCGGCAATGCCGCTTGGCGCGTCCGAAATCGGCTCGCGCGGTTCGCTTCCCGGACGGTGGCGCCTGTTGCGCATGCCTGAACCGCCGAAGCCTGACCACCCTTGTCAGGAGGAGTCCTCTACTCTTCCCCCCTTTCCGACTTCACAAAATGTAGCGTAAGGGCCTCTCCTCGGTATATTCCTTCATCCGTGGAGTCATCCTTGAATATGGCGAATATTCAAGGAGGAATATTCGCGCTGACTATGACGTAGAAGCAGTCTGCTTTCGTGTTCTTACTTCCTCCCACAATAAGAACGTTGGACTGTCTCTTTGAAGGCAAGCATTTGTCGACCTTAGCGCTCAAAAGGACCGTGTAAATTCAAAAAAATTCCAACAATACCCTTGACGATGGCGTTAACGCAGTGGGAAAAATTACGCCATCTCAACGAAGTTAATGATGGAAGAGCTTGCGAACCCTCTTGATGAGGCCCTTCTTGTAGGATGGCTTGTTAACGAACCAGCGCTTGAGGTGTACGTCGAAAGGCGGCGTCGTCGGACACGTTCCACTGCAGGCGCAGCTGCACGAGAGGAAACTCTCGTCGGAATGCGCGGGACTGGTCGTTGTGGATCAGGCGATGGTGGTTAGGTAGTTGTCAAACCACAAGTGCAGCAAGAGGGATAGTTATGCCAGAGTGAATCCCTTTGCTATCTGCAAAAATGGTGACGCCTGTGTCAGCGCACCGTCAATTGAATTACTTGATTGCAAGCTGACATATTTGAAACAAAAAAAAACATAATGATGCTACAAGTATAGTCGTTTGTCACGTGCATAGGTTGCACGCGTATGATTTGTCCTTTCTTCCTGTTGCTTTTCTCTTTCGCTAGAATAAATCAACCAATTGTCAGCCAGCGCTCGTGTTGTTCAGTATTTCTCTGTGATTTGTCTCTGCGCTGTTCCAATATGAAAACCACGAGTGTTGACATGGCTTACAGCCGTGGCCGAACGAGCACTCGAGGAAGTCGCGTTTAGAGCGCGTGTCGGTGCCACCACCACACGTTTCTCCTTTCAAAACAATATCTTATCGCCCAAGGCGCGCACTGTTTGCGGACTAAAGACAGTGAGCTACTCCGCCATCAAGGTATGGAACACTCTGCCTTTGAGACTGAAACCTGTCCCTGATTAAATGCCTTTAAACATTCACTTCGCCTTCATCTGAATCCTTCTTTAAACTTCTGACTTATGTGTAGTTACTGTCGTTGCCTTTTTTGTCATACATTTTCATATTTTTTTATTCATTTCTAATAATTTGTTTTTCTTCTTAAATATTTGTTAGTGTTTACTCCTAGCGATTGCTTCGTTTGCACTGTATTAGCTTCACTTTTTTTAAATTCCCTTTTCTGTGTACTTCAATATCAAATATTCTCTATGTTATTCCATATCATAATGCCTCTTTTATTATTTTGTACGCATATTGACGCTTATTTAAGGCGATCTTGCTTCTGTTTTTATTTTTTCTTTGTGTATTTTATAACAAGAGGTCCCATCGCGATGTTTACATCAAGGTACCTCTTTCTGTATACCTCTCCCTATATGTAACTCCCCACCCAATTACGCTCCATAAACTGAATAAACTGAAACTGAGCCTGAAACCAACCTCAGGTAGCGACCGCTTTAGGCGCTTGACATTCTGCGCCCGCTCCGATTGGAGGTTCTCTTGCCGCCGCTTGCGTGCCTCCTCTGCCTCGCGGGCTCTCACTTTGGGATCCGCTTGTCGACGAGCGCGCTTTGCCTCGGCTGCGCGAAGCACTCATCGCCGCCTCTGCATCGCTGGCTTGCGATTGCTGCCTATGCTGGCGCCTTTCTCCAGTCTCGCAAGCTCTCACCACGGGGTCTAGGTGGTGGGCCGCCGCGTTTCGGGCTCTCCGCACCGCTGCCTTCGCTTCTAAGGTGTTCGGAAGCGCGCCCAAAGCGCTCCCCTCGAGAACTATAGCGTACATGCCAAGGGACATGCTCCGAACATACGAAGCTTGGCGAGTGTGATCTTAAAAGTGTGAACTTCGCCTTCATTCCGGCTGATTTAATTTCGCACCCGATAGTTCTGCTGCGAATCATAGTTTAGCCGAAATATATTGACGGGAGCGTAACGAAGGAATGTAACGTTTGGCGTTTAGTCCAGCCTTGATTTCCTCATCTTCCACAACCTGTGCTGCGCGCACATCTATGATTGCGCAATAAGCGCTGATATCAGTGTGCGCGAATCACTGGTTACAGCTTTAGTTCTCCCTCTCATTTCTGTTGTTACCCTCTTTCCCTCCCAGTGTATTGATAGTATGTGGGTTTTAACGTCCCAGAACTACCATATGATTATAATAGGCGCCATAATGGAGGGCTCTGGAAATTTGGGCCACCTCGGGTTCTATAACGCGCACCTAGATCTAAGTGAACGGGCTTCAACATTTTGTCTCCATCGAAAACGCTACCGCCGCTGCTGGGATTTGGTCCATGACCTTCGGGTTAGCAGTCCAGTGCCATAACCACCAGACCACCGCGGCGGGGCTCTCTCCTGGTGTAGAGTAGCAGACCAGATGCAACATGGTTCATTTGAAAGTTAATTAGGGTTAGAAAATATTGAGGAAATGGTGCGGGAAGAGCGCAAGACAGGATGAGGAAAAAAGGAGGCGCCAATCGTAGGTAAAACCACACCACCCGGTGCCATATCAGATAAGGTACCTCTCTTCTCTTTAAAAAACTAAATCAGCTGGATGTGTGGTTTCCCTAATAATAATAATAATAATAATAATAATAATAATAATAATAATAATAATAATAATAATAATAATAATAATAATAATAATAATAATAATAATAATACCTTTTATTTCTTCAAATAAAACAGTACTTGTGACTAGGCCTGGAAAGCCAATTGGTGGCTTGAGTGGCAGAGCCTGGCAGACAGCAAAACAAACCGGACGCGTTACAAGATTGCATTTCATGGCCTAAGAGGGATGATAGGACAAAAAACAACGTGCATATAAGAGTAGAAACAACAGGGCATACAAGCAATAGTTACAAGCATTATACAATAGTTACAGCAATTGAAAGTGAAAATCAAATGCTGGAAATCAAATGCAGTACATTTAGCAATGAAGGCGTTCGTTGTACCATGCACTTGACCACGGCTGTGTTCTCGGTTAAGTTCCCTGCCTTTTTGTTTCTACCTGAATTTTTTTACCTTTCCGTATATGTTGATTTCTGAAAAGTAAAACTGGAAGAAAATGCAAGAAAAAAACAGATGTGTACATAAACTAAGCAAACTCGATTCTGCCTTACTCCCGCACAAGAGCACGCAAATATTTTTCTATAGTTTTCTCGTCAAACGTTAGGAGAGGTTATTACCCATCGTATATAGGTTTACGCAACCGTCTTGAAATAACGCATAAATCATACCGCACGAACGCCTCGCAAATCTATACTCTGGAAAGGTGGTATATCACCGCATAATAAACAACGTGATAAATTCTATTTCTGAGTACACGTGGCACTCCGTAAATAACAGCTAGTTTTCTCGTGGTTAAGGGGTTCCCTTTAATAAGAAAGAAGTGCTTTCAAGCAACTCTCCTGCTACTACCTATTTTCGCGAAAAGAAAGGGAAACAAAAACAACAGTTTAAGATTACTGTATAGAGATCTTTTTCTTTAGCGTTTCAACGCCCTTCATCGCTTTCGTAAACGCAACTAAAACGACTCTCAAAGCCATTCACCCTCGCTAGAAAACATCGTTGGCGTATACGATTAGCGTTGTTTAGAATGGTGCGATGGGGCGTAGCAAACAAACAAACAGACGAGCAAACAATTAAACAAAAACAACATGCACGCCCGTTCCCCGTGGTAAGTTCAAAACCAATCGAGCACCTGTTGGCAGTGCAGCCGCGCAAGTTAACTAACCACTGGGCGTTCGAATTCTTACCGGGAGTCGAAGAACACTGCGGAAGAAAGGTTATTCAAGTTCGTTTAACAACAGGCACTTTCCCCGCCAGCATGCACCGTACATCACCGCCTCAGTATCGTGTTTACCGCAAGCGTACTCACCCGCTGAGCTTGTGAATCACGTCAGGGCTGGTTAAACATTAGCATCCGTCAATCGGCTGCAGAGGGAGAGGTACACCTACGCTACCTTCAGATCCCGTTCGCGCACAAAAACCAATCCGGCGAGAGGGTGATGCGATTTTCGTTTTTTATTTGTTCTCTTAACAATATAGTCAGCGCAAACTGAATGCAAGCAGCTGCGGCATTGCACTCGCTGGTTTGTTTCGCAGTTAAGGCTGTATTGATTTACGCCGCCTCGTTCGTGTTATATACATAGAAATAACGACTTGCAAAGAACTTGATTGTACGTCGCGAGCAGCGTCCCCTCGTCGACCGTTTTCTACTTTCTCTTTCCCAACTGTTAACGCTAATCATTGGTAACGGCGTGCTACGGGAAAGTGCGTCGGCCCCTTTGGCATAATTGGGGAGACAGGTACACGGAACGCAGCGCTATATATAATTGGTATAACGCCTGAGCGTTTATGCATGAATTCGATTCCCCGCAACTACCAGGCTGGGTGTCGAGTGTTCCTCTTTTAAAATTCTTCATTAATTTATTGTACATTATTTTTTCTTGCTGGCCAACATTGATCCAACAGTTGCGGTGTCTCTAAACGTTTTCAGTGAATAATGCATCGGATTTTGAAGTAATTGCTGTTAACTACGTACAGTGACCATGACGACGACTAATATCTATCCTCCAGAATCTGACCGTTAGAAACTTGTCAGTGCTAACTTAAAAAAACTTTGTCGACGTTTAACCGAAGAACATCATAGCTGGCGATTAAACTTGGGCGAATGTAATGATGATACTCATACTGATGCCTATATAAGTTAGCCTAAAGAGCTGAGCTGGGAGTAAACGCACAGTGCCTGTATAGCATTTAGCAGCACTAGTCATTACCACATCTAATTTGCGTCACCGAGCAAAAGCTCACGAACACCGACTGGAATGTACTGATGCCTGTCCAGTGTCTGCACCATGTGCGTCTGGTCTTTTGTAGCCGCGTTTGTTTTGTGCAAACGGACTGCTATTCTTGCACAATATGCGCCCATTCCAGCCGCGATTTTGCTGATCATTATTGTCTTCGTAGGCTGAAGCGTCAGCCTCTGCAAATGTCAGTTGTCGTTAAATTCAGTTGTTATGAAGGTGAAAGCCTTAGAATGCTCATCAAACCTGGATATTTACCATCGGCGTGTCGCGTCCAGCGGCGTCAGGGACGAGTGATGGATGAATAAATGAAACACTTAATTGGAATTCCGAAGGATTCCACACCTGTTTTATAGGCGTAGGATCGCGGACCGCTCCCAGGTAGAGACGAGGAGGCTAGCCTCACCGCCGCAACGTGGGCCTTCTAGACAGCCTTGAGTTGTTGTATGAGGACCGGACTCGTGAGCATTAAATGAAAGGCATTTGGGGGAAAATTCCCAATTTTTTCTTTGTAAAAGGGGGAACCGCCAGAGCAAGTGGTTAAACTCGTTGCGATTGTGGCAGTCCAGACAAAGTTTTGAAATGTCGGAGTAATGGCTATAGCTTACGAGGCTAGGGTATGTTCCCGTCTGAAGCATGCGAAGGGAGATTGCCTGTGGCCTAGACAACTTTTCGTGTGGCTATGGAAAAGACCTGCGGCCTAATTGATAGCGCTTTGTGATCTCGCTGAAGGTAGTCAAAGTGTGCCTAAAGTGAAGGTTGGAAGCTGACTCCTCTGTCTGAGAAGCACAAGTCCCGGCGCGGTAAGTGAAGCCTCGCGCCTTGGAGTGGGCTAGCTCGTTGACATTGGGAAGGCCCCCGACCTTCAAGCCAAGGTGAGCAGGAAACCAAATAATTATGTGGTGGGTGTGTTCCTTGTGAACGAGAGTTCTCAAAACTTCCTTGCTCACGGAACCACAAGCGAAGGCCCTAGCAGCGGATTTTACAGTCCGTATAAATATCAGTTCTTCGTGGATGAAAGAGAACTAGTGCAATGACCACCTGTTCTTCTTTGTAAGAAGAAGTGGTTTGGACCACCCCTGAGGATAAAATCTGACCCTTAGTATTTACGGCCACTACTGCAAAGTGAGCGAAAACGCCGTACTGGGCGGCATCAACAAAGCATGAAACAGACGAGTGGGTGTGAGCTTGAGCTAAAAGAGAGGAGGCTCGAGCGACACGCCTGCCCACGTTGTAATGTGGGTGCTTATTTTGTGGAAGGGGACATACTTTGAAGCGAGAGCGTATATAATCATCAAGTGGCTTATTTCGCACTTCGAGCGTCAGGGGGTTGACTCCAGTGTCAACCAGAATCTGGCAACCTGTGCCGTTTGTTGAACCTTGATAACTTCTTTAAGCGTGTTGTGGACTACAAATTTTATAAGGTTCTCAGTGCTTGTGTGCACAGAAATGCCAATAAATGTCTTGATTATTTTCCTCCTGAGGATGTTCAATTTATTTCTCTCTTGGAGTTGCCACCTGTGCATAGATGCGACAAAGTGATTAAAAAAATAATCCCAACGACGTGACGTCACCATTTGCCGTCTCATTAACATGGCATACCTCCGAAATTCGTCACTATATTACACCATTATGACGTCACAGTGACGTAGCTTCACTTGGCGATGTCATGACATCCCATCGTAACTTGTTCAAAGGCTGTCCGATCATGAAGGCAATACAAAACCGGGTGAGAGGCAGTGAGATACCACGTAACTGAAGAACGCTTTTGAAGGATGGAAGGACAGCATTACTACATCGGCGGAGAGAAACACGACCATAACTTTCGCATTGCCAGTCATCTGAAGTGAGTACGTCAAAGACCCTATGCGTTTTTTTTTGTACATAATACTCATCATTCATTATGTCTCCTCTCAATGGCGGGTCATGTTGATCAAGTATGACAGACAGACAGACAGACAGACAGACAGACAGACAGACAGACAGACAGACAGACAGACAGACAGACAGACAGACAGACAGACAGACAGACAGACTTGATAGACAGACAGACAGACAGACAGACAGACAGACAAACAGACAGACAGACAGACAGACAGACAGACAGACAGACAGACAGACAGACAGACAGACAGACAGACAGACAGACAGACAGACAGATAGATAGATAGATAGATAGATAGATAGATAGATAGATAGATAGATAGATAGATAGATAGATAGATAGATAGATAGATAGATAGATAGATAGATAGATAGATAGATAGATAGATAGATAGATAGATAGATAGATAGATAGATCAAGTAGTCTTCTCAGCCCACGACAACAACTTAGACAATGGTCGCACATTATTTTATCGGCTTGTTTGTCTACGAGCGAATCTCCCTAACCAGAAAACACTCGACTCATTCTACATTAGAATAAGCCAACGACCTCAATGAACGTCGAGTAACAATTGCGACGTTAACGTTATTGCCTTTTCAGAAACCATGAGTCGGAACTCGTAAACTGTTTGTGCCGACTATCTACTTGTTTTCGTCCAACATCCCATGATTTCAAGGGCCCCGTCTAAACCTTACGGCCCACGTCTCTAACCGAGACTTCCATTATATTCACGGGCTCATTCATACAAAATGTTTCTGATAAGTCGAGAGAGCACTTGACACAGCGAACGATGTTTACAGCTTCTGGAGAACGCACTCCGTATCACCATTCAGAAATGGTTAACGTTTACAACTGGATAGTCGTTGTCTATGACAACGTATGATCGAGCGGTGTTTACAGTATCACGCCCTCTCCACTACGCTCGTTGCTTGCCGAGGCAGTAAACAGCGAATAACTGCCACGTCTTTCCCGTCGGCGCAGTGCCGGCGGTAGTAACTACGAACCCTAAACAAACAATCGTACGGTACGAGCCGTGATATTGCTGCAAATGGTCGTGCTTTTACAGTCGTACTTTGTCACCGACCATAACGCATTATACTGGGCCCTACACGTGTTGGAACACAATACGTACGCGCGCCTCTTAAGCAGACGTTCGTGCCGATAAATTCTCGCTAACACGGCAGCACTGCGCGCTACCAGTAAGCCATGAAGTAAAGGTGAACAAGATGCTCTCATTATGGGGAATCGTGAGATAGTGTGTAAGTATGACACGTAACCCTATCGCATAACAAACACGTTAGAATCAGTCCGTCATGAACCAGAAATACACCAGCATTAGTGGCTGCAGTCCACGTTTAGCCGAAATTACTCAACAGCAGCCAAAATAAGACATTATTTATACGATGCTGACCAACAGTCGCAGATATTAACGGACATATGTACTAGATGTGCAACATGAGAAAGAGAGAACGAAATGCATCTAGTATTATTTTTGTATGAACTCGCCATTCTCAGTCCCTTCACCATTAGACAACTTTTAACCGCATTAGCTACGCTTCGAAAATTGTTAGCGTGGGTTGTATAGAAACTTTCTGCGAAAACTGTACTAACCATTTTTATAACTAGATTGTACAGTATGTTACATACTTGCCAAGTGTACCAACCCACTGTCTTTACGCTCCGGTTGTATGGTATGGTTACTTGAGGCGTCAAATTAACTCACCAGTGAAATATGGTTACTTTTTGAGGCAACTGTACAGAATCTTATTTCATACTTTGCATGATTACTTGCTGAGGCAAGAGTGTAGTACAATATTCGTTACACTCCGATTGTAGGTGAACGGCTCCTTGCTGCGCCAACTTCAAGCTTGACCGGAAACCCAATTCTTAAAACTTCTCTTTCGCAAGTCCGTTTTTGGATTCATAAAACCAGCTTCGGTAATGATATGTTTCGGATCGTGATCGAATGAAATATTCCTCTTATAAAAATTTTTTGGTGTCAGTACTTTTTTTTGAATACGGACTCAACCTTAGGGCTTCTTCGTTTCGTTACTTGACCAGGCAGCACACCCCCTCTCCGTTTTCACGTTTTTTTTTACATGGCAACGTTTGTTGTAATCGTAGCACATGTTCAAGATAGCGTTCCTACTAGCTTTCTTGCTTTCTTTTTTTAACGGCGAATCTTTTGTAGTTCACCGTCGTTTGTGAGGTGTTGCTAAAAGATCCAGAGATGGGTATACGCCGCAGGGATCGAACGAGCCCCACTAGCAAGTACAGAAAGTATGAGCGTTAAAGGGAAAACTTAAGCGGGGCACGTGAACGACGCGAGAGAGATAGATATAAAGAAAAACAGACAGACAGTAAGAAAGAAATGCGATAGAAAAAAAGAGAAAAATAAATAGATAAAGAAAATAAACGCAAAAATGGAATGAAAAACAAGTAGAAAGAAAGAAAAGGACAGCGAAACAGATAAAAAAAGAGAAAGAAAGACAGAAAGGAAGAGTGAAAGAAAAACAACTATAAACAAGAAAGGAGGAAAGAGATAGTAAGATAGAAAAAATATAGAGAAAGACAGAGAAAAATGTACAAAGAACGAGACACGAAAAAGAAATAGAAAAACAGACAGCAAGGCACAACGCATCTACATTTAACGTCGGTATAGAGTTTTGATACCGTTCGTGTACACGACGCTGCGGGATGCTGCGTTTCGTGACCAGTGAATCAAATAAAGGTTTAGTTTTTGAAGATAAGGAACCGTACTTGCTGTTCGAATGTACGCCAAGTGCGATGACCTTCTTCCCCCCCCCCCCCTGTGTTTTGTGTTTCACAGCGGGACCCGCCGTGAAACACAACCCAGGTACAGGCGTACATAAGGGCAAATTGTGCGATGCTTCGGCAACCAACTACGTTCAAACTCATCAGCGTTCACTGTATCACATTTGCAACCCTTAATGCGGTGCCTGGAAACGCCGACTGAGCCGTGGAAATCTCATTCTTTCCGCTTATTTCTTAAATAACACGCGTACAGTGCTAGCACTAAGCGAATTGAGCCAATCAAAATTTCTGGCTAGTCGCCTAGATTCTTTTATCTCCACTCGCACAGCCGGAAACAAAAAAAAAACGAAGTGAAATAAGCTGATCGCGCACTTTAGTCATGTGAGGCTAGCAATTGCGGATGGGCGGCTGCACGGCAAAGCACTGCAGGTGACAGTTCACTTATGATATTACAAGTACATAGACCAGTGTAGAGTAGATACACTGTGGACGTCACCAAACTTTGTCTTTGCGTTACGAAGGGCGCCAGAACGACGGAATAATAAGCAAGACCACCCGGTTCTAATCTTTCTTTAGGATTAGTACAACTAGTGGGAAACTACTGTAACTCTGTTTACCTTGGTCTGTTAGCTTTAAAGCAACAACTAAATGCATGGAGACGCAAAAGAGACCCGTTTAACGCGTAGAGCTTCTGGATGTTGCAAGATTTAACAACTTCACGATCCCTTTTCAACGATGTCGCGGAAGACTGAAGCACGGAGTAGCAAAGAAAGATTGGCGCAACGTCTCGCAGCTGCAGACTGTGAGCAAACATTACAGGTGGCCCGTTTCGAGACAGGGTCGGTGTTTACAACGTACTAATGCGCCCTCTTTAAGTGCGCCTTCGGGTCTCACCTTACGCGTAGCCTGTTTCGCAACGGCCATTCGGGAAAAAAAGAGAGTATATGCTTTCAGTCTGGACTCGTTTCTTATTTTGTTTTCGTGGTTCCGTGAACAACTTGCTTGTTCAGTGTAGGTATTAAAATAACAAGGCATTAAACAGACTAATTTTGTTGCAGTTTTATTGTTGAGAGCAGGCGAAGCACTTCAGGCTAAAAGCGGGGCGCCCCTGAGCCACGAATAATATTTGCTCTCTATCCTCTCCTAAAGAAGCAGAGGCTGTGCCAAACCAGTTTTCCCAAAGGTGGGGTTTACTAATTAAAAGTTACAAACCAATATGCTTGCACTTTTTTGCCTTGTTAGCGTGTTTTTTTTTTGTTTGTTGACATTGAAAGTTAGCCACAGCAGTTTATATTATGTGCAGCACGGCAAACTGGCCTAGTTAGTTTACCCACTCATTTCTTTCTTTCTTTCTTTCTTTCTTTCTTTCTTTCCTTCTTTCTTTCTTTCTTTCTTTCTTTCTTTCTTTCTTTCTTTCTTTCTAAGAAGCTTCTTCTATCTGATCTCCTGCTGTCTAATGTTTGGACTTTGCCTCACTAAGGGTCGCATTGCAAGAAAGCTGTCTCCAAGGAGGTTGCAGAGAGAGGGATAGGCTAACTAAAGGCAGAGAGGTTAACGAGAAAAAAAAAAACTTTTTTACTGTCCTACACTGTAGAAGGGGTAAAAGTGAATAGAACGATAATGAAAGGAAAATGAGAGAAAACGACTCTAAGATATTGGCTTATTGTGCCCATCTGTATGACTGTAAGTTAGAACAGTGTCAGAGATCTACATACTGCACAAATAAGTCTGTGGAGTATACGGTTGACGGACTCGCATGATAGAATGTATACTCTTCCTTGATTTCAAGGAAGTCAAGCTGACATCGCATATATTTTTGCAGGCGTAAGACTGCTTCTCACAGGAAGAGAGCATCCCTTTTAGGTGGTTGGTCGGTCTTGTCGATTGATTGATATATTAACTAATTTGTCATCTACAGAATGGAGTTAGCACCGCAATCAGTGTTCGCAGCTGACTGATTCACCTGTTCGCCTCTTTTCCGAAACGTATACAACTTCTGTGTAGCATAAATATTCACGAGGCTCATTTCCGATGGAGGAAATGCTCTACGATGGAGGAAGAGCTTTACATTAGGTGATATTTAGAGCAGTGAAACACGAGAATGAAAAGAGAGGACGTAACACGTGTGCTAACTTTCAACGAACTTTTTCGTTTCTTGTTGGGGTGGAAGCGCGCGTATTGTGCCCTTCATTCTTGTTGTTATGTTTCATATTGCACTAAATATTGCCCAATGTCTTATCAACAGTGCCTCATCTCTCCCCATGTGCTCATTGCGCCCTTCATTCTCGTCGTTGTGTTTCATTGCACTAAATATTACCCAATGTCTTACAAACAGTGCCGCCTTTCTCCCCATGTGCTCGACATTCGCCTTGAACCAAGTTCCTATAGATGTGTACGACTCATTAGAATATGTGAGACAATTCAATACTTGCACAGACACAGCGCCTGGTTACACGATGTTGCAGGTTAGTTCAAGTCGGGAGTTTTCGCGGCTTGGACCGGAAATAGGACGCTGACAGGCGTGTGCAAAAAAAAAATGCCAAGCTCACTCGGACTCACTCATGAAATATATTTTGCCCTTAAGGCCCACACGGACTCAGGCTAGTCAGAATTTTGTTCTACCATACTCACCCCGACTCACACTCACTAAAATGTGTTCTTCGAACGCACTCGTTCGGGCTCAAACTCGCCTTAATACTCGCACACACGCACATCATCGCACACACACGCACATCACCGCAAGGAAACGAACGTCTGTGAGTGGTGCTAGTCGGCGAAAGGCCCGCCGCAGTTTCGAGCAATTGTGTGGCTTTGTGCAAGAACTCCCCCGGCTTCGCTCAGACTCGGACTGACGGCTCCACTCGAGTTCTAGTGAGCCTGAATATTGTCGACTTAAGAGTGAGTTTGCCGACTTATGAACGCTGATATAGTAACTCGGGGAAAAGGTAAGAAAACTGATGTGATGGAGCAACTCGGCCTATACTCCGCGCTGGTGGTGAAATGACATAAAGGCTGGTCCGGCCGTTTCCAGCGCAAGACGTACGTTCCGGCGCTTATTCTCGATGCCGCCAGGCGCCCATTCTTGTGTGCTTGGGTGTGTTTGTGTGTTTATTGCGGCAAAATATCGTGCCTCAGAAAGCACCAGTTAAGCTTTGTCCTTGCGAATCTCTTCCATCTTTCGCTAAGATCACCTTCGCTCAGCCACCTTCCCTCACCCCCCACCTTCCCATATCGCCATGCTCGCATACTGCTTGCAGAAAATAGAGCCACTTTTCCTAACAGCACCTCCTCCCACTTATCCCCTTTTATTGCCTTGATTTTTGTTGATCAACACTTTAGAACGCCAGGCTGGCGCCAAAGAGACGTCTTCTTCTTCTGGTTCTTCAGGCGCCTTGATGATTATATTAAGTGAAGACGTTGCTACTATGACTTGGGAAACACGACAGCACAAATTATTTATAAACCTTAACAGCGAAAGCAAGCGAGATACAGAAAAAGAGAGAAAGAAAGAAAGAAAGAATAGGAAAAAAAATAGACATAAATAGAGACAAAGGCTGAACAGAATTACTGGGAAAGAGAACAGGAAAATGAGAGAAACTCGAAAAGAAACAAAGCTTCCCAGCTCCGCAGTTCCTTCACGCTAGGCACCAAGAGATTGATGTGAGCTTTTTGTTTTTACGTGAGTACTGAAGAGCTAACTGCCGTGGAATATCGTGCATGCTATCTCAACCGTCCGTAACGTAAAACAAAGTGACAATGTACACACACACACACACACACACACACACACACACACACACATATATATATATATATATATATATATATATATATATATATATATATATATATATATATATATATATATATATATAAGGGAAAGAAGAAGTGTATACCTAAGGTCTCGTTTTTCCGTGTTTTGACACAATATTAATGAGATCTAACAGACAGTAATGCCAAGGAACGTATAGGGGAAGTTATTAGAACCAATGGAATGTAGATAAGAAGAAAGAAAAGTGGGTGAAAAAATGACCTGCTCACGGCCGGTCATTTTTTCACCCACTTTTCTTTCTTTTTATTTACATTCTGTTGGTTCTAATAACTTGCCCTATATATTTTTTGGCATTACTGTCTGTTAGATCTCATTATATATATATATATATATATATATATATATATATATATATATATATATATATAGAGAGAGAGAGAGAGAGAGAGAGAAGGAGGAAGAACAAGGAAGTGAACAGGTCACAATACACAAACCGAGTGCTGCGAGCTGCGTATACCTGTAGATAACCAATTCATTCTGTTGTCACCTTCGAGAACTTCACGGGAGCTCGTGCGGCTTACAGGGATGATGAGCTGCGTAGCCAGGCTTTGAAAATCTTTTCTCCGGCAAAACAAAAATCTGATCAGACCAAACCTTCTCAAGGCACACTACACAGTGTAGCGACGTCTGCGAAGTTGAAGACAGCGGTCAGCGGTACAAGGGGTAAAAACTTACCTCCCGCTGCGGCGGATACCGATGTGTCAGAGAGATGTCCCCGCAGGTAGTTTCAGTTATAGACGGGCCAGTTGTCACAACAAATCGCCGCATTGTGTGCAGCTGTCGCTAATGTGAAACATGAGAGAACAATTGCTACAACAAATAACTAAAACATCTATGAAAATCAATCAACGTTAAAAAAAAGGCAACAGCAGTATTGGTGAAACCAGTGAAAAACTCGGCGGACATGAGCTTCACCTTCAGGAGCATAACGCGATAGCTTAATTGAATCACGCGACCATCGCTTTCTCAACTGCTGGCCTTCTTTGAAATCCTGGTGAACGCCTCGACTTCACCGCAAGAAAACGAACGTCTGTGCGGGTGCCAATCAGTGAAGGGCACGACGCGGTTTCGAGCAATGGGGTGGCTTTGTGATTGAACGCTTGCCTAAAACGCAGAAGTCCCGGATTCGATTCTTACCCTAAGTTAAGATATATTTGTCTCTCTTTGATTTTCAGTTCACGGACGACGCCGATTTTACGATCGCAATCAACGACACCGACATACTGGAATTTCTGCGAAACAAGCTTTTTAACGCTATCGTGTTAATACAAGTGTAAAAGAAAAAGAAACAAGGGGACGGTTACTGGCAAAGGTTGACTCGTGTTCTGGCCAACCGCTTTTACTCCCATTGTAGCACCAGTGGTTAGCACTGATTAGCCACTGATGGCCAAATTATGACTACTTGGTGTCGGATATTCCGGGCAATGTCGGCTACCACTGTCATGTTTTCGTTAAAAGATGCAATTAAAAATAATCTTGATGCTACAACTGACAGTTTCTCTCAAGACAGTGTCTGATAAGTGTTCCTTCACGTTGTTAACAGCAGGGTATCTAAGACATCACGAAAGGCCTTCGGGCTAACCTGTTTCTTGAGTAACTTATAGAACCACTTTTTGAAAACCCTCCACGGCATTGTAATTTACGCTGTCGTTTTCTAAGCTTTTGTTTTCTTTTTAGCTGCATTGTCTGTTAGATTCTTTAGTGCTGCTTACTTTGCGTGTGCTTTGTACCGCAGTTATTGTGTTCTCAACTGTGCCCGTAGTCAGTGCCTGTAAGTAATATGATTTAATTAATTATTAATTAGGCTTTTATTCAGATGGGAGTTGCTCAGAGTTCAAAACCACGGCTACCACTGTAGAGGTACGAAATTAGGATCTTTGTGACTACTGATTTTTTTTCCATCAGATTGGTTTTCACTTCGCGCATACGCTGTAGAGTCCCGGGTGCTCTGTATTCTCTTTATTATTATTATTATTATTATTATTATTATTATTATTATTATTATTATTATTATTATTATTATTATTATTATTCATTTATTTCTCTGCGCAGGCTTGGAATTCAGATATTGCTTTCAGGTTAACTTCCCTACTTCGGTCCGTTATTCTCTCGTTTCTCTCTTCCGCTCACCAGGCACTACATGACTGCCACCATATTCGACGGCGGAGAGCAAACTAATTAGCCGCGAACGATAGCGTATAGTAGTTATCACTTCAAAACAACGGACGCCTTTTCAATGTAAGGGGCGCATTATTGCAGCGCAGTGCACCTGCATGTAGTGGTGCGAGTCTGCTCTGCATGTAGTGGTGCGAGTTGACGGAACGACAGCAGTGCGCGCGACGGGAAAAAACACAAAATAAAAAAAGTGCGCCGATACAGGGGCATCGAAGCGCCGGGAAACCGGGACTGAAGGAGAAGGAAGCCCCGCGTCAAGGGAGGCGAGCGGGACACAGACGGCGTCTCGTAAATAAAACTACTTCGCTGTCCCGGCTGCGTCTTTCGGGAAGGGGAGTTTGGCCTCCTTCCAAGTAGTATCATGCGTCGGCAGTGCGGCGGCAGTGGAGGGAGAAGAACCGCCGTCGAAGGAAAAGAAGGAAGCACTGTATACGCACCATAGTGCACAGCTACGCCGAAGCCCTTCTCACCCTATGCGTGCCGACCCCCCCCCCTCCCCGAACTCCCGAAACGGGAGCACGACGCAAACCGGCATCCAATCTCTGCTTCTGCTACTCACATGAACTGCCGAAGTTGAACTAGACTACCAATAAAAAAGGGACAGAAAATGGGGAATGTATAAAAAGTAAATGTTAGGGAAATAGGGAGCGACAGACATGGAAAGAGTTGGTGCGCAAAAGGAAGATGTGGAAGAGGGGAGGGAGTCGGTACTGCGGGACACGTCTGCGCCCCCTTCCCAGCCGATTCTGGCCCGCGTTCGGCTGTTTCGAGATGCAGATATGTCCTGCACTTCATTCCGCGGCATCAGCCGAGATTTGCGGTCGGTTCCGGGGTTGGGACGCATCGTTTGGTGCCCACTCGTGGCGGCCAATGACGTGGCGCGTACGCGGCGAGGCTTGGCCGTCGCCCACGATCCTAGATCGAACGCCTACGTCCTGCACGACATATATCTGTACAGGGTCGTATAGCGCTAACAATATTGCGGCATTGCGAAATAAAACTAAAAGTGCGAGGGCTTGACACACCGAGCTTATAGTCTTGGCAAGCGAACCCCTTCTGACGCCGTTTCGCCCCCTCTCGGATGCCCATCAGAGCGGTGGATCTCGGAAACCCAATCTTCCCTGGTTGCCGGACAATTTGAGATTGTGTCGTTCGTAGTAACGTGTAGTTAGGTTTGCTGTAGAATACTTGACCATGCAGGAATGACCAGGCAGTTGTCAGCACCCACGTGCGTCACTTTCGGTTTCGATTGATTTGCTTCCAAGCATCAAAGAAGTCTAGGGTGTACGGCACGATATCGTAAATTCCCCATGCGTCACACACTTGGGTATAGTGCCATATTTATTAAATGCGAAGCATTTCTTAGCGAAATTCGGTGACTTTGGGCGTATCTATCTATCTAGCTGCCAATGACTTTTAGCTCTCCTGGCCGTTTCAATAATGGTATCAATACCAAACTTGGTATGGCATAACATGACTGTATGAAGAGCATATTTGACTAGTCATAACATGAAAATCAGGACATGTATGTCATGAATGGCAGGATTTACATATCATGGTACTGCAGCTCTTTGCGGTGGTTTCGTTCACATGGCATGTTGCAAAACTGGTATGGTATGGCATGATTGCATGGCAAACACAAGGGACAGACCCTAACATAAAAACCATGACATGCGTGTCATGTAACAACATGACTACATGCCACGCTCATGATGCTCTCGCGGCTGTTTCGCTAGCGTCACATATACGAAATGTGGTATTACAAGGCGTGAATAGATGACGAAGGTATGATACTGGTGCAAACATGATAAGCATGAGATGCGTGTCATGTAACATGACCACATGCTACCCTCATGATGCGCTTGCGCCCGTTTCGCTAGCTTCACATGTACCAAACTCGGTATTACGTGATGACAATGGACGACATAGGTAAATGACACATCCAAACATGATAATCACGACATGCATGTCATGTAATAACACGACTACATGCCATACTGATGATGCGCTCGCGGCCGTTTCGCTAGCTTCACTTACGTCAATGAATTAAGAAGGTGGTATGTGACTGGTGCAAACATAATAATCATGAGATGCGTGTCTACATGACTACATGCCACAGTCAAGGCGCCAATACATTTTGACGTGACGCGTTGCGCGTGCTCGCCGGCGTTCATTTCGTCGTGTCACGCCGGCGTTGCCACGCCAGGCACCAGTCCTGCCATATACTCGCAGGCGGGCGCCACGCTGAGTTGCTTTGACGCATGCACGTTTCAGCGCGTCCGGCGTCCCTCCGTCCCGAAAAGAGGGAGACGCAGTGTTGTCTGGGTAACGCATCGGCGCGAAATACAGCATGTCGCATTTCGCGCCGGTTGCCTTCGGGCCGCGCCGACGGACCCTGTTCGCGCCTGGCGTCAGAGTATGGAGTGCTCGCGTTTTGCTAGCGTAGCGTCGCTGTGCCCAACGTGCGCGCGCGTCAACACTACATTGGAGTATATGGCCCTTCATGATGCACTCGCGGCCGTTTTGCTAGCTCCGCATATACCAAATTTGGTGTTACGTGACGTCAATGATGACGAAGTATATGAGTGGTGCAAACAGGATAATCCTGACACGCGTGTCATGTAAGAACATGGCATTATACCACGCTCATAGCATGCTCGCTGCCGTTTCGCTAGCTCCACATATACTAAATTTGGTATCACGTGACGTGAATAAATGAAGGTAAACGACACATCCAAACATGATAATCATGACATGGAAGTCATTTATGGCATTATTTACCTCCACCTCGTAACGTTGTGCTGATTTTAAAATGACACATCAACATTTCTCATTTGTGCTTCGCTTATCATCGATTCCCACTGTACGTGGGATCTGCCAAATTTTTTGGAGTCGCCGGAACACTTGCCTTACCCCGTCGAGAACACCCCAGCCCCAGCGTGAACTAGAGGACGTGCAAGACATGTAAACATAGGCGTCGGAGATGCGCAATCGCGTTTGTCTGTAATTCTGCCGCTTTAGTATTTTCGAGGTGGCTGGAACGATGCAGCAAGCGTATTTGGTGCAGTGTATTGATAAGTGGTTATTTGTTCGAAGAAATACGTACAAGCTAGAAGGAAGAGAAAAATTTATAATGATAACCACAAATAAGCAGCTGTGAGCAGGTTATTCCTGCTCACAGCTGGTTATTTCTTCATTCTCTTTTCTTTCTTCTTATTTACATTCCATTGGTTCTCATAACTTCCCCTATACATTCCTTGGCATTATTGTCTGTTAGATCTCATTAATATTGTGTCGAAACGCGGAAAAAAGGAAAAACGAGCCCTTAGGTGTCTTTCCCTTATATATATATTGTACCGAAGCATAGTGGCGCCAGCTCTGTGCCAGCGTGAAAGAAGACGTTGACGTCCGTGTGTGGCTCGTGCTTGCCGGGTTCCTGCCTGTACCAGCTTGTTGCGGCTAACGTTTCTGGAATAATAACCTGTGTTTTTACGCAACCTTGCTCGTTGCATTTGGTGGAAACGTGCTGGGTAACGTCCTGGAGCTCCGCAGCCGTAAGCTACCATCTCAGTCCACGATGACCGAGCGCGTCGATCCCCCACGAGGCTCTTCCACGCTACCACCCGTCATGTGTTCTGGTGTACTTCGTCTGCGTGACCCACCAGTATACAACGGCACTGAAGATCAAGATGTCGAGGACTGGCTGGCAGAGTATGAGCATGCCAGCGCGATTAACAAGTGGGATGACCCTGCGAAGCTGATTCACGTCATCTTCTACTTGACGGGTTTGGCCAACCTATGGTTCACCAACCACCAAGCCGACATCCCCACCTGGTCGGTTTTCAAAGAGGCCGTCACCTCGTTTTTCGGTCGTCCAGCCATGCGTAAGCTTCGCGCTGAACTGGGACTGCGGGGACGATTTCAGCGAAATGGTGAGAGCTTCACGAGCTACATTGAGGATGTGATCAGCCTCTGTAGGCGAGTTGATGCCAGGATGACGGAGGCTGACAGAATAAAGAACATAATGAAAGGCATTGATGACGACGCTTTTCATATGCTTGTGGCCAAAGACCCACAGACCGTCACGGCCTTGATTCAGTTATGTCAAAGTTTCGATGAGCTGCGCAAGCAACGAGTTTCTACACGTCGCGCTAATACGCAGACAGCTGATATTTCGGCCTTGGAGTGCAAAGGCAGTGGCCCCGACTACAGCGTGTTAATGCCTCAAATTCAACAGTACATCCGGGAGGAAGTTGCTCGACAGCTCTCTCTTGTCGCCACCATCAACGAGACCCCCACAACACTGGACCACTCACTTCGCCGTGCTATTCAGACGCAAGTTGCCGAGGCTCTCCCTTCGCCCACATCCCCAATATCAGTGGCTGCACCGCTGACTTATGCAGAAGCCGTCCGCCGACCTTCTGCCCAACCGCCGCTCCCTTCATACAGTCCAGCCACCAACTACTACAGGTCACCAGCTTCAGTTTATCCGGTAAATCGGCCCATTCCACCACCTCGAGCACCTGTCAACTCTTGGCGTACTCCGGATAACCGGCCCGTCTGCTACAACTGTGGTATTGCAGGACATGTCGCGCGCTACTGTCGTCGCCGTGGATTCTATTTTAATGATGTGCAGCATTCCGGCAACATACCTCGGCCATCAGAATCGCATGTGACACCTGATTCACATGACCCCCGCTCACGTCGACCAGACTTCAGCCGACGTCGATCTCCTTCACCCCGTCTTCGGTCTCCTTCCCCCATGCTTCGCCGTTCCAACCACGCCCAGGAGGAAAACTAACAGTCGCAGTTCCTGAGGCAAGAGCTGCGCCACCGACGAAATTTCCAAGGCCTCATCTATCGCCCCCTAACGAGATTGCCGTGTTTGTGGACGGTTTCGCCACAACTGCTCTTGTCGACACAGGTGCCGCTATTTGTATAATCAGTGAAGTGTTATGCCGCAAACTGAACAAAGTGACGACTCCACTGGTTGAAATTTCTTTACGCACGGCGAGTTCGCAACACGTCCAACCTTCTGCCACATGCACTGCTCGTGTTGTGATTCAAGGAGTGCTTTACATCGTAGAATTTGTCGTCCTTCCGCATGCGTCTCATGAAATCATCCTGGGATGGAACTTTCTTTCCGCTAATCATGCGGTTGTCGACTGCGCTCGTGCTCAACTCGTTTTGTTTCCATTCAGCACGACATTCATAGATCTCCCTCGCTCACCCAAAAAGGTGATCGTCGCTGCTGACGTCGTCATTTCTGCTTTTTCGGTCACCGCGGTATCTCTTTTGTGCAACTCCGTTTCCAATTCAACTGCCCTATTTATGCCGTCACAAGAATGCGCTCGTCGCCGGAACCTTGTCGTCCCGTTTGCCGTCATAACACTTGCCGATGGCTCCAGTGCCGTGTACGTGTGCAATCCGTTCCCTTGTCCCGCTACCTTATTGCATGGCGAATGCATTGGGAGTCTTGAAACTTATGATGACATCTTTCCTTTCGATGCCCGTTCTGATACGACACCGATGTCCGTGGATGCTGTCACAGCTGGCACCGCGCCCTCACTACCTGACGAAGACGTTCTGATGCGCAGCGTAGACACCGGCCTTACACAAGACCAGCGCAATCAGCTCATTCAACTACTTGACCGTTTCCGCGCCTCCTTCGACCACGGACAACCTCCCTTGGGACGCACGTCAGTTGTCGCTCACCATATCGACACCGGTCATCATACTCCACTTCGTCAGCGCCCCTACCGCGTCTCGCAGGCCGAGCGTGACGTCATCACTCAACACGTCGACGAGATGCTGCAACGTGGTGTTATTCAGCACTCACACAGTCCTTGGGCTTCGCCAGTGGTCCTCGTGCGAAAAAAGGATGGCTCCATCAGGTTTTGCGTGGATTATCGTCGACTAAACAACATCACACGCAAGGATGTTTATCCCCTGCCACGCATTGATGACGCCTTGGATTGCCTTCAAGGTGCGGAGTTTTTCTCTTCACTGGATCTGCGCTCTGGATATTGGCAAGTACCAATGGCTGAACCAGACCGTCCAAAAACGGCGTTTGTGACCCCTGACGGCTTATATGAATTTAATGTAATGCCCTTCGGTCTTTGCAATGCGCCTGCGACTTTTGAAAGAATGATGGACAGTGTCCTCAGGGGACTTAAATGGCACATCTGTCTTTGCTATTTAGACGACATAGTTGTATTCTCGGCGAATTTCGAGACTCATCTTTCCCGTCTGGAACAAGTTCTCCAGTGCCTTACGGCAGCCGGGTTGCAACTTAACTTCAAGAAATGTCGTTTTGGCGCCCGCAAACTCACAATTCTCGGCCACGTCGTTTCAAAAGAAGGAATATCGCCAGATCCTGCCAAACTGCGTGCCGTTGCCGAGTACCCCAAGCCTACTACCCTAAAGGAGCTTCGTAGTTTCATAGGCTTGTGTTCCTATTTTCGGCGTTTCATTCGCAATTTTGCCTCTATAACTGCCCCTCTGACTCAGCTTCTCTCCCGTAGCACGGACCTCTCTGGCTGGAATTCCCACTGCGATGAAGCATTCACGGCGCTACGCCGGCTACTCATCTCTCCGCCAGTTCTCCGCCACTTCGATCCCAATGCACCCACTGAAATTCACACGGATGCAAGCGGTGTCGGCCTCGGTGCCATTCTCACTCAACGCAAGGATGGCTGCGACGAGTACGTTGTCGCCTATGCCAGCCGTACACTAACGAAGGCAGAGTCCAACTATTCCGTCACGGAAAAGGAGTGCTTGGCTATCATTTGGGCTATAGGAAAATTTCGCACCTACCTTTACGGACGCCAGTTTGATGTTGTCACAGATCACCATGCCTTATGCTGGTTAGCGTCCATGAAAGATCCTACTGGCCGCCTCGCTCGTTGGGCTTTACGCCTTCAGGAATACGATATCCGTGTTGTTTATCGCTCAAGACGCAGGCATTCAGACGCCGATGCACTATCCCGTTCTCCACTGCCTCCTGACCTTGCCTGCTTATCAACTGCCATTTGCGATTCGTCATCGTTGAGCATCACTGACATGCCATCCGAACAGCGCAAGGATCCCTGGATCAATTCTTTGCTCGACGTCCTCTCTCACAGTTCGTCGGAAACGACTTCACGCTCCCTCTCTCGTCAAGCAAGACACTTTGCTGTCCGTGAAGGCTTGTTGTATCGCCGCAACTACGTGACGGATGGCCGTAGGTGGCTCCTTGTCATCCCTCGTCATTTGCGTTCGGACATCTGCGCTGCCTTTCACGATGACCCCCAGTGTGGCCACGCTGGAGTATTTAAGACTTACTCTCGCCTTCGTCTAAGATACTACTGGCGCGGCATGTATCGGCACGTTCGCCAGTACGTTCGGTCATGCACCACGTGTCAACGACGCAAGACGCCTTCTCACAGTACTGCTGGCCCTTTGCAACCCTTAACCTGCCCAGCGAGACCATTCGACCGCGTCGGAATTGATATTTATGGTCCTCTACCCAACTCTCTTCGAGGCAACCGGTGGATTATCGTCGCCGTGGATCATTTAACACGCTACGCTGAAACATCTGCGCTGCCTTCTACCACTGCGAAAGACGTTGCGTCCTTTCTTCTTCACCATCTCATTTTGCGACACGGTGCACCTCGTGAATTACTCAGTGACCGTGGACGCGTGTTTCTCTCGAACGCCGTCGACGAGCTACTCAAGGCATGTCGCACTGTCCATAGGAAATCCTCGGCATACCATCCCCAAACCAATGGCATGACAGAACGCTTTAACCGTACTCTTGGAGATATGCTTGCCATGTACGCCTCTGACGACCACACTAATTGGGACCAAGTGCTCCCTTTTGTCACGTACGCGTACAACTCTGCGCCACAAACAACCACTGGCTTTTCTCCTTTCTTCCTTCTGTACGGACGTGAGCCATCATGCTCCATGGACACCATTCTTCCTTACAGGCCTGATGTTTCCGAAGCAACGCCTGTTTCCGAAGCAGCTGCTTATGCCGAAGAGTGTCGTCAACTCGCTCGCTCATTTACCGCACAAGACCAATGGCGCCAGAAAACTGACCACGATTCCTCTGCGTCTATTGTACACTACAACCCAGGAATGCTGGTTTGGCTCTGGGTCCCGTCTACCCCTCCTGGTC
Organism: Rhipicephalus annulatus; assembly: GCA_013436015.1. NCBI lineage: Eukaryota > Metazoa > Arthropoda > Arachnida > Ixodida > Ixodidae > Rhipicephalus > Rhipicephalus annulatus. The sequence goes on along the minus strand of WOVY01002283.1, from coordinate 167,997 downwards.
TTTCCCCGAAGCTTTCGTCGAAATACCATGGCCCCTACCGTGTGGTGCGGCAAACATCTCCTGTCAACTATGAAGTTGAGCCCATTGATCCACCCTCGGACCAACGCTGCCGTGGGCGTGAAACAGTACACGTATCACGCCTCAAACCGTGCTATGACCCCCTTGTCGTGTCCTTTCCCTAGGTCGCCAGGTTGGCTCCTTTCTGCGCGGGGAGTAATTGTACCGAAGCATAGTGGCGCCAGCTCTGTGCCAGCGTGAAAGAAGACGTTGACGTCCGTGTGTGGCTCGTGCTTGCCGGGTTCCTGCCTGTACCAGCTTGTTGCGGCTAACGTTTCTGGAATAATAACCTGTGTTTTTACGCAACCTTGCTCGTTGCAATATATATATATATATATATATATATATATATATATATATATATATATATATATATGCTGAAAACGTTTAGTAAAGACGCTTCCACGAAAGTTTCGTCGTCTTTATCTTGCCTACAATAGGTCGGGTCCAGCGTGAATGACGTTCAAAGAATCTGGTATATATATATATATATATATATATATATATATATATATATATATATATATATATATATATATATATATATATATATATATAATCAAGGAACAAGTCTATCTATGGTAAAATAAATATACAGGTCGAGCGCAAAAAAACAACGAGGCTAGGGATCAAAAGGATAGAGCGTTCTATCCTGTCCATACTTGTTTCGCGTGCCTCGTCATTTTTTGAGCTCGACCTTTATGTTTAGTCACCCAGCAACGTATTTTATTAATATCAGGAGCTTGCGCTTGCCCATCACGCTTCAAGCACATGCTCCATTATCTGTTTTTTATAGATACTATGTTTCACAGATAAGGGTCTTCCCGACCCATTCCCCTTTCTTTGTTTCGCTTCATCTTCTCCCATCACTTATGCTTCAAATCAAATTAAATTCTATTTACATCGTGAAAATCTGGGCAAGCTTCAGCGAAACTGTTTACTTGTGAAAAGCCCAAGCCCCCTTGCCCCCGTCTTCCAGAACGTTCGTTCACTTATTGCTCCACACTGACTTGAGTCTTTGGGTACGCCGTCTCTAGGCAGAACAGGTCAGTGCACATCAGCGATAATCAGCGGCGATTCTTGAGAAGCGCGGTGTCATTTCCGGTCGAGAAGCGGCGCTGTGCTCAGCTCGGTCAAGTGAAGGACAGAATTCGTGTCAAAAGCTGTTTGAGAACAATACTACGCACATAGTACCGACACAGAAGTAGGTGCGAGTACTATTTACAAAATCAAACATGCCCTCTGCATGAAAACAAACTTTGATAAGTTGTTCATATCACCCGCACAAACAGTGACATCAGCGACGCCACGTTTCCCAGTTGCCGGAGCTCAGCTCAAGGTCAGCGAACGCTGTATAGGGCCCGTCGTGTCTTGCGCAATAAGTGCGCCTTCCCTACACGGGACATACAAATAGGTTCCCGCCCAACGGCGAAAGGAGAGCGCGCGCACGTGATATAGGGTAGTGAACTTTTGGGTAAGTAGAGGCGTCCTGTCCAAACAGCGTATAAAGCTACACGTCCATAGCGTCCTCAGTGGCGGACGGTCCTGCTGATGGACTCCGCTCACGTACGGCCGCGCGCTGCGACCGGGTGCACCGGCCTTGAACTCGGTATCGCCTTCGTGCCATGCCGATCGAGGACAAAGTGCGGACTTCGTAACACTCGAACTTGCATTCGCTACTGCATGCCGCTCCGGTCGTTTCGTATGCCAGCAGCTCAAATGCACGCCACCGTTCGGGAGTACAATGGCGCTCAAAAAAAGAGCGCCCAAAAAGACAAACGAACCAATAAACATGCATGGAACGGGATGCCACCGCAGGACGGGAAGTCACGCCGGCAGAGGACACAACAAAACGGGATTCGGGGCACGTAGCGTTCGCGTCAGTGACGTCACAGCGCTTCAGTTGCGCTGCACTGCATTGAGACATCGCGAGTCGGGTGCTTCGGGGCTGCCGGGGGTTGCTGCAACGATACCGGGGAAAAGACAGAGTCGCTTCCTACTTTCCCGTGGTGTGTCACAACAGCTGTAGTGCTTATCCTTCTAGACGTGCGACGACGGACTGCGATGAAGTGCCGCATTTATTAAGTTTTTCTTGAAGTTGGTGCAGCTCGTTTATATCCTTACGGATTTTTCTCAAGTGGTAATTGGTTTGAGGGAAAATTAAACGTTCATATAGGATCTATTAGCAGCTTCCTATGAAATACGACTTCAGCGTAGTGCACCAGCTAATCAATAAAATCTAACGCAAACGTTAAGTACTAAAACACATGCATCTGTCGTTCTTCTCACATCTTCTCGCATGCATCTACCGTTGTTCTCATGTGCACACACAAGCTTGAGGCGTGAGGTCCATCCCCGCCCACTTCCTTGGCAACAGGCGGTTCGAAGCTTGACCGCAAATGGACGCGTATAAGTGTGGTGCCAGTGCCGTTACATTGTTGCTCGATTGGCGGCTGTGCAATCTGGCAACTATGATTACGTGTTGCGAATGCGAAACGATTACGTGAACATAAAGCAGATGAGCGGATGAGCAAAGAGGATATGGAATGCAGTTGTAGATGAAATGTTGCCGGATACGGTCATTGAAATGTGCTAGGGGACCACTGCTGGATAATTCAGAAGGTAGGGCTTACCTGTGAGGGGATAAATTTAGGTATACATAGACACAAGTGTTTGACCATGACCGCATCATGTCTTCCGGTGCAGATACGGCTGCAGCTGCGGGCGGGGCTGGAATTCCTAGTCTCCAACGGGAAAGCCCACCTTTTATTTATTTATTTATTTATTTATTTTTTTCCATTTCGCTTGGAAGAAGCAACGTGCCTGAATTGTTCTCTTCCCTTTCGCGACTCAGTTTTCTAGAAACATTGTCAGCTGATAAGCTTCCGCGCGCAATGTGGACAGTGTTTCGACCCGGAGCTTGACCATACATCGGTTTCGACGCGCGGGGTGTGTCGAAGTCACGTTAAGTATTCTACGGCGGTCTCACTAAGGTCATGAATAAACCCTTTTTCTGTATTTGTGTCGCAGTATGTGCCCTTTTGATTGCGCTCGTCGATTGCAGCACTCCGCAACTCCCATTTTATGTGTGGGAGTGGTCGTTCTCTGGAGTGCCGCATTGCCTCGCATAAAAGCCAGCGTTGTCGGCACTGGCTTATGTTGTCTAGAATTGGCTAGATGGTGTCGTATAAAGTTCACTAGTATTGGCATTAATATGTGGCCAACTCTCCGATTGCAGCAATAAAAAAGTCACTTATGTAAACATGGCCTCACTGTTTGCGTCCTAATAAACGAATTAATATGGTTGTTCGACTTTAATTAGAGTAGACATGATAGGGTGCGATTTGTGTCTGGCGTCACAAAACATCTGTCTAAGCCACACGATTGCCCATCAGATCGTGTGGTTTGGCTATATGTCATGTATCCTTGTAGTTGCGAATAGCAGTTCTTTAGATCATAGAGTTTCTCAAAATTAACTAGAGGGCACTCTGGCGCTGCGATCGTTCAGCGACCATGGGAATGATGGGTAGTACACACATTTGCCTAGTCTTCGTACTTGTAGGCGGCGAATCGTACTTGCGGCTTTGCTTATTACTGGTTACGGTTTTGTTTTGAAAGAAAGAACAAACCCTTTTGAACTTAGGGACTTGATTCGAAATAGTAAGCTTAAAAGAATAAGGTTGTGAAGTACAAACGGTGAACATTTGCTAATTTATGTTTTCGTGAAAAAACAGCTCCAAGCCACACGAACACACACGGAGCCAGAAGCAGGCCAGCAGTACGAAAATTAGACAAATGTGTGTACTACCCATCATTCCCATGCTCGCTGAAGTGCCGTGTGAAACTCCCATAGACACTAGCGCCAGAGTTCTCTCTAGTTAGTATTGTGGGAAATTCTATGCTTTAGATGGCATGGCGAGTTTCGGATAGATGGATGATGTAACGTAACATTCGGGGACGTAACAGTCGCGAGCGCTAGTGACGGCAGCGCTACACGTATGCACGTATGGCCGATAAACTTTAATAATTTAATGATGCTGCGACGGCTACATTTGAACTCTGGGCCTGTGTAGTGTCGAAGCGCGATGCTCTAATAACTACATAGGCCTTTGGAGCTTGCTTTACCGGGCAACATGTAATAAATTTGAGAATGCCCCGCGTGCGAGCCAGCGTGCAAGCCAATCCTGCTCATGCATTTGTCAATGTTCTCCAATGATAGGGTCACCGACCGTCCAGCTCATGACGTCAGCCTGCAGTGCGCGCCCATTGGTGCAGGCTCGTCCGCATCGTCGTTTGAGATTGAAACGCCGTAGACTTTATAAAAGTTGTATCCCACCGTAGTTGCCACTGTTTCTTGTCACCGTCGAGACCTTAGCGTGCGCTCCTCGCTGTCGGGCCTGCAAAAAATTACGTCATTTACGTGTAAATATCGCCCAATGAGCTGCTTCTTCGGCATTTTGCTTTATGCTGGACATCTCTGCTGGCATGGCTAAATTAGTTGACTGGAAGAATCTCGTCTACACTTTAGTGATATGCTTTCCACTGGAGGAAAAATGCTTACGGATGCCATTGATCCTCTAGGAACAAAATAGAAGTCGTAACGGGCTTAACGCAATCTACCTAGTAATTGCGCTTGCCTTTACTGCTATTTTTGTCTTAGTTATGCAGTAGATAACCCCATACGGCGGCCAGCTATGTCTATACGCGGCGGCGTACGACATTACGCGCCGTTGCTGTAATTTATTAGTTAATTCCGGGCTACCGCGAAAGGGACCAGTTTACTGGTTGCCCCCGTCTGGCTCGCATAAACAGCAACGATAACAACAAGATAGCGGCGTTGACGCGAACTAAAAAGTTCACCGAACCTCCGCATCGTGTGTAAAGGCCAAGCTGATACATCCAGTCTGCCTTTTCTTTCTTCCCTACCTCTAGTTACCATTAGTTCCGGTTGTCGGCGATCATACACAGCAAATGGCCGACGCCTTTATCGGCGGCATAGTTAGTGCCCAAAAATGCGATCAGCCTTGAACATTCGCACCCTCCTAAAAAGGTGTGTGTACGCAATTAGCTACAGGCTGGTCCAAGTGTAATGTCCGACAACAGTAAGCATAATTGCCGCAAAGCGGGATGAACAATATATTCGTTTCTGTTGTGCTATAGGAATCAGATGGGCTACGGATAATCTCAACGAATTTGACGTTGTACTTTTGGACGTAAGTACCATGGCTATTTGCGACCGTGTACAGGAACCTATGAGTATATAGGTTGCTACTGTCTCCAGAGCCTTACCCGTGAGAGACCATCTTTAAAGTTGTAATGCAGCATCCAGTATTGGAACTGCTAAGTACTCTTAGAAAACATGTTAACTCGAACCGTCAAAATTTATTTTCTCGCGTATTTTATTGGAATGCGAGAAAATGAACGTTAATAAACCGAAGGTGACCCTCTTCCAGGGCCCCGATGACCACAGCCAGCTAGCCAGGCGCTACCTGCACAGTCGTTAACTTGCACAATCATTCACGCAATGCCCCGTATGGCTAACGTAAGATTTCCCACAAGACGGCGCTATTTGACAGACGACGCCAGTGGCACATTTTACTTACGCAAAAACGTGCTTCCTCCCACCACCACTGGATTTTTTCTCGCCCGAGGACATTCTCCGACAAAGTCGAGCCAACTTACGCGGGGTGAAGAACACCATCGGCACATCGTGCCCACTCGCTATCTTTTCCAAGTTGTGGGAAATGCGATGCGTATAAGGCATCACCTCTGAGCGCCACCGACGATGCAGGCCAGGGTTTACGCTGAAACGGGCTATACTTTGGCATCACGCAGAAGAACCTGCGATTACCGTCGCTACCATGCAAGGATACCCGACAGGAAATAAATGCCACACCTGATCATTAAAGCTATCTTGCATTGCATGTGTGCATGATTTCCTGAGAGCGGAACGCCGACACAGTTTAGCAATCCCCCTTTTCACAAGCTTAAACTGCGCAGAATATCACAAAGCAAGAGTGCCTTCTGCGCCCGAGGACTACAACGCCAACACAGATGATCAGCTAAAGCGAGGCTAGATCTTAAAAAAATGCAACGAGTTATCAGCGGGAAGAAAGGAAAATGGACGGAAAGGCAATTTAATTTACCGCTTGCAGGGGATCGAGCCTGCAACCATCGACATACGCGCCCGGAGCTCTAGCTTACCAACTAAGCAACGGCGGCATACCCCCCCCCCCCTAGTCCACTTTAATGGGTTTCTTTTCAGATTCATATGCGTTGCTCACACTATTGAATTTAAAAAAAATGTTTCATATCCATTTAATTCGATTTAGAATAACGGAACTGGTCTACTTGTGAGTTTCGTTGCAATGATAATCATCCACAAATGTCTCGTACCCGCTTCTTATCAAAACATCGTGCTAGCCCCACCGCGGTAGTCTTGTGGCTTAGGTACTCATTTGTTGACGCGCAGGTCGTGGTAAGAAATCCTTGCTGCGGCGGCTGCATTTCCCGACGGAGGCAGAAATGATGTAGGCCCGTGTGTTCAGATTTGGATGCACGTTAAAGAACCCCAGGTGGTCGAAATTTCCGGAGCCCTCCACTACGGCGTCTCTTATAATCATATGGTGGTTTTGAGACGTGAAACCCTACATATCATCATCATCACCATGATCATCATAAAAAAATCGTGCTAGATGTCACTTGTAAAACAAACAGCAAACTTTTTGAATTCAATACTATGAAATCTTTCTTTCGAGACACGCGGGAAGTGCTAAATAAATAAGTCTCGAGGGTCATCTTGACGCACACTCATTTCGTAGAGGAGTACAAATCCATAGCGGTCTGTGCAGCCCGACGGTCGAGAGCGTTGACCCAGCACTGGGGGCGCGCAAAAGGTGCCGTGGGGTTGTTGGCCCTACCCATCATTTCGTCTGCTTGAACCTATAGAAGTAAACCAGTCCCATCTGTTGGCTTGTGGTGTATAAGCCACCGCCTCAATGTGATCTGGGCTACACTACACGCGAACGCTCGTATGAGCACGGATAGGACAGGCTCTTCCCCACACTCTGCTCCCTAGCCTTCTTTTTCTGCGCTTCTTTCGTGCGAATGTTTCGAAACGCGGAAGTTTACGAAAAAGGTAGTGTTATTCTTGGCGCAAATTAATGATGTCATTGTCAGTGTTCTAGTTCTTTCTAAATACTTTTATCGACGGCGGGAGAAAGAGAATGCAATCATTCCCAGCTTCACTTACGCAAACATAGTTTCCATGACACAATGACAGCTTCAGCAGGCGATGCATACAGAAAGTAAAGCAGCATATCTTCCCGAACGGATTTGTGTTGCCAAACAGGAGCCGTAGATAGAATAAGGATTTTCACACCGACACGACTTATCATAAGTATCGTTTCATTAGGTGTTTTTCTTTCTTCGAAGGATGGTAATGACTCTTGTATTGTGAGTTTGGTTGCAATCATAATCCTATCACCAGCCTATGAACACTATGACCGCGCCGACAGGATGCATAAACACGCAACTTGTCACGGGGAGCACTTTCGGCGTCAATTTAGTAGAGCCGTTCATAGGCGAGACGAGGCGCCGTCTTCACGTGCTGAGGGGGCGCGACCGGTCACACGGGTCGAAGAGGGGCGCCGCCGATAAAGTGGCACTCTTTCCGATGCTCACGGACAAACGAGCAAAAACGACCCCCGCTCCGTGCGAGTACTGCGGCGTTACGCCCGGTTACTGATCGCTGGAGCGACTACGTCAAAATGCCATCAGCAGCGGTGCACGTGTATTGAAGCGAACGCAGAAGCTGCCACCTTTTTGTACGCTTGGTTCTCGTTGTTTATGTAATTTTTTTTTATAAACGAGGGTAGCTGGCTAACAAAACGAGCGCCAGGCACAGTCCAGTGAGCTTGAGGCAGACATCCCGCCAGCGAGGAGTGTTGAGGAGTACCCGGCGTTACGAAGTCATCAGTTCGAATCCCTCGTGAAGTGGAAGGTGATACACCCGTCATGAATGTCTATTGGGCTCTACTGCTGACCCGCGTTTTCGATCGAGGCTAAAATTCTCGAGGCCCATGTACTTAGGTGCGCGTTAAAAGACCCCAGGTGGTCCAGATTTCCGGGGTCCTCCGTGACGGGGTCTCGCATAATGATATCAGAGCTTTTGGGACGTTAAACCTCGTCAGTTTTTATTATTGGTTGAAGGCTGATAACGCTTCACATGGTCCTGACGAATTTAATCTGGGTTTTTAACAGAGCGCGCCTTACAGAGTCGTGTGTCGTATGGCTGCACTTACCAGTTGTGCCTGCACTTCCGATAAATAAACGCGTCAAATCGGCCCAAGCAGTTGCAGGTAACGTAGCCCGCACGCTATTGAAGAAGAGTGAACGCCCCCGAATGCTAAAGAGATCACTAAAAGTAAAGAAAGATGTAACTGAATCGATAGGGACGGTCACATCAATTGTTCTGTGCATTAAAAAAAACTGGCATGTATATAAGATACAGAATGCTCGGTTGCCACGCAAGGAGTCCGGATTCGAATCTCGTGCTAGAATTTATTTCTCTCATTTGTTACTACTGCGATAGCACTTACGGAAACCGGCGGTGGTGGAGAACAATACGGTGCCAGATTCGGCTGCTGCGATGATTGTGACCTTATAACACCTTTCGCCATAAAAAAAATATCTGGCTGCACCCCACCTTCTACCCTTAATCGCTGGGCGATGCCGCCGACAATACGCGTTTCGAATATAGCTTCGGCTTGATCACGTGAAAGCTGTGCCGCATGCTAGAATTGCAGGTATAACCACCGAACGAGTTCCGGAGGCGCGAAGCAGTTGCGAAAGAACGCCTGCAGGCACTTCCCGTCTCGTCGCTCGCACACACATTTCATTCCTTGGTTGTTGGTCAAATATAATGTCCACGTGACAGCTCGAACCCCGCACGCGGTAATCGCGAAACGAACCACACTACTGCGTCGCGCAGGCGTAGCTGATTTACTACAGTCGGCAAAGAGAACGAGTAGCGTTATCGTTTCCGCCCAACAGCATCGCCCGTTAGTTGTACTGGTCGTTCGTATAATTCAAAGCTGTCTGGCCACTTCGGCAAGTCGTGCGTGTCAGGCACCACCCAACGCGGCGAGGCACGGGTTGTCTAACATTAATGAGCGAGGCTTGTTAGCGAAAATTGAGAAGGCGTTCCGGCACCAGAGATAACGGCAGTCGGAGATATCATTATGCGGAAGTAGGACTGCTGCTTCGAGCGAAACTAGAAAAAAGAGGCACACTTGACTGGGAGACAGAAAATGTCAGGCTGTCATATACTATAAGAGCAGACCAAGGCAGTCTTCAATGTATGGTCTACGAACGAATCCTTATACTGTCCTATTATCGAGCAATCTATTTTGTTTATTCCGATGGTACACGCGTTTGTGGTGCTAGCGTTATTTGATTGGAAGAGTAGGTCAGTATTGTCGTAGCTAACGGAGTGGTTTGAGGGGGGCAGGGGGTGGGCTCAGACCTTTCCGTGCAAAGTTCTGCCTGCTAAATTCTGGAGATAAGATTCTCCCTGCTTTAAATATTTTCCATTACCGGTAATTGGTACTTCAAATGAATATATTAACCGTTCTTTCTGCAAAGTGTGCACTGTAAAAACATCGAAAAACGTTCCTGCTACTACTAGGCTGATCCCCTGCATTGGTTATGATTATGGCTATGAGCCAAGCTCCGAAGAAAAGAACGAATACAAGGCGCGCGAGGCACGAGAGGGATAACGCTCGGGCTTTTAGCTGGCTGGACACGCACAGCCAGCGTTACTTCACTTCGGCCTTTAACCTTCGCCTACGTCCCCCTAAACAGAGGTGACGGCACGGCCCCATCAGTCGTCATCACGTCACGCTGCACGACAAAATGGCGTTGCCGCCAAAGTGTGAATCTCCTTCCCGAAGCATGCCAAGCCCCGACTCGACCGACCTGAGCGACGACCTGCTTCCTTTCCGCGGCGGCGAGAGCCTCTGCCACCCCAGTGTTCTGCAGGAGCAGATGAACGCGCTTCACCAGCAGGGCGCCCTCATGCTGCAGGTGATTCGCGACCACGTATACCAGCATGCGCCGGCGCACGTGGCCGAACTTGACACTGCCATGCAGTACTACAACGTGATCAAGGTGCACCTGGACGACTACTTCGACACAGTGGCCTGCTACGACGTGGCCATGGTGGGCCAGCGCGAGCTCAAGATGTGGCCCGACAACATGTTCCGCTGGGTGGCCGCGGTGCTCTTCAACGTGCTCGACAGGGTCGACATCCAGACGCTCGACTACTACCTGAGCATCGACAACCTGCGACAGGTGTTTCGCCACCTGTACTGGTCCAACCTGCTCTTCAACTGGAAGGCGACCCCTGACTTCTCTTAATGTTCCAGGTTACAGCTGCTTGCTACCGGCGCTCTCACCATTGGGACTAGAAGTGGAGGAAAGAACTTCGTTGAATAAGCGGACTAGTGTTTGTGCTCGGCGAGCGGCGTACCTATAGTCCCAAAGCTCGTGAGCCTTCGCAGAACGTTAGTCCACTCTAGCAAGTTCAGCTTGCCTTCATGATCGAGCAGACTAACCAGCGCCTCCCAGCGGGTGGTGCGCCGGTGACCGAACGCACCCATTTCATGTCGCACAGGGTGTTCAGAACTGAGAATAATTTCTTCGCTGGAGATTGCCTATGTCCAGCTTATTTATTTGAACAACGACGGACACTATGCACACACACAACGGTGTTACGTTTTGAATGTGCAATAAGGTTCATCGCGAACATCTGCTTCATCCTTGCTCTCTTTCAGCTATCTTTTTTGTCAGCAGCAAATAAATTCCTGTATAGTACACACGTACATGCTGCCTGCTGTCTCCTCGCTGTGAGTTTTGCATAATTTCGGCGAAGTGCGTGAATTAGATTTGTTTGACATTTGCGGCACGCATTTCCACACAATGTGACGTTGCCGTTTGAGCCAGTTTATCTCATCTTTTAAATGTGGGGCACATTAGGGTACCGGGCCGTCGTAGGTCGTGATCGTACGCACCCTTGCGCTTGGCGTAGCCATCTAAGCGTGCGCTCACATCAAAGAGAAGTCTCCCTTATCTCGTTCTTCGAGCACCTTGATCGTGTTAACCCAGGCAAAACCACACACAACATAGCAAAACGTAGCACAACTCGCACTCACGCCAACGATGATGATGATGATTATGATGACGACGACGATTATGATGATGATGATGATGATCATGATGACCTATATGTAGGCAATGGGTCACACCTACTCTGGGGGATTGACCAGGAAAGCAATAATTAGATAGAAGTGATAAGATATCAACTGTGAGAATCTTTTTTCACATTCCTCTTCGAGCACCCTGACTGATTGATATGTGGGGTTCAACGACCCAAAACCACCATATGATTATGAGAGACGCCATAGTGAAGGGGCTCCGGAAATTTTGACCACCTGGGGCTCTTTAACTTCGAGCGCCTTGATAATGATGATAGGTGCGGGTCATTTTCAATAAAACCCCGCGTACAAATTCGTGACAAAACAAAGCAGGCAAGAAATGGGAGAAAAATGAAGAAGGAAAGGCAGAAAAACTTGAAAAATACAGAAAAAGAGAAGGAGAGGAAGAAAGAACGAGAATAACGAAAAGAAACAAAGAAGGCTGCCCAGTTCCATATTTCCATCAGGCTTGGCACCACTATAGTACAAAGCTGCCTTAACCTTTTTTTTTTTCATTTATATACACGCATAGCGCACGTGCAGAGATACACAATGTGGTCGAACTCTCCTATATCCCTCTTTACATCCAAATAAGGCTTTGCCTACTTCCAGCGCGGTGGGGCAGTGGTTAAAGTGCACGGCCGCTGAGGCGAAGGTCGTGGGTTCGCTCCCGACCGAATAGAGGCGAAACGGTAGAGTCCCGCGTACTGTGCGATGTGAGGGCACGTTAAAAAAACACCATATGGTTAAATTTTTCCGGAGTCTTCCACTGTAGGGTGTCTCTCATAATTACTAGTCGCGGTTTTGGGACACAAGGCCTCAGACATTATTATTACTATTTCTTGCGAACCGCTTTGTCCCAGCGTACACTTTCTCACGAAGGCTTTACGCAGTTTCGTACTTCGTGCTTGTCTGCCAACAATACTATTGAATGGTCGAATGAAGCATAGCAACAATGACAGGACACGATTGCTCATGGAATGTCTCGACGCGCTCAAGGTAAACGTGCGAAGGCTCATTCGGCACACTTCCGTAAATTATATAAGTTTATACTTCGGGGAACCATGGCCGACATGCTTGATTGCACGGCACGTTGATGCCAAAGGAAAAAGAGCAATTGTCTCCGAGAGAGATAGGATGAAATTCGATGTTTGCTTCCGTAAGTTTGCGCTGCTCTGTCTACGTTTCCTTTTTTTCTTTATTTTTTTATCCACAACCCCAGTTTGTGTCATTATTATTATTGCGTACCAATGTACCGTCATTCCACGGGCTGCGTAATGGGAAACACTGCCCTTCATGATTGGTTGGTTGGTTGGCTCCTCTTCAGCTAGGTGCAACCCACTCTGGGGGATATAAGCGACGCACTGGCCGATTCATGCCTATAGGTCATGAATCGGACGGTGCTTTCTTCATTAAACTAATTCACTTCTTGAGAAAAAGGGTTGACTTCATCAGGCATTACCTAATATTTTTACTTTGTGGGATTAAAAAAACATATGTTAGAAAAATACCGCAGGACACACAAAAAGTAAAACCGCCTGTACCTAAAACAACTGAATTTAGCTACATTTAACATTCCATTTTTTTAAGACTCAAGTAAAAAAAACAACAGCGTTGAAAACGCCCCTGTGGCTAAAACCAAATGTGCTTGCGCCAAATGAAGGAGGAATCACCAGAAGTGATAAGTTTATGTCCCACTTTTGTAGGGGCTCCTCTAACAGTCTTTTTATTTGAATTTTAAATATTTGGCACGTAAAAAAGGAGTGCTCCAGAGATTCACTCTCATTGCGGTAAAGACATAAAAGCGACTCTGCCAGACCTGATCTGTGGAGATAAAAATTCAGTGAAGGGACTCGACAACGCAGCCTTGTAATTACTATTTCCTTCTTACTAAATGATCACCACCTGTTCTTCCAAGGAAACTTTAGCTGTGAAAAATCTGGTGAAAACAAAGGAGATTTTTCGAAGCCATCGGTCATTGTACGCTTTTAAAAACGTACTGCAGTGATATACTTTGACGTAGGCAAAACAGGCAAAACAGTACCATCGTGGGAGGATATTGCAAGTGTATCTGCATGCTCATTGAGAGCTAAACCTCTATGGCCTGGTACCCACACTAGTCGAACGAGTCGCACATGTCTAGGAATGAGCGATTGGAATGTATATAAGGTACACGAAAAATTAGGTGTGCTTAAGGCAGCACAGACAGAGAGGCAGCCTGTAATAAAAACCACCGCTGATATACCATGGGGCAATTTACGGAATATTAGGTCATATTGATAGCGTAAATGTCTAGCGTTTTGGGGATATATATAATCAAATACAATCCTGACTGAATCTACAGTGTTGAGTACAAGTATACTTCCCAAAGGTGAACATTTAATAGGTCCAAAGGTTTCAGTGTAAAAATACCTTGAGGGCACCGCAATATAGGCCGTTGGTGGTTAAAAAAATGAGGCCTTCAAGTTAATGAACACTTACTGTGACCTCCTCTGAGGTGATGCATAGATTTTTAGGAATGTTCGTACTGGTAGAATATGAAATGTTTTGATAAGAGGGGGCAGGCGTGATTCTTTTTATAGAATATTGTTCGTAACATATTCACGTAGCCCCAGGCATAAGTGTTATGATTCAAGTTTTAACAGAACCAGTGGTCGAACTTTATTAGCGGCAGCGCCAGAAAACAAAACGCAGCCTAATTCCAATACAGGTCAAATGTACATGCAATAAATCATGACGAGCACGTCTCCACGCAAACCAGCATGATTATTGCTGAACCTACGCACCATCTCTACTGCACGTGCTACCTTAGTAGCCATATTTTCTATATGGGGGCTCCAGTTAAGTTTTTTGGTGTAGGTTACCCTTAATCACCTAACTCGACCTAAGGCATGATGTCTTGTTGGTACGTTAATGAAATTGGTACTGGGGCATTTTGTGCGAAAACTACGATTGCGCTTCTGTTAATATTGAGTGATAAGTTAATGCCTTCTAGTCACGTTTCCAGACTACTCACGTATGTCTGCAGAATTAGGTAAACTGTGTGAATATGCGCCGACGCAGCAAAAAAATGCGATGTCATCACCATATACATAGACCTGTACATTCTGTTGTATGGGAATAGTACATATATTAAGTAATAAGAGTGATAATACTGACCCTTGCAGTAGACCCCTCGTTTGCCTATATTTTTAATGATTGACATCAGACTTCATTCACAGCGTCGCATTGCCAGCGCAGAGCAATAAACAATGCGGTCTTTAGACTTACGTACTTATGTATTATTTAAATAAAAAACACGCTACGTAATACTTACGTATTGATGTTGCGACTCAAATATGCGTATTAATTGTCATTTTATTGACAATGTTCACAAATATGAACGCAGCCACTTAAGATTAAGATGGGTGTGCGTTGAACAAGAGTCCAAACTTTCACCGGGTGGCTGATTCATTGGACACACAGAACAACAGCAGACAGACCATGATTTCTGCGTTGAAGTATCTCAAGACTACATACAGTCTTGGAATACGTAAAAAAAGACGGAGGTTAGCTCTCTAATATGCAAAGCTAAATCTACAGTGATGCAAAAGAACACAAGGTCTGAATGTGGTACCACTAGGATGGTGCTAGCTCGTACTTTGGCAGGTACTAGGTTGGTGCTAGGTGGTAACTTGGTCTGTGCTAGGTTACTGCTAGGTCCTGGCTTGGTTGAAGCTTGTTCGTAGGTTGGCTGGTTCTTGGTTGGTGCAAAGTCATACCTTGGCTGGTGCTATGCTTGGTTGGTGCTAGGTTGGTGCCAAATCATACCTTGGCTAGTGATAGGTCGTAGTTTGGTTTGTGCTAGGTCGTAACTTTGGCTGGTGCTACAATGATGCGAAGTGGTAATTTGGCTGGTGCTGGGTTGGTGCTAGGTGGTAACTTGTCTGGTGCTAGGTCGTAGCTTGGTTGAAGCTAGGTCGTAGATTGGCTGGTGTTAGGTTGATGCTAGGTTGGTGCTAAGCCATACCTTGGCCGGTGCTAGGTCGTAGCTTGGTTGTTGCTTGGTTAGTGCCAAGTCGTAACTCGGTTAGGGCACGGCCGGCTGGTTCTGTAGATTGGCTCTATCCGCCTTCGTCACTTTCGATGTGTTTTTAGCTTTGCGATACGTGTGCAAGCTTCGTGCTCTTTTTTTTTCTGCAACTGAATTAAACTACGAAGTTGGTGTATGCCGACGCACTATTTAAAAGTATTTTTTCCAGTGGTTTGTTTGGGAAACGCACACGAATAAGAAAGTGTAGGCAAGCCAGAGTGTCCCGATTTAGTTTTCTTCACATGCGCAGTAAGCCAAGTGGTTTCTAAAATTCCGTGCCAAGGAAGCTCGAACTGTCACGATAATCGAAATGAACTTGCGAAGATTCAGGTTAGGGCGAAATTTAAACAGAAGCCAGGCACTGGTGCAAGTGTGTCGAGTGGGCATATTTTTTTAATACGAGGCCTTTAGTGGGCGGCGTATTTCTGTGGTCTTTTGTACAGGTGCCGTCGCGTCAGCCTCGTGCGACAATCACTGTAGTACGCCTCATTTAAGTTGGCGCGAGTAGAGTATGCAAAGTTCGAGTGGTCAACACAAGAAACACAAAAAACCGCCGTCATTCTTTATACAGTATGTCGTCTGGAGCGCACGGCAGCATAACAATAACAATAGTTGGTGATTTAGACGTCTGGGTCGCGTCCATTGAATACGCTGCGTGAAGAAAACGAAAAAAAAAAGAAAACTGCTGAATGACTCGGGTAGAATACTTCGTGCAGCAAAGGCTTAAACTAATGTAGTCGCAGTCGAGAAAAAAAAATAAGATCAAGATGTTCATGTGTGTTTTTTTGGTATTGTGTTTTTTCTTAAGTCACGATTTCTGGGCATGTTAAATTGCGTTCGGAGAAGCATCTCCTTCATCGCTTTCTTTGAAGCCAGCGACACGCTGTCTACGTCATTTCATTTTGATTTCTTGAACTTCTCATATTCAGCAGAAGTTCGGAGGAAAAATCGAATAGGCGGTTGGTGGCTTGTTTTCAGTCTTTGAGAGAAGTAGAGAGAGAGATAAAAAAAACGAGGAATAAAACCTTGACTGGAGTCTCAGAAGACGCGACACGCTTCCGATGCTGATTACGCATGGTTCAAAAAAAAAATAAAAGACGAAGTCTCGGGAAGCAGGGGTTTGCATTGGAAACGCCGAGCGACTGGCAAGCATAACGCGACGAGAAATCGGCACGGTCAGTGGAGGAGACAGCGTCCCCATTCTGGGGTAACCGAGATTTATGCGTCCATGTGCGCTGTAGAACGCTCGTTTTGTCGCGCACTTCCCGACGTGAATGCCGTGTACTGCGGCGTCTGCCTGCGTGCATAGAACACACGTACAACTTATGCGTGCAGGCTCGCCGAGACTGCGTTTTTTTTTTCGAGCACACTGTCCCGTTCTTTTCAAAGTCACCCAAACACGGTCACGGGCAGTTCTCGTGGGTGAGCGACGCGGCCCTGGAAGGCGGCACGTTTTGAAACGCAGATTTGGCACTGTCGCGTGCGCGTCCCCCTTCTCAAGCCTCGTGGACCAGACGCGCGCCTCGGACGAGAAATTGTCCGAAAGCCGCCGCCCCCCTTTTTAAAAGCCCGCCACCGCAGAGTGGCCGGTGGTCGCGTCGGCTGCGGAGATTGATGTTCGCACCACGTTTCGAAAGATGCCACTTCGCATAGTTCGGGGACACCTACTCGAGATCGAAGAGGGGCGCTCGCGATGAAGGTCCGAGAGACGAAGTTCGGGGAGGTGAACCCCAGCGCCGGCTTGGAACAGATCGTGGATGGGACGGGTCGTCGCTTACACAAAACTCGAGAGAGTTGCGAGACATAAAAAAAGAAAACAAGCAACAAGATATAAACAATAAGAAGTAACATTGAGAGGTAAGACACGTTTAGACGAGTGTGCAATAAAAAGTGTTGTCTTGAAGAAGTTAAGACAATGAGAGAAGGATAGAAGATAGTGGTAGAAGGAGAGAGGAGAGGTGAGCAAGAACTGAGAACGACATTCAGAACGAAGCGTCTCACACGCATTCACAATTACCCCCCAATGCCCGCATTAAACGACCGAAGTCTTGTCCACCCATTACGCCTACAAACGTGTTTTTCGGATGTCAATTGACCAATGTTTAAACATTTTTAAATCTTCATTTCAGTTTTTTCGGCGACACTATGCAATTATTATCTTGCGCGTTGTCGATTTTGTCTCGTCCTTCTACTCGGTCATTTCTCGACAAAATTAGCCACCCGCCAATAAATTCCGCTTGATGTCCCAACAAGTACTCTCCCGGTCGTTTTCATCGCTGAATCATGTCGTCTTTATCTTTTCAGTGATGTATATTTGTGCTTGTCTACGATTTCTATACTATTTAAGCTGTGCTGCGTTAAGTGTAAACGAGTTATGCGGTGAGATTGGCATACACGCGCATGAGAAAACTATTTCCCGCTAGAGGGCATGCCATGTGACATAGAGCTCGTTTTGCTTTTCGGAGTAAGGAATGGAAAGTGGGTGGGCGGGAACTTTCTATAACACTGCACGGAGTTTAGGTGCCATGAAAGGCTTGGTGTATCTTGTCCGACCATTTCACGTGACAAAGTCGTGACACATATTGGGGCAGTGATTGTGCCTATTCATCTCATCTTCCTTCTACTTGCGTGCAATAGACAGTTTCGCTGACAAACCACACCGGCGCTTTCGTGATGAGTAGCAAGAGAGGCACCTGAATAGCGAGGAGTGCAAACCTTTCCTCAAGCTAGATATGAGGCGGTGCTATCGTCTGAGACGTAATAGCTTCGCTGCGCTCGTAGCGGCTCGTATTTGAGGATGTGCCACACTCCGTAGTGACACCCGATTTGGAAGTCAGACCCGAAGCGATGTATAGCACGTCATGCTCTTAGGATCACAGTGCAATGCGATGAGCAGAGGGTATCCCGTCTTCCAACTTCTAACTTCCTTCACTATAGTGAAGTATTTTTTTTTATTGCTACTCTGTACACTGTCCCTAGTTGCTGCTATTTGCGGTGATCTTTCAGATGGCCAGTTTACGCGTCGAGGGTGGGATTTAGAGAATGTCATTTTAGTCTACCTGAAACAAGTTTGTTTAAGCTTACATGGGGTCTCGCTAAGAGAGCGTTAGCTTGAGTTCCTGAGGGTGACCCACAGCCGGCAACTAGCGGAACGATGATGTCGTAAACAGATCGATGTTGGTGAAGAGCCACTCTAATCTATAGCATTTTTTTTTTGCCATTGCTCCAGGAGTTGTGTGCAATAGTTTCGGTCAGTTTGTCTTCATCTTCTTGTACGCTAACGCAGTCAGTGCGAGTCCCTTTCTCATACATTTAGGTCGCTATGCTCGAAACCCCCGTGCGGGCCTGTTCGAAAGCAATCTAACTGCGAAGAAGTCATCGGTATACTAGAAGATACATTCCATGTATAAGCTTCGTTACAAGAGGTCTTGCGCTCAGATTCCAGCGTGTCAATTAAGATTGCTTATGAAGAACTTGGACACCACTGAAATAAACTTCGACAAGAGATGTACAACACATCATCCGTTATGCGTTGTAAACATTATAGCCTCAGACAGTGGCCGGTGCGTGCTGCTCGGCAAATTCCGATATTTTTGTATGACAGTTCTCACATACGAAAGGTCATGAATTAAAGCTGTTTGCGAAACTCCGAAAGTTGCACTCTATAACTTTACTTACGACACTAGACTCTTAATACACCTATACGGCTGTAAACAAAAGGTTCAGTATTTTTTTTTTGAGTTTATTTCAAGTGTGACGTATGGTTCGTTAGCAATTTATTGAAAGATCGTGCCCAGTTCAAGCGCTTTAATCCGAGATCGTTAATTGTAAGCAGTCGCGCGTTCAAGGCCCTACGTCGCTGTTGGCTCAATGCGCTGCTTTAAGGCGCGGCGAATGGATGCGGCGAGGCGAGCTGAGAGGTGTTCATTGATTTATTTCTTTTTGTTTGTTTTTTTGCAGGAACTAGAAGCACCTTTTAAACCAACAAAATGTTGAGGCTGCATGCAACTGTCAATCGCACCGGGTGCTTTGACGCCTTTGAGCCGCACTTCATAATTGTAATAATAATAATAATAATAATAATAATAATAATAATAATAATAATAATAATAATAATAATAATAATAATAATAATAATAATAATAATAATAATAATAATAATAATAATAATAATAATAATAATAATAATAATAATATTAATAATATAATATAATAATAATAATAACTTAATACTTAGTATTAATATTATTATAATATATATTATTACAGCTCGACTGCTGACCCCATTGTTGCGGGATCGTACACCAGCGGCGGTATAGTCACGCTTTCGATGGAGGTGGAAATGCTTCAGGCTTAAGTTAAGGCACACGTTAAAAAAACCAGGTGCTCAATATTTTAGGAGCCCTCCCCGTACGGCATTCCACGTGGTCGTATTGTGATTTCGGTCCGTTATACTACAAAAATTCTCGCTACCTTCGAGTCAGCAGTTGAGCGACATAGCCAATAGACGATTGCTGTGGGTATTTCACATAGTTGTGACGACCATTGCAAGAGATATTTTTGGTGCATTCACTGTGACAAAACAAATCGCGGACGACGACGCTACTGACTCATGTGAATTCTGAGCGCAACTGCATAGATGTGTCAGGCTGCTGACATTCTGAGCGCAACTGTCAGTCAGGCTGCTGCTGATGATGATAATGATGACTCTAATTACTTTGAGCAAGCCTTATCTCTTCCCCCTCTCTATCATTAAAACTCCCCTGCCCCTTTTCTTCATGTGTAAGGTACCAAACCGGTCCTCCAAGATTGGTAAACATGCCTGCCTTTCCTTTTTGTTCCTTTCCTTCCTAAATGACGTCGGTTTGAACAGTGAGTATAGACGGCGTTGCTGTTCCAAGTCACATTCCGCCTTCTTTCATTCTGTTTTCGTATAAATGTCCTTATCGAACAGTTGAGCTTTTGTTGGCATTGAGCGCTCACCTTCGCCGTTTTGGTGCCCGTTGTCCTTCGTCGCGCCGCCTCTTTAATTTTTTTGTACACCTACGTTGTAACGTAAAACTGCTGCTCTTTTTTTTTCTTTGTCCCCGGGAAGTGTGGATAATGGGACATGTTGCATGTATGGTACGTCGTGTTGTGCAACTAAAAAGAGATAGACAGAAAAAACGAAGAGCGCACTACCCCGTTGCAGAGCCTCTTTATTTCGGTAATTCTTACGATACGGGACAACATGCAGAAGATGTTAACCCGGTTCGTCGCCTGACGTGCTGCGATCAAGACAGTTTCACATTGACCCCTACACCAATTATTTATTTATTTATTTATTTATTTATTTATTTATTTATTTATTTATTTATTTATTTATTATTACCGCTGTAGTTCTTATCGATTTTTTTGTTAAATCACTTATAGAATGTGGTACATTATGATTTCATTGTTGGCTTCGTCAAATTCCGCCGTATGCCAACACCGATTGGCCGAGAGGGCCGCTACGACCTTTCTGAGTGGCTTTCAATTCCGCCATTATGAAAATTCACAATATGGCGGAATTTCGCAGTGTCTAGAACACCATCCCATAGTGCCCCACTTAGTGGTATTCAGGAAGTCGCGGACGAATGGTGGATTTTGCTTTCGTACCGGCCGAGGCCACACGAAACAGCTCAGCGAGCGGGTTTTAAAGGGGCACGACTATAAACTTTCACGTGCTGTCAACGTCGAGATTCGTTTTATTTTTCGCGCCTTCGTATAAGGGCCTGACCCCGTTCTAGTCTTTCTGTTTTCTCTACAGACACTTGAATAATATACGACTCGCTAGGAAATATGTCTGTGTGTGCGAGCGTGTGCGTATCACTGGCGCTGCCTTTCCTTATCGATATTTCCAGTGGCGAGGGGGGAAGGTGGACGTCGTACAGAAAGCGTATCATTTCGATAACGTTTCAGGAAGCTCCCAGGCCCACTGGCTTGGCCAAAAGTAGCGCGAGACATCACGGACGATTTCCCACTCACAACGGATTTCCAGCTACAGCGCTCGCCGCTCTCCGTCGTAAAGCATCGCGACTCTTGGCTGAGCGGCGTCGCGCGAAGAAATGAAGTGATCGCTACATATACACGCATTCAAGTCGGTCTCGGTTCCGTGTAAACTCGAGGAGTGGGGGTTCCTCTTCCAAGGCTTTCTTTCTTTCTTTCTTTCTTTCTTTCTTTCTTTCTTTCTTTCTTTCTTTCTTTCTTTCTTTCTTTCTTTCTTTCTTTCTTTCTTTCTTTCTTTTCTTCTTTCTTTCGTCCTTATCCTCTCTCTCTCTCATATCGTAGTTGTGGGAAGCTTAATCCCAGGCATTAATAACAATACTTACCCGAACTAACTCAGAATCACTTTCGGCTCGTTCTTGGTCTGAGTGAATCGACTCATAAGTGAATATGCCGACGTACGCCCATTACGCATTCGTAAGCTAACGTGGCAAATGCGCAGCTGCATTGATTGATTGATTGATTGATTGATTGATTGATTGATTAATTGATTGATTGATTGATTGATTGATTGATTGATTGATATGTTGGGTTTAACGTTCCGAAACCACCATATGATCATGAGAGACGCCGTAGTAGAGGGCTCCGGAAATTTCGCCCACCTGGGGCAACTGCATGCTTTGTTGATGCTGTCGCTCATAATGACGATTAATTACGCCCGTGCGCTTTGCGATTGGTGGGCCTGCGCAGCAACCACTCGTTCTGCGATTCCCATGTTTTTCCATCTGGTGCGATTCTGCGCGTCCGCCACGCGATATAAGATGCGTTAAGAACGGCATGCATGACTTTCGTGTAAGTTTTCACTCAGAAACAGTTTCAAGCTTGGGTGTCGCTCTGTTGTATACATCTCTTTCCCACACAATAGCCCATTGTTGGATTCCCATTTAAATCGAAGATATTCATAATATAACAACTCCTCCCGACTCTACCTCAAGCAAGCGGGAGAGGTCCCTCAGGAGCTCAGTTCTCGCCGACCAGCAATGGGCCGTCCAGCAGGCCCACGAGGGGCCGCCAGGTACTCCCTGTCGGTCCCTACGTGGGAGACGCCCGCTACGCGCTAAGCGCGTCCTGCAGGACTGAAATAAAGTTTTTTTTCATTCCATTTCATATTCATAATGTTCTTATTTGCTTCAATATCGATTTCCCACTCACCGACAACGCCGATTTTTCGCTCACAGCCAACAATACAGACACCGCGGCGCTATCAATTTCCGCGAAACGAGCTCTTTAACGCCATCACGTTATCACGAGAGGTCGCACTCGCTGCGTGTGCAGGAAAAAAGCTGCCACGAATCACCGCACGCGCTTACGTCACAGAAGTTACACACATACTCGTATAAATCGCTTAATCGCGCTAAAACATCAAGATTTCACGCGAACGGAACCCGGCGTCCTGTCCATGCAGGGCTGGCTCACGAGGCTTTCGACCTCTCCGAAGTGTGAGTAGCCTCACCAGTATTCGGCACATTGTGCGAGCGCTCGACGCTAATAAAAAAATATACCTTTAACGACTGCTCCGCGCCCCATGCACAAAAAGACGAGCGCATGCCGCTGCTTTTCCTGACGTCAGCGCAAAGGCAGCTCAGCTTGAAATAAATCTTGAGCATTGCACGCGTCGTCGCAACACAGCCACCGAGGATGGCAACTCACAGAGAAACGACTGTGCAGAAAGTGCGCATCTTGCGGTACGCAGTTATATGCATGTCATAATAATAATTGATGGCGGTTTTAAGTGACGATAGCACAATATGATTACGGCCCCGCCGCGGTGGTCTAGTGGCTAAGGTACTCGGCTACTGACCCACCGGACGCGGGTTCAAATCCCGGCTGCGGCGGCTGCATTTCCGATGGAGGCGGAAATGTTGTAGGCCCGTGTACTCAGATTTGGGTGCACGTTAAAGAACCCCAGGAGGTTGAAATTTCCGGAGCCCTCCACTACGGCGTCTCTCATAATCATATGGTGGTTTTGGGACGGTAAACCCCACAAATCAATCAATCAACAATATGATTACGATGGACCGCGTAAGTATATAGGGCACTTGAAAGCGTGATATGGTGTTATTTGACGTGCACGCTAATCTGAAAGTACGTGGGCCTTTAGCGATCCGCCTCCATCAAAACGTGACTGCCACGGCCGGTATTCGATACCGCGACGTTCGTTCAGGTCAGCAGTTTTGGTCAGCGTAACCACTATACAGCACTGTGACTGGTGCTCTTATGCACTTGACGCACGTGACTGTGGCGTCCTGTATGCAGAGCCGTTCAATCACCTCTTTGTTCAGTGACATGACGTCACTGCACAAAGAACTGACGTCACATTATATTGGCTTCAACGTCAGTGCGGCTTATTAAAGGGCCCCTAAACAAACTCCGAGAAATGCGAAGAACGAGCGCGTTATATTCTCTCCCGCCGATTCCCGTCTGTGCGGTACGATTCGTGACGCCAGCAGCTTGTGTACGTGACGTCAGGCCGAAGTAAGGTCTTGATTGGTCGATATACGAGAGATATATGTTGCGAATGGTCGCCTGCCTTGCGTTTCCATGTGGTCGCACTCCAGTTCTACCTTTATCTCGCGTGAAGGAACTTGATTTCACTTCGTTTTCAACGTTTGCGGCCGCGTAAGCGGAGGTGGCAGCACTTAGTCGAAAAGCGCGAAATCCTCACTATCTCAACACTTCGTGCATGACATTCCACGCGTTTTATGAGGAAATGAGTGAGAAGGAGGAGATAGCCTCTGTTGTGAGGGCGAGAAAAAAGTATACTGTCTCGCCTATGAGCACGGTATGCTTTAGGGGCCATTTAACGACGCAACCGCTCCAATTTGCACACGAAGACCGTGCAAGCAATTGCACCCTAATCTCGAGAACAAATGATACAATGAAAAGATCTCACACATGTACCCGTAAAATCCTGATCGAATACATCAGTTTACGTCGCCCATGATTGCACCGGCTGTACCTGCAGCTCTTGACTTGGGCCTACGTCCGTATACTGTATCGACTGGAGACAACATTGCCTTGCGGACTGCGTTTTCACTAATTGTTTTGCTTTTCGAATCTTCATGAAAAACAGCGTATACTTTGCAACCTCTTCTGCAGCGAAGGAACAATAGAAACGCGTCATTTGTCACTACCCTCGCTATACATCGTGCACTGATTGCCGCTTATATCGCTGCCGTCTTGACACACATTGTGGAACAGTCGATACTAAAGCGCCGATTCGAACTGTCATCGCAGCTGATTTTTTTTTTTTTTCCGTGGCAGTGGTCTATTGGATAGGCAATATTACTCCCACTCCGCACGTTCGCAAGGTGCTTGCCTCGGCTATTGTTGGTATAGTCCATCGAACTGCTATACAACGTATAAACTTCGGGGCCGAGAAACAAAATACCGACTAACGCAAGCGCTCTCGTGTGTGTCACATATTTTTGTCTCTCGCTCCTGAAGTTTGCACTGTATAGCGGTTCACACCTCACTTATTGTTCGTTCGTTTGTCTTCCAGCGTCTGCTCTCCGGAGGTGCTTCTTTCCACATTTCTTTCCGCCCTCCTCTCAGTGTGCGGTAGCAAATAGGGTGTCATGATTCCCTTTAGCCCCCCCTCCTCGTTCCCCTCGTTTTTCATCTCTCGTGTTATTGCAGACAGAAATTCCTTCACCGCATGCTGTTCGCCCGGCATCTCCCGCACGACAAGTGTGGTAGCCACGGTGGTCTAGTGGCTAAGGTACTCGGCTGCTGACCCGCAGGTCGTGGGATCAAATCCCGGCTGTGGCGGATGCATTTCCGATGGAGGCGGAAATGGTGTAGGCCCGTGTACTCAGATTTGGGTGCACGGTAAAGAACCCCAGGTGGTCGAAATTTCCGGAGCCCTCCACTACGGCGTCTCTCATTATCATATGGCGGTTTTGGGACGTTAAACCCCACAAATCAATCAATCAATCAACAAGTGTGGTAGCAAAAAACGCAGCGCCCCTCGTGGGCTAATTTCCGACACATTGACTGTCGTAAGCAGGCGTGCTACTGCCACGCCCCACGGATTGGGTCGGGAGACTAATTCTTCTCTCGTAGTCTATTGAGAAGACAATGATTGTAACCACAAACTTTTAAAGGTATTTGAAGAAAACAAGTATGTTTGAAAGCTTGTACTGAGAGACGTACCGCGTCACTACCGCTTAGAAGGCGTTACGGTAAACGGAGGCAGCTCCTCTGATTTCAGGATTTACCAGACTATGTGGAACAGTAATCGAGGCTCATGTAGACCGACGATCCTTGGCTTATTGCAGTGCTTCCGCGGTGTCCTGTGCTTCAACTCGAGCTGAACAAAGCGAATTTACGTTTCACTTTTTGCGGATGGTTCCAACCGACAGTTCCTCGCGGCAGTTGTAGCACAGGCACTCGCTGCATTCGGTGGCGTTCACTGATGACGATAACTTGTAGCATTTCTGATATGTATATCTGGCAACGGGGACACATGGTCGTCGCAAACTCGTGAAAACACAGAATCTATACGGATCCTCTAAGTGACGGCTGATGCCAGTAGGCTTAATATGTTTGCCCTAATCTTGCGACTGTGCCCAGCGCAATGAAAAGGAAATGATTCCGGGAGTTTTTTTTTTTTTAACTTATCTTTGAAGTAAGTCAATGGATCGAAACGTGACGTATATTGTTTCTCGTACAACGATTGCTACAAGCAATAGATCGTGATAACCGCATCATGTCGACTGTAAATCTGGCTGCTGAAGGTAACGTTGGCCCTGACGTAAGTGTCCGAGTCAAGATCATGCCAGTGCGACGCAAACTGCGTATACTGAAAACGAATGTACGTCCATTAGCTCTGAATTTTCGCGCTTCAATTCGTTCCTGCCATACATTTTCTTGGAGTATGAAGCAATGTTTCTTTTTTTATGTTTAGGTTTTTGTTCATACACTACCATTCCCGGCTTCTATAACGCACTCTCTCTCGGCCCTATCTGTTGTATACCGCACATGACCGATAACGCTGCTGGTGGGGAAAAAATGACAAAAACGAATTTAGAGGAGGCGAGCAAACAAGACATATATCACTGGCAAGAAAACTTGGAAGCTCCCGTAGACTCGAGTCTGTTGTCGCTTTGCGCCACGTGCCACCAAAAGCAAGGAACAAGGGACTTTAAGGAGACGGAGGGGACGCCGAGAAACTTTCTGAGACTCCCTATTGGGAAAGGGGGAGGACAGCAGGGGAGAGAGGTCGGCGCCACTAAGCGCTTGGGCGCGCACCGCGCCGCTCAATCTGGGGCAGGGCGGCATTAATGACTGTCGCGACCTTCTCCCCCCCCCCCTTCTCTGTACATGCACTGGTCTGAGAACGGGACGCCGGATCTGCCGCCCACGGCAAGCGAACGGCTGGATAGAGACACAGTCTGAGATCACGTAATCAAAAAGCTTAATCACCTCACGAGGTGTAATGTACCGGAAGAACGTCGCGGGTATATAAACGCCGTATATACCATGGTCGAAAGGCTTCGGATCAAATCTCAACACCTGCAGTTGTTTACGATGTAACAAAAAAAAAGCTTAGAATGCGAGTGCATTCGCAATCTGCGCACACAAGATTGCCGCCGACAACACGACACATACAGGACGATGTTATTCCTGTTTTTTTTTATGTGATGTGGCCTTCCTGCTTGGACCATTTATGGTTCGCAGTATGTACTAAATAAATAAATAAATAAAATAAATGTCAGTTTTCGACGCGCGGAAAGAGTCTGTGGGCGGCACGGTGGAATGGTTGCTCCCGCTGCGGCCACTGGGAGGCAAGAAAAACTGACGGTGGCCGTAGCTGGTACAACTTTTGCAGTATAATTAAACATTACGGCTCTCTCTACGCGTTCTTCACTCAATTTATGCAAATTTCGACATATAAGTCGAATCACAATCATTCCTCCCTAAGACATCAATATATTGGAATCACCTACCTGCATCATTAGTAAGCATCACCGACCCCCCTCGATTTAAGAATGCACTAATAAACTCAGAATCGTGAACTGTACTAATCGCGTAAGTGTTATTGACAGTTTGGTGTATTCTTTGTGGTTCTAGTTCAGTTGTTTTTTTAATAAAGTGTACTCCTTGCATACAAAACTTCATCATTATATTTATCTTCATGTTAAATGTGTTTACATAATCCTGTAGTTATTTTGTTGTTCATCTGTATTTCCGCCCCTACCCTCTATAATGTACAAATGTACCCTGAGGGTTTTACAAATAAATAAATAAGTAGTAAGCATATAACTTTCTTTCTTTCTTTCTTTCTTTCTTTTTCTTTTCTTTCTTTCATTCTTTGTCTTTCTTTCTTTTTATTTCTCGCTACCACTTTGCTTATGTTGCGCAAGGTGGCCCTCAGAAACGTTCAGCAGCAGCGTACGTGCTAACGAACCAAGCCCTTTCGAACTATTGCGCACAAGAGGGCTACGTGCGTGAGTACGACGGCTCACACACGGTAGCGGCTATATAAACGCAGTCGGTGACAAACGTACACAGTTCCGCGATACCGGGCAGGGTGGATGTATAGGGGTTTACGGGGGCAAAGGTTAAAGAATACCGCGGCGTATGGCGACATTGGCCAACGCAGGCAGCATTGCCGAGAGCGGAAGTGTCGCGGTTTCCTCACCGACCGGCCGAGCGCGAGAAGTTTGGGCCGCGTGGCGTAACAAAGCGGAAACCGCGGCTCAATAGGGCGAACTGTCGTGGGAAAAAAAAAGAACGAAAAGTACACTTGGATGAGTGAAAAACGCCAGGCCTGCGTGGAAGGCGCAGCACAGTCACTGCGAAAGCTAGAAGAGCGGCCTTTCAGAACCTTTTCTGAACACTAATTGGGTAACTGCTGCAAGCACACTTGCTACCCACTACGGCATTAATAGTAAACTTTTTGTGTAGTAGGCTGGCATTCCCTTTGTTATTTGTCGTCATTCTTCAGAGAAGCATGGTATACGCTAAACACTTGCAAAAAATTTCGTGCCAATTGTTCAAGCAGTGGCGGACGACGATGAAGAATTTTGCCTGAAATGGGTATGCGCCACAGTTAATGGGGGAACAAGAAAATGCGTTTGTAATAGGTTGGATCATTGGACGGCCCACCCGTTACGCTATTCGCACTGTGCAACGACTGGTTCGTCTTTCGCTGTTTTAAAAGGCATTATAAGTCGTATTAACGCGATAGCTTTCCCGACATCAAGCCTGCCTAAAACAAGTTTGCCTCCAAGTGCCAAGCACCGGTGTGCCTCAGTGGTAGAATAATCGGCTGGCACCCAGTGGACCCGGGTTCGAGCCGCACTGTGTCTTTGGTGCTAGGTTTGCCAACAAGTCACAAGCATCAGTGTAGCTCAGTGGTAGAATACTGGGCTTGGCACCCAGCAGACTCGGGTTTCGAGCCCGACTGTGTCGTTAATGCTTAGATTTTTTTTTTCTAATCTCGCGCGATGTAGTTACGGACACCGTCGGCGGCGGACAACTGCGCGTGACCCGAGTTGTGGTCTCATAACAGCTTTCGCTGCAAAAAAAAAGGGGGGGTGGGGGGCTTTCTCTTATTCTTGCAGAGGGACAAATGACCCCTTTTACGCAACCTGGAAAACGGTTCGGAACATTGTGAAATCTTGCGTAGTGGTAATTTTCGTACCTGTCGAAAGCACAACATTTAGAAACGGAGAAATATGATGAAGTTCACAACAGTCCAGAAAAGTAGCGCATCTCTGGTTGCTACAGCTACAGTGCAGTAGATAACGAAACGTAAGATTTTTCGCAGTAGTGAAATGTGAGCTCATTATAGCTAACCAACCATATTACTCAGTTACAGGAAGTCAAACACGTCCCGTACATAGCTCGCGTACGACAACTGCCCCTGCAGACCGAGCAGTGTAGTTCAGATCGTTATGAATGCAGCAACGTTTATATCTATAGCGGTATGAAAATCTGAACACGCGTCTTCATAAGATATCACTGCTTATATTATGCAGAAGTGATTTTTTTACGGGGAGTAAGATTAAGCCCTCCGCACAAGACACAAACCTATAGCTGAGGAGTTGGAGCTCTGATCAATCGTGTCCTCAAAATTCGAGTTTCACCCAATTTTGTGAGGGCATCGCAGAAAGTAGTTAGCCTGCCTATTTTCTCTATGGCTATAGCAGTGAAAGTATATGGTTGGTAAAACGGTAGATTTTTAATGCCACTTTACTGAAAGCGTGAAACTTTCTTCACACAGAACCACAACGGATAAGTACGCACATCTGTACATGAAAATCTTTATCTACAATCTCAACCTAACTCGCTTGGCCCCGCCGCGGTGGTCTAGTGCCTAAGGTACTCGGCTGCTGACCCGCAAGTCGCGGGATTGAATCCCTGCTTCGGCAGCTGCATTTCCGATGGAGGCGGAAATGACGTAGGCCCGTCTGCTCGGATTTGAGTGCACGTTAAAGAACCCTAGGTGGACGAAATTACCGGAGCCCTCCACTACGGCGTCTCCCATAATCATATGGTGGTTTTGGGATGTTAAGTCCCACAAATCAACCAATCAACGTATTTCGCTTGTGTACATTCTTGTCATTATACTCGTTTCATTAAGTAAGGGCTATAGAGCATGTAATTATTATCTCTGCCGTATATGCATATAAGAAGAGCAACTGATGGGGAAATAGTAGCAGTAATAGAAATTTTGTTGACCATAGCGTGGGGCAGATGAAGTACGCGTGATGCTATGCAACTGTTATCATTCGAACAGGGGAAAAGTGTGGTAAGTATGGTAATTTTTCTCAGGTAATATGTCACTAATTACGTATGGAAACACGAAGTTACTCGTAAAATCCATATTGTTATGGGACCCCCCTCCCCCTCCCTATTCATCTTTTTACCTGTCCACAACGGTGAAGCTAAGGCAACTCTGTGCCTTGTAGTTTGCGTAAATAACGTCGTGCACGTTTTCAAATAGAATTCGTGTGGCACTTTTAGGGGCGAAGCTCCTTAGGGCGTGGGCTGTGCGTCCCCTGTAGTCTGTATGTAGCCACCTCTAGTTTAGTTCTTGCAGTGTTCACTAGATGGCGGTACCGTCTCCTGTATGTAGCCACCTCTCGTTTATTTCTTGTAGTGTTTACTAGATGGTGGTACTTGTAGTTGATGATGAAAAGATGCAAGATGTTATAAACTAGAAAGCGGTACTTGTAGTTGATGAAAGGCGCGAGATCTTATAAAATAGGAATGATGTCACATATGGCGCGTGTCATTGGTTGAAGGCAATCGTTCGATTTAGTGCGGCGACGTATGCTAGGGGGAGCGATGTAATAAAATCGAGTGGGCAAAATGTACAGAGGATTCATGGTTTACCAGGTTTACCTCCGGAGCTTCGCCCACTCATCATCATTCACTTCGTGGATATGGCGGAATTTTTATTACACTTTTCGCGTCGTCTCTTGCAGCTGCTATGATATGCACTTGCGATGAAATGCAGCCAAACAGGAACATTGTATTTGAGCCTGCCTATGGAGGCGGAAATGTTGTAGGCCCGTGTACTCAGATTTGGGTGCACGTTAAAGAACCCCAGGTGGTCAAAATTTCCGGAGTCCTCCACTACGGCGTCTCTCATAATGAAATGGTGGTTTTGGGACGTTAAACCCAACAAATCAATCAATCAATTGAGCCTGCCTAAGATTCCACCTCATTTTCTAAGCTGTGGGCGTTATCAATGGGACAACAAAATATACCTGCAACAGCTAAAAAGGTGTTAAGCGTTACAGCGTGATACGTGATATACTCTCGCATCGATAGTTACACGTGATTATAGTTTTATCGCCGAAACCGCTGGTCTGAATTCAAGATAGAAAAACTTGTTTAACGAACACAAGTCTGATCTCTAGCTCGATGACCAGTATACGAAAAATTGTCCTAATCGCTTAATAAGACCTCCAAATTTATGTACGAAAACTGCAGACAGGTATTACGCTAGAGTATCGTACCACTCCATTGTTATTATCCCATTTGTCTGTCCAGACATACTTAAAGACCCTCCAAAAGCCAAAGGCTCTTAACAATTATGTTTTCTTATTCCAGCTAAGCAGAGTTTAAGTCACCATTTTTTGCACATACCAAACCATTTACGTGGCTTGGAAGACTCCCGAGTCGGCGTAATCGTAAGCTTATATCTCGCTGCTGCCTCCCCGAAGTGGATATCATGACCAATATAGAATTTTTATATTTCTTCAGAAATTCGCCAGCTTTCTAATCTCGACTTACCCAGTGGCAAACCAAGTGCTCGTATGGTTGACCTTGTCCCCGTCCTTGCCCTCCTTATTCTTTTATACTCACCGAAATCAACAGTTCAGCACTATACGAAAGTAAATGCAAACGTCGGTTCTGACAGAACATAAGTTTAATGCGATAGCAATTACATGGACACACCGCGTACATTACGTCATCGACGTTGGCGTCGCCGTGAGGTTTCAAATACTCTACGAGAGCGATAACATCGTTCCTTGCGTAGTATGTTTCGTGTACGAGCGCAAGCGTGCCGATTATTGCAGCTCAAACGACGTGGAAAGGCGCCGACCACCTTCCACCTGGCGAAAGGGCCATGGGTGTTACCGGAGAAGGTGGGGGCAGGGCTGCATGGCTCAGGAAGCAAGTTCATACCTTCAGTGGCCGGTATTGTTCGCGCACGCCCTATCTTGATGGAGAACAGCAGACGGTTCGTACTTTCGCAAGTGCTGTAATCTCCCCGCTCAGTTGGCGTTGAAGCGATAGACCACATGAAGGTCGCTTCGCTCGTTGCTGCCGATAGACCGCATGAAGGTCGCTTCGCTCGCTGCTGCGGCCGCTGTTCCTTGCGGACACATTTATAGGTATGCCAGGCTAGATGAACAAAGACTAACAGGCTAGCCTTATTTTGTATAACACTGTGTAGCTATCGTATTCATTGCTTCGCCCTTGTGGCGAAACTGACACATTATTTTCGATGAGTTCTCGTCGAAGAGTCGCTTTGTATCGGCTGACCACAAAGCCTGTGGACAAGGCCGCTCCGCGTGGGACGTTTGTTCACAGACGACATCGGGTGTCTCGTATGTTATGCTCGCGTCTCGTCACTAGACAGCAAGAGTGCGCTGCTGTGGCGTGATTTCCTTTCTTTCCCCCTTTTTTTTCTTTTCGCGACGATCGAGCTCACGTCAGTTCAGAGGACAGGCGCGTCACACAAGAGCAGGGAGAGCGATCGAGGCCGCCTGCTGTACGCTCTGCTGACTCACTGCTGGGACGCCCACATCTTCCACATTTCTTTCTTTCTTCCTTACTTTTTTTCTTTATTTATTTATTTCTTTCTTTCCCTCTTTCTTTCTTTCTTTTTGCTGGTTAGCAGTGGTCGGCCAAGCTTCATTGCACACAGGAAGACAGTGCGACCAGAGGTCCTCGCTGTCGGCTACAAGGAGGCACCTCCTTTTGGACTTCACAGTTGCGTGAAGCAGCAAGTTTATTGTTAGGTGGCACTGCCTCTGGCGACAAACTTACGTTCTTAAAGATCAGCACACTGATTGTTCAGGAAAGACGTTGTCTTCGCATCTCTTTTTTTCCTCTTATTATCATTACGTGACTTGTTCTCTTTTTTCTTTGCATTTCCAGCCTGTGTCTTTCGCGAAAATTGTCCAACCTGTTTTTATTCATCGTAGTTTTGTCATGCCCGTGCAAGTTTTCACGGATGGTAGAACATCCGCTAATATAGGTCTCTTCCTTAGTGCCAACAACAAAAAAAGAAGGACAAGCCCTATCGTCAATCTTAACGCATGATTTCTTACTGCGGGAAGAAGCAAGGGCGTACTGTATTTGAGAATTATATGTACAAATATTCGAGCACGTACACTTGAGCTCATTTCAAACAGCAGGGAAGAAAAAGAAGGGTGAGGAGAGACGCTTTCAGTGAGAAAGCACATTGTGCACGTCTAATTTTACTTTCACAGCGAAATTCGTTATGAGATCACAACTCGGGTGTCGCGCAGCGCCATAGTAGTCCGCCGCAGCAGGTGTCCGTAACCACATCGCGCGAAGTTGGCAAAAAAAAAATTAGTACCAGTCGCACAATGGGGTTCGCACCCGGTTCCGCTAGGTGCCAGCCCAGTGTTCTACCATGGAGACACGCCGGTGCTTGAGACTTGTTGGCAAACTTGCCTTAGGCAGGCTTGACGTCGGGAAAGCGATCGCGTTAATACGACTTATAAAACGTCTTAAAACAGCGAAAAAACAAGCAGTGGTCGCACAATGCGAATAGCGTAACGAGTGGGTCCTCCAATGCTCCAACCCATTACAAAAGCTTGTTTTTGTTCAGCTATTAACTGTGGCGCATGCCCACTTCAGGCACATTTACTCATCGTCATGAGCCACTGCACGAACAATTGGCAAGAAATTCCTCGCAATAGTTTAGAGGACACCACGCTTCTCAGAAGAAAAATGAAATATAACACAGCGAATTCCGGCCTACTACCCAGACATTACGATTATTAATGCCGTAATGGGTACCCAGCTAGTGGGCTTGCAGCAGTTACCCTACGAGTGTTTAGACGCTTAGAAAAGGCTCTGAAAGGCCACTCTTCTAGCTTTCGCTGTGACTGTGCTGCGCCTTCCTCGCAGGCGTTTTTTATGTTCTTCTTATTGTTTGCATTTTCTGTCTCTTCTTTTTTCCTTTATATCTCAACTTGGAAATAATGCGGCCATAACATGAAATGATAAAAAAGGCAACAATAGATTAATTAACATGTCTATTATGTTGGCCT
This sequence comes from Rhipicephalus annulatus, assembly GCA_013436015.1. NCBI lineage: Eukaryota > Metazoa > Arthropoda > Arachnida > Ixodida > Ixodidae > Rhipicephalus > Rhipicephalus annulatus. Next base: position 133,816 of record WOVY01002283.1, on the reverse strand, counting down.
TTCCTTCGTATTATTGCATTAATATTAGCAGGCCAGTTATTTCTATACGACGACTACACTTCTTTCCTTCAATTAAGTGCTTGACTGCTAACCCGAGGGTCGCGGGCTGATACCTTGGCCGAGGCGGTCACATTTTGATGGAGGGTACATGCTATTTCACAGGTGATTAGACTCGGGTGGCGCACTAATCAAATTGTATTTTCGGCACGTGAAACCCGGACAATTATTATGTTCAATACAGTGCTTTCTCTGCCTCTTTTAAAGACGATATTCTTTCTACGGGACCTTCAACGGAAAAATTTTGGCCTGTCTGTCTGTCTGTCTGTCTGTCTGTCTGTCTGTCTGTCTGTCTGTCTGTCTGTTTGTCTGTACATTTGTCTGTTTGTCCGCCCTAACGTTACCTAAAACGGCATTAAACGGCCAACCCGATTCGCATCGCCCACCAATGTTGCTCAAGGTTTAGCGTTCATAGTTGTGCGATTGTCAATTAAAAAGCAAGTATTGCGCATACCTGAGTTGCCATAACAACACTTCGAAGTTTTGTATGTCTGCCTTTATACTGGAAAAGGCACACACAAGTAACTCCAAGGAATGTAGCGTTTATGGCGCTGCGCTGACAGTGCAACGCGATGCTAAAAAAAAAGGTGTTTCCAACACTTTGCTACGAGGTCACGGTGGAAGCACCTGCCCGTCGCTTTGCGTTATACACCTTTTCACCTCCGAGACTCGCACGCATCTTTCTCCGCGGGCTGCAAACCTTCGTTTTCGTAGAGAACTGCCAGATGGCGCTTGTGTCTAACGTGCCTCGATGCGCTCGTTCGCCTCCGCTACATGCTCGAGGCTCGTGCTCGAAGAACTCTATTTAGGTGGTTGATTGTTTCACGTTTTATATAAATTCCTAAAGTCAGAAATTCTGGGCAGTCAGAATCGTAGAACAATCGCAGAGAGTTGACGCGTTCGGCTACCGCAACAAAGCCCGAGACTCTACATCGACAGCGTGGCCGTTTTATGCCTGCCAAACATCGAAAAAGGGTCCACAGGAGGGAAATCGGGGCAACAGCTTCAGCGTAACACCCCCTGCCGCGTTGGCTTCGTTTTTTAGGGGCGAAGCTTCTTAGGGCGTGGGCTGTGCATCCCCTGTAGCCTGTATGTAGCCACCTCTAGTTTAGTTCTTGCAGTGTTCACTAGATGGCGGTACCGTCCCCTGTATGTAGCCACCTCTAGTTTAGTTCTTCCAGTGTTCACTAGATGGCGGTACCGTCTCTTGTATGTAGCCACCTCTCGTTTAGTTCTTGTAGTGTTTACTAGATGGTGGTACTTGTAGCTGATGATGAAAAGATGCAAGATGTTATAAACTAGAAAGCGGTACTTGTAGTTGATGAAAGACGCGAGATCTTATAAAATAGGAATGATGTCACATATGGCGCGTGTCATTGGTTCAAAGCAATCGTTCGATTTAGTGCGGCGACGTACGCTAGGGGGAGCGATGTAATAAAATCGAGTGGGCAAAATGTACAGAGGATTCATGGTTTACCAGGTTTACCTCCGGAGCTTCGCCCACTCATCATCATTCACTTCGTGGATATGGCGGAATTTTTTACACGCCGGCGCTCGGACGATCGGCCCCACAGCAGTGCTTCGGTGCCACGCCAGAGAACAGTCGATCGAGGGGCGCGCGCAGAGCGGCGACCGACGGCGGAAGTTGGCCGTCTCCTCCGATGCGCCACAACGCGACACCAGGCTAGCACAATGACGCTTCTGCCCCACGTGGTTCCTAGCAGTGCAGTGCGCTCTTTTTCCTCGTCACACTCGTCGGCCGTCTCCTTGCACGAGGAAAGAAAAGGGTTAGCGCGGCTGGCCCAGAAATCTGCTCCATCAATGTATGCCCGACTGTCGACTTGGTGATGCGGACGCGCTTATTATTTTTTTGTACGTTTTCTTCTTTTTTCCCCTCGATTCTTCCGGGATCCGAGGTTCTCCTTTCACTCCGCTGCCACTCCTTTGCATACTCTTCTCTAGTTTCTTACTTTTTACTTCTTGATTGTCATCTTGCCTTATTCTATATTCTCTTCCTCTTCCTTTCTGGCGTCAGTGCACATGACACTGTTGTGCCTCTGCGCTCGAATCTCCTGTCATGGCTAAAGAATCGCTGATAGCACGCCGCTCCGTTAGTTCAGAGCAGTGACATTTTCAGGCCAGGGATCCCAAAGCGCGGCCGGCCCTCCCTACATGTATACCGGTTGCGTACAGAGCAACGCACGGGTAGTACAAGAGAACTCAGACACAGTCTCTTGAGAACCTTCGCACTAATACTCTCTAGTATGGGCTTTTTAATTCTTGTTCTTGTGAGAACGTCCGGTAATTAGGGCTCCTGTTATAATGCTTTATATTGACTCGACTCTGGCCGTAACCGAATACTTAAAAAAAAACGGACCATCACGTGTAGGACTCTTTTCAGTACTACCCGACTAATGTAACGAAGTGGTCAGCGCTTGGAAAGCGTCTGGCGTACACGGCATCTACCTGAAGTCTCGAACATCGTGCTCTTAGGCTAACTTCATTAAAAATATGACGAGGTTTATGGATGTAACCAAGTCGAAACGAAGGAAGACCGTACCGCTATACACTGCAAGGCTTTGAACCTGGGCAAAGACACCACATGCTCTTGCGCAGTCAGAACGCGAGTATTTTCATCCACAGCCACATTCTCGTTGGTGCATCTGCAAATCCATGATCGTTTTACACGTATAAGAGTATATCCGTATGGTACATAAGCGCTAAATCGTAGGCCAGTGTGCGCACCATGAACTTAAAAACGGGGTACCAGCGAATACACAGAAACAAGTAGGCCTTTACAAGAAGACGTTACCAACGGACTAACGCTAGATTTTCAGGCACGCACAAATGCCTGGACTTTCACTGTTGAAAGTCCAGCGTTTGTCCGCCTTCTTCTTGTGCACGTATCTCTGTGTATTGGCTGGCACTCGGTTTTCGACTACTTGTATGGAGCAGTACTGCTTACTTTCAATAAAGTGTAACCAGTCTCTAGAGACAAATACAAGCTGTTAGGTAGCCGTTGATGAGAGAACGCAGATGGCTCTATGTACCCTATATACGCAGAACCGTGGCCTCCTGGTCGCAATAAACACGCAACAACGCCAATTATCATATTGTTACGGTTGAATAAAGGATGATACCGCAGCAATATATTTAAACCACTAAGAAAAAGCTTTCGCCCAAACGCACATTACGTGTATGCAGGCAGTCACGGAGGCATATCGACATTACGGTGTAGCCTTTTTGAATTATGTAAAAGCTTCGGATGTTTTTCTAATGTCAGTACTAACACTCCACTCATGAGAGTCACTCCAAGAAAAAACAAGCACACCTTGCGTCCGGATAAAGCTCGCTGAGTTGACTGGATCGCACTGAATTAATCACCGCTCACGTAAAAAAAAAATACCTGCACGCTATAGATGAGACGTTTACGCTATTCTATGCATTTTGAAAAGGAAGACTGATACAATATACTTTAACTAAATTTGGCTTCCAGTCACATTGTTCTAGAACTTACCGCCGAACGAAAAAGAAAGCTGCAGAGGTTTTGCATCTGGAGGCACAGGCAGCCGTTCGGTTTGCATACAAATTCGGTTTCAAGGAAGCGCGGCACCTCAATATTCACCACTACTCCCTCTGCAACTCCCCGGCTTCTTGCGTAATGTTTCTTGTCGTTTTCGTGAAACGAGTCTCGGTTGACCGAGAAAGCAACTGTTCCTCTCAGTCGATTCGACTACGCTTCAATTGACCTAATTTATTTTGTTGTTTCACGAGAGCTCCGCTTCCGCGTCAAAGCTCGGATTTTCATGTGCACATGAAGCCAAACATGTGCTACTACGTGTAACTCCATCGAACGTATGCAATGGACAGGTACCTGTGGGAGCACAACAACGACAACAACAACAACAACAACAACAATAATAATAATAATAATAATAATAATAATAATAATAATTGGCAAATCCCGCATACAGTTGATTGATTGGTATGTTGGGTTTAACGTCCCAAAACCAACATATGATTATGAGAGACGCCGTAGTGGAGGGCTCCGGAAATTTCGCCCACCTGGGGTTCTTTAACGTGCACCCGATCCCACGTAGAGTGAAAATCGATGATGTACGAAACACGAATGAGGAAGGTTGATATGTCACTTTAAAATCAAAACAACGTTACGATGCACAGGTAAACTATGCCGTACATGGCTTCCATGTCATTATTATCATGTTTGTACGTGTCATTTACCTTCGTCGTCTATTCACGTGACGTGATTACCAAATTTGGTACATGTGGAGCTAGCGAAACGGCCGCGAGCACGCTATGAGCGTGGCATGTAGTCGTGTTATACATGACACGCATGTCATGATTATCATGTTTGGACGAGTCATTTAAGTTTGTTGTGTATTCACGTCACGTGATACCAAATTTGGTGTATGCGGAGCTAGCGAAACAGGCGCGAGCACGCAATTAATGGCGGTAAACGTGAGGCAGATATGCGCCTAAGGGTGGCGAGTTGTGAAATAGTCATGACGGCCAGCGCAAACAAAACATGTACGAGAAAATAAGACGACGACACAAGAGCTGTCTATTAACCTAATCAAAATAAAAATCACAGGTATATATGTGTAAGAAAGAGATCAACAAAACAGCACAAACCCCAAAGATTGCAAAAAAAAAAAACTTATGCGTACACTAACGTAACTGCACTTTCCAGAGAAGCCACTTCCTTGCCAATTAAAGCGATAGAAATGATGTGAGTTAGTTTTATTCTATCGAATTTTATACTATCGGGATTAGCATTACCATCGATACCATACCATATTCTCGATAGCCAATACTGGCTAACGTTAACCGCCTTTAGGCAACATTAACAATTATTAGCCGAGAATTCGCGAACACTTATCCAGAGTCAGCCACAGTGCTGATACTGCGCGGATAAATACGGTAAGCCGCCCACGGACAAACGGTTGTATTCACAGAAACTTCTACAGTTTACATTGCTCCTTCTACGTTTTAACCATATATGCGATCGCAATCACACAGCAGGAAGAGAGGCGCCAAACCTGCCTCGTATACCTTCAGTGACATTTGTCATCCAACAGTTCAATGTTCAGGGCCGCAGGCTGGTTTTCGAAGATAGTGGCTGCTAACGTCCGCTTATGGCGCATTCCAGGAATGGTTTACTTCACACCTTTGAGAAAGAGAAGCAGGGAAAGGCAGTGAGGTTAACGAGACGCGCGTCCGGTTTGCTACCTTGCATTGGGGGAGAGTGATAAGTGGGGTAAAAGAGATAGACGATTGGAGGGAAGAAAAGTACACAGAATCACGAGCACACTTGGCGGAGCACATCTACTCTGCAGGCGTTCACTGAGGCTTCTTGATTTAACTGCCTTTAATCCTCCGAGAGCTTAAGACCAACACCGAGCCGTTGTGAGATGCACTTCATCGCTTCCTTTGCATTTTCGCATCCAGTGCTAAGCCGGTTTTCCGTAGGACACCACTGGGGGGGGGGGGGGGAGGCGATCCCACGAAGCTGGACACACCACTACGAAGAAAGATGCGCACGCCCGTGCTGCATCCAACACATGGAACATACGGCGTCACGCATCCCGAGTATAAACATAGCTGGAAAGAAGACTTCGAAGACTTCACTATTGCTAGGATCTTCCTGCTGGTTTCTGTGCATACAACACTACCCAGCACCTCCACCAGAAAATGCTACGTTATTATGAATAGCGGGGAACCTCTATCTGAGAGAAAATACTGAATGTGCATCGCAACCTTTGACGTACTTGTTCTCCTATTAACTGTGGCGCATAAGCTACAAACACGACCTCATGGTCTTCTTTACTTTTTTCTCTCTTATTTTTCACAGTGTGGCACGTAGACACAGTGGCATAGCGCGATGTCAATCCATGGACGCTACAGTATGCTACAGCATACTGCTATCTATAGCTTTGTGGTGACGTGTCTTGCTGTTGTTAAGCAACGGATTAGCGGTGCATACATAGAGTTTGCCAGCAGCGTATACTGGCGAGCGCGTACGGCGGTCACTACATGCATGATTTCTGTATCGTTGAGATAATATCAGCAACGCCCACATATAGTATGCAGCGCCACCAGTTGAAAACATGAAAAAAACTTCGGCGACTTGCGCGTATAGCACAAAACAGAGGACACCCTCCTCAACTTCCAGGACAAACGTACGCGGCGGGTGATGTTTTTCGAACATGTTCTAGAGAGGTGTGGGTGAAATTCAAATGTCAGATAGGCGTCTATAGTCACAGGCAGGTTTAATCAGTACTGCTGTTGTTAAGGAGTTGCCGGACGGTTGGTGGAGGTATTTGTCATAACTATACCAATGAATATTCTATAGTGCTATTGCTATTGTAAAAGGCTATGCTGATGGTTCAGTTTTGCGTATTAACATTGATGTTCATCGAAAGGAACGACAAAAGCGCTTTTTCGTGCGCTGACGCACTTTACGGTTTTGTAAAATTTGTAGTAAAGACTTTGTCCGCATCAGTAGAACAGTAGTTACGCTACTCGGCTGCTATATCAAAGGTCGCGAGTTCGATACCGGCCGTGGCGGTCGCATTTTGATGGAGGCAAAAAGCTAGAGGCCCATGTACTTCGCGATCTCAGTGCACGTTAAACAATGCCAGATGATCGAAAATTCCGGAGCCCTCCATTATGGCGTCCCTCTTTACCATATCGTATTTTTGGGACGTAGAACCGAATTTATTATTATTATTATTATTATTATTATTATTATTATTATTATTATTATTATTATTATTATTATTATTATTATTATTAAGTAATACCTATAAGGGCATAGAGTTTCCTAATATACACTAGAGGGAACTCTGGCGCTAGTGTATATGAGAGCTGCAACGCACGGCGCTTCAGCGAGCACGGGAATGATGAGTAGTACACAGATTTTTCTAATCTTCGTACTTCTGGCCTGTTTTTGGATCCACGTGTGTTCGTGTGGCTTGGAGCTGTTTTTCTTACAAAACAAATATTAACAAATGTTCAGCGGCTGCGCTTCACCATTTTATTTTTTTAGACTTACATTTCTAAATCGGGTCACAAAGTTTAAAAGGGTTGAATCTTTTTTTTTTCAAAACAAAACCGAAACACAGCAATAAATGAAGCCACAAGTAGGATTCGCCGCCCGCAAGTACGAAGATTAGGCAAATGTGTGTACTACCCATCATTCCCATAGTCGCTGAACGATCGCAGCGCCAGAGTCCCCTCTAGCTAATTTTAGGAAACTGCGTATACGGGCACCCTACGGCACTAGGCATGACGCATGTCACGTGGCCGATATTTCACATGTTCAGAGTAAGAAGGCAATCGAACCAAAAACGTACACGAACAACATTTATGAGAAGGGTATCCAGCAAGAATCTCGCGGTATACTGTTTACGCGTTCAACTGACGCACTCATTTAACAGCGAAGCTGTTTAGCGAATTGTTCCTGTTATGCGAGCCCAACAAATGGCTGCTAAAAGACGGTGGCGACCTAATACCTCGAGTACGTATACAACGACAGAATAACATAGGTAAAAAAAGAGGAAACGGCGGCTCCGAGAAGACCCCCGAAGCTATTGAAATTGATTACGCCAACGACGATGTGCCCGTATATCTATTAATCTTGGGAACGTTTAACTTTAGTGTGAGTATTCTGTCTCTGCAGTTTGCCCCAACACGGTGGTCTAGTGGCTATAGGGTACTCGGCTGTTGACCCGCAGGTGGCGGGATCGAATCCCGACGGCGGTGGCTGCATTTTTGATAGAGGCGAAAATGTTGTATAGGCCCGTGTGCTCAGATTTGGGTGCACGTTAAAGAACCCTGGGTGGTCCACATTTCCGGAGACCTCCACTACTGCGTCTCTAATAATCACATGGTGGTTTTAGGACGCTAAACTCCCACACATCAATCAATCAATCAATCAATCAATCAACCAATCAATCAATCAATCAATCAATCAATGACTTTCCCTGCAGTTTGGAGTTCGGACATCCCTTCCGTGTTTCCGATTGTCTGTGGTTTAATTGTAACCTATCTGCGGTGCAAATGAACGTAGAAATAACCTGCATCGCCTACTACTTATGGCCTAGAAACGACTTGGAAGCGGGCAGATTTGTCTTCAAAATCGGCCAGTTTGGCTGTTTCAAGGCTTGGGCGGCTGGGTGCAAACTTCGTCATTTTTTAGAATTTTTTTTTATTTTTAAGGGCCTGATTTCTTTGTTGTGTCGTCGTGGTGGTATGTTAGTTCAACTTCTTTAGGAACTCGCAAAGACAAAATACAACGCCGTCGGGACCAGCGGATGACGAGACATGGGAAGGCGCAACCTTACAACATAATACCAGAATGACTCCGATAATACCTACCGTATAGTGACTCCGTCGTTTTCAGTATCACAGACCAAAAAGATGGAAAATGAGACAGACAGTATTAAAAGAGTGCGTCCGCAAAGGGTCGGGAAGGTAGGGGCCGTTCTGTTTACGGCTCCATTTATCGTGCTCGTACAAACCCCTCGTTTTGTTTCTGGCATACAATGTGAAAAATCTCCAAGATGGGGCCATCTCAAACATGCTGGCCTACGCTGCGGACGTAGAAAAGCGGGCTTATTCAGAGCACTGGTGATTGATTGATTGATTGATTGATTGATTGATTGATTGATTGATTGATTGATTGATTGATTGATTGATATGTGAGGTTTAACGTCCCAAAACCACCATATATAAATGAAAGACGCCGTACTGGAGGGCTCCGGAAATTTCGACCACCTGGTGTTTTTTAACGTGCACCCAAATCTGAGCACACGTGCCTACAACATTTCCGCCTCCATCGGAAATGCAGCCACCACAGCCGGGATTCGATCCCGCGACCTGCGGGTCCGCAGCCGAGTACCTTAGCCACTAGACCACCGCGGCGGGGCAGAGCACTGGTGAAGGCTTGGGGGGGGGGGCAAATGCATCTTTTCGACGCCCCTGGCTTCACGCTTTACGAATAACTTCTTGCAACACAACACAAAATATTTTTGTGGAGTTCCGCAAAGTGGCGGAAAGTTTAAAAAGGTGATAATCGACGAACACCCGTCGGCAGCAATGCAGCAGTGAACCATTACAACTTGAAGCAAGGGTCGTAACTGAGCTTTAGGCAAGTTTTCAATCCCGCGTTGTAAACTATACCCGCCTATATAGAGCACGTGCGTACCTTATAATGAAGATGGCGTTAAGCAGAGTAAATACGGCGAAAACTTAAACAGCGTCGTACTACCAGAGACAGCGGCAAGAACGTGGCCATGCGGAAGTGAGTTGCAACATCAATACAGCGCAGAATACAGCCTGACAGAGTTCGACAGCTGCGGGGTTTCGGCTGTGTCGTAATCGCATTCGCCCGCCCTGCAGCAGCGAGGAATCGCATCGGCCCTGGGTGTACTGGGCGAGCGCTGTCGTGTATACCGCTACATAGTTAGGGTCTGTAATTATCTGTCGGGTATGTCTCGTTAACGGGAACATCTCCGCACCCCAACTTCGTGTATCACTTTGTGGCGCTACAGCGATCGCGCACAGTCCTCTTTGTTTGCTTCCCTCGCTTCTGCACTGTTGCGTGGCCAACAGCCGTAGCTGAGCTTCGCGAGAACGCGTTCCACTAAACGTCGTTCACGTATTGCCCAATGCAGTCAATGTCACGCTCTGTCTAGACATACTGGTTCCTCTATATTTCTTCTTCTTCTGTTCGGGTAGTCTGTCTGCATGTACGTGAAAATGCCGGAGGGAGTGGCCGGGCTCCGAACGGGTACTTCCGTCAAGGTCAGGCGTCCTATCGGAAGTTTAACGCGGATGTCGAACGCAGTGTCCCCTGAACGCTGCCGCATCGTGGATGCCGCAGCCATCAGGGGCGTACCAAGAAGTTTATGTTTTTTTTTTTTCGTGGAAAGTGGAAGTGGAAAGAGAGAGGAGGGTCAGAATCGAACTTTCGTTTATGTACGTTCGTGCGAGTGTATGTATGCTAAAGTGAATTTCTTGGGTATTTTCTGGGTAGAGGAAAAGGGGGGGGGGGGGTGTTCACTAGTATACTACTAAATATCGCTTCGCGTGGTCGTTACTTCATTTTGACGTGTCAGGGTTTAACCCGCAAAGACCAAAAGCTCGGCGCAAACTTCGCCGCATTGTTTGAGAAGCTTCGAGATCGTTCCAGATCATTGTATTAACAAGTGTTCAAGATTGGGCCAGTTGGTTCGTCCTACTTGAACTGGTATAGCGCATTACGGCAAAGAAGAAATGACTCAGCAGAGGAACACAAGAGGACAGAGCGCTGTCCTCTTGAGTAGGTCTGCTGGGACGTTTATTATTTGCCTTTAATGCGCTATACCAGTTCAAATTCTGTTAGCATTATGCAGAAGTCGCGAACTGTCCCGTTTATTCCAGAGCTGACGAAAACACCGACAATGACGCTGGAAGTTTTGATGGCTGGTGTATAAAAAAAACGACGCGTTGCACCGGCGATCAGATTACTCGACGGCCGACGACAGTGGTTTCCGCTGTAAGTGTACCGCGTGTATTGCTTGCAGTGCAAGAACTTTTCATTTACCCGGAACAATTTCACCCGAATAAAGGACTTTTGTGTCGAACACACCAATATGGACACCTTCGTCAACGTCGCACACACGGGATCAGCGCTAGCACCACGTGTTTCCGCTCCGTGGCCATGTTTTTTTAGAGGCGAAGTTCCTAAAGGCGTGGGTCTGTCTGTCGCTTGTATGTATGTATGTATGTATGTATGTATGCATGTATGTATGCATGTATGTATGTATGTATGTATGTATGTATGTATGTATGTGATTGATATGTGAGGTTTAACGTCCCAAAACCACTATATGATTATGAGAGACGCCGTAGTGGAGGGCTCCGGAAATTTAGACCACCTGGGGTTCTTTAACGTGCACCCAAATCTGAGCACACGGGCCTACAACATTTCCGCCTCCATCGGAAATGCAGCCGCCGCAGCCGGGATTCGAACCCGCGCCCTGCGGGTCAGCAGCCGAGTACCTTAGCCACTAGACCACCGCGGCGGGGCATGTGTGTATGTATGTATGTATGTATGTATGTATGTATGTATGTATGTATGTATGTATGTATGTATGTATGTATGTATGTATGTATGTATGTATGTATGTATGTATGTATGTATGTATGTATGTGACCGCCTGTAGTTCCACCGGCCCGGCTGCCCACTTCTTCGTCCTTACAAACATCCCACTACGCCCCATCACCGATCCACCACTTCACCGGCCATGAAGCAAATACTGTTGAAAAGTAGACAATATTAAATGCAAGATGGTCGTGTACTTGTATCCAGGACACTGTCCATTGCTTGTTGGTACGTGACCACCTATAGTTCGACCTTTGCAAACTGCCCACTACTTCGTCCTTGCAAACATCTCACTATGCACCATCACCGATCCATCACTTTACCGATCATAAAGCCGTTATAATGAAGGGGGAACGGAAGCGACGTATAGCTACCACTTACGAATTGTAGGATTTCTTGTGTATATATATACAGTACTTGTATATAACTGCAACGCTTCGACCCACTCATCATCATTCACTCCGTGGATATGCTGTGATTTTTTCTTTTTCGTGTTGTAAACTTCAGTATGCACAACCAACTAGCGCAGTCAGCTACTTTATTTGATTAATCGGAGAACATGTCGAATCAATTAATGATTGAAAATGGAAGAGTATAGTAACTGCTGAACTGGTTACGTGCCGAAAACCATGAAGCGATGATGAAACAGCACGCTTTGTATAGTGGGATAATTCGAACTAATTTCGGCCACCTGGTGTTCTGTGCAGTGCACCTGAATCTAAGCACCCACATGTTCTTTGCATTTCACCGCCACACGTGCATAGTGGTCGGGGCTGTCAAAAAGCGGTCACATACACGTGACATTCTTCACAATTCTGTACAATCGACCGCAGTCACGGTGCTAGGGGAAAAGAAAAACAGGAAAAGAACGCACAACTTGGTTCATCGAAGTTCTGTCCTCCAGGCTTTTATCTATTTGGCGTATGTACTTCTCGTTGTCATCGGCAACAATGAAGACCCGTTATTGTTATTATTATTATTATTATTATTATTATTATTATTATTATTAGTAGTAGTAGTAGTAGTAGTAGTAGTAGTAGTATTGCGTGATGCTCGCGTCAGCACTGAGGCTTTATTAGATTCCGGACAGGTCAAACATTTAAAGATCATTCTTACTGTTATTATTATAAATAATATGAATAGTTTATACTGGTTACTTTTTGAAATTGATGGTTTAGGAAACTCACAGTGACTATTTTTTTTTCATCTTAGCACTGGTGTGACGCACTTTGACACATTTTCAAGTCACTTCGTTCTCCTTTGTCATCACAGCTTTTGCCCCTAAATTGTCCTTTTGTATCTGCCATGTGTGCTCGTATATTTTTCTTGTTGTTTTATTGTATTAGGCCCTGCCCTACTGGCTTCTTTTTTTTTAATTCCTATCGGAAATTATCATATGACACTATCCAATAATCGCACATGATCGTACAAGAACACATATCATTCATAGCTCTTTTTGTTTTGCTTACTTCTCTTCTACACTGTCTTTAATGTTTTCTTTTACTTGAATGAAGCCCGAACTGTGTTCCTGATCACGTTAAATAAACAACCAATCGATGATTTTGCCACCGATGATAGCTGCGTAAAATGCACTTGCAGAGTTTGTACTCCCGCCCGATGTCGACACATATTATTACAATTTGCTGCACAAAAAAGTTATTGCGCTTCGTAAAGACAAATTAGCGAAAAGGTCGATAAGCGAGGGAGTTTTACAAGAAACGAGACATGAGCTAAACATTTACCACAGCGTTCTATAGTCACAAGGTCGGGCTACGATCTTCATTGGTTTTATTGCCTTCTATGTACTTGTCCATATAAATCTGGGAAGCAATGATCAAGGGAGACCACTCGCTCGAAACACAATACGCAGTGCAATTTTGTGTGTGGGATATCGAAATAGTTTTCACAAACTCGCGCAGATATATATATATATATATTTTTTTTAGGGGCGAAGCTTTTTAAGGCGTCACCCGGTCATCCTCAGTTGTAACCACCTCTATCAAGTATGTGGCCCAGGGGAGTTTAGTTCTTGGAATGTCCACTAGATGGCGGTACTCGCATACAATCAATATATGATGAAAAAATGTGAGATGGTGATACTTAGAGTATTCATCAGACGGACGGGCATACATACAGACATACGGACGGACATACGCACGGACGGACAGACAGATCAATCCATGGTTGTACGGACGGACGGATGCACTAACGTACGGACGGACGCTTCGCTCACCCCACACATCGTCATTCATTCCGTGGATATGCTGCGATTTTTTTTTCGTTGTTTCGGACGCAAGTTATGTATCGGCTGACGTCAAGAAACACGGCTGTAACCAGAAACTTGTTCGGGTATAGGGGGGGCGGAAGTGTTGAGCCAACCTCTATGCGTGTTCGTGCGTGATTTTTGAATGTTACGTGTACGTGTACGCGTGCAAGATTGAAAAAATATCAAAAGGGCCCGTTGAATCATTTCCCCCAAACGTTGCCCCCTTCCCTTTTTCTACGCCAACGTTAAGAAATGGTTCTCGCAGGCGACAAGAAATGCTGATGGTGCAAAAAAGGATCTAAACCATTTTGTCTAACAAGGTTACTGTATAACCACTTCGAAAGGCAGTGACAGACAGAGAAAAATAAAACTTTAAAGCCATAAAAACGAACATAAACATTACATAAGTTACAAAGAGATCTTGGGACAGCTCTGGGACCAACAGAAAACTTTTTCGCTCTAGTGATTTGTTTTTTTCTGCGCATAAAGCAACATGCATGAATCATACATTACGGACTAACGTGGTGAAATGTATAAGCTCGCATTCACCATCTATAACAAGTACTCCTATTTCAACTCTAGTGCACGCGCTTATTGTTGCCGAAATCAGTTTTACACGCAGAAAAAGACAAGTTGTTTCACAATCCTAGTTTGTATTCACGCGGGCATGCAGTACAGCAGACGCCGTTCCCTTGGTTGCGTCGCCCTCCAGTAAGCGACATTACGGCGTCATTGTGGGCAGGAGTATAGCGCTTAGGAATATAGAATGTATTTCAACACATACAATTGCTATAGAGCTCATAAAGGTGAAGAAATATGACTGGTCGAGCCAAAAAAGGCGTGCGATACTGATAGCCCGAGTCGACCGTAAAGATGAACTTTTTTCGAGAATGGAGTCCGCCTAACTATAATGATTTAAAGTTAAGGAAACCTCGCTACAATTCAAATGGATATGGAGAAAAAAATAGAGAGAATAGGAGGGCGGGGAGAAAGACATTAAAGTATTTTCACCAAGGGAATGTACGGTGGCTGACGATTCTACGCAGTGTGTGTGTGTGGGGGGGAGGGGGGGGCAGCGTAAACGACGAAACAACATGCTAGTGAACACTAACGTTTGTTTCACTTTTTTTTTTGCCGCACTGGCTGTCACATCACTTATTGTATACCATACGCCATACCCCAAAGGGGCACAAAAATAGATGATTAAATTGTGCAGCTTAGCTATAAAATAGATTGTCGGAACTGTATGCTCGGTAGTTTCGCCATTATATGTTTCCTATTAGGGCAGATAACGAAGTTCTATTCTTTTCAGCGCCCCGCCGCGGTGGTCTAGTGGCTAAGGTACTCGGCTGCTGACCCGCAGGGCGCGGGTTCGAATCCCGGCTGCGGCGGCTGCATTTCCGATGGAGGCGGAAATGTTGTAGGCCCGTGTGCTCAGATTTGGGTGCACGTTAAAGACCCCCAGGTGGTCTAAATTTCCGGAGCCCTCCACTACGGCGTCTCTCATAATCATATAGTGGTTTTGGTACGTTAAACCCCACATATCAATATTCTTTTCAGCGCTAAACGAGGATGAAGGAAGAAGAACTAAGTATAACAACGCGAATGAACCCAGAAGAGACACGCGAAGCTATCTGTGTCTCCTCTTTCTTCGTCCTTGTTGTATACGGTGTGAAACATTGAATTATGCAGCAATAAATAGCCCAACGCTCAACCTCAGTGAGATGACGAAGGTTAATGTTTTTTTTTGCTTTTTGTTCTTTTAACTTCGCTTGAGAACTCCAGCACGTGCGTGTCACTGTTAAGTCGTCGATTGCTGCTAATTCTTTAGTCTTATTTTGATCCCGTTGGCCAAATAAGATTTACTTTATATTTCGATCTGGTCAACACTAACACTGTTTCCTATAGAATACAATGAAATTATTTTTCAACCAATGAAGCGCTACGTAGGCCCATGCAAGCACCATCAAAATATACGATGCCACGTTGAATTGATGCGTGAACATGAACAAGGTGTCGCCAGGGGGCGGAAACTCCTTATACGTCTCATGTATTCGCTCTCAGCAGCGGCAGTGCCGCTTATACCACTGGCGGTTGCCGGGCACCTTACTACAAATAAATCGCGAACAGCAAATTTCTTTCATGACGTCACTGGTTAGGTCCCTGAATAGAGGGACAAGACAAAATTCCAGAGGAGGAGGGTTGCCGCGGAAGCCCTCCTTTCCCACTTTGCATACAAGTGGAATGTACTCGTTCCTTCTTGCAGGCCCGCTGGCCGCTTGGGCGATGCGGCCATTCGTGAAATTTTTCTTAATATTTTTTTTCCTTATTGCGTTCGTGTTTTCTGGAAAAACGAGAGCTGGGCTGACTGATTTCTCAGTAAGGCGAAACCCGATCGGCACAAATAAAACCAACTGTTTTGTCGCAATTTTTTTTATAAAAGAAAACAGAAATACACGTAATGTGAAAGTGTCAATCTATAAAAGAAGCGTTAGCTTACAACTTGCCCCGCCGCGGTGGTCTAGTGGCTAAGGTACTCGGCTGCTGACCCGCAGGTCGCGGGTTCGAATCCCAGCTGCGGCGGCTGCATTTCCGATGGAGGTGGGAATGTTGTAGGCCCGTGTGCTCAGATTTGGGTGCACGTTCAAGAACCCCATGGTGGTCGAAATTTCCGGAGCCCTCCACTACGGCGTCTCTCATAATCATATGGTGGTTTTGGGACGTTAAACCATACATATCAATCAATCAGTTAGCTTACAACTGACATGCGGACATAATCAGCAAACGTTAAACGCAGAATATCTGAACTATTGCGAAAATCACCAACAATCGCGAGTATATAGGACGCGTCATAATTGGCTCAATCACGTCTGGTATGACGGCGCACATAGTTTTCTTACAGATTTTAAGTAATAAACGAGACTCAAGTTCAGAGGCACGGAGAGGCTGGAGGCTGGAAGCGATCACAAGTTTTTCGAGAAAGAATGTCACTTGAAACAGTGTTTCAGCAAGTTGACTTCGTCAGGGCAACAGTGTTGCCTCGACGAAGAAAAATTCACTTGTCAAAACGTTGGTTCCATCCACATTATCCGTAATAATTTTTAGAAGCATTTAGTTCATCACGTGTATTTGAGTGACGGTATTGGAAATTAATGCTCACAAATTTTCAAACCGCGGCTACAAAAATTTCATGAGCAGGAAGCAGCCTATAAATACTTGACATCATTTGAACTACACGCCAAAAGTAAAAGAAACTAAAACTATGTCAACGTGCCAACTCGAATACAAGACTTTCATAAACGCGTTTTCCCGACAGGAGTTTGGCTGCCGTCTTCGCAAATTAAACAAGCGACACTGCACTTCTGTCCGTCCACTCAGGCTTGCAGAGCACTGGATTTACTCGTATGTACTCATGCAAAATGAATAACTTCTCAAATAATAGGTTCAAATTTTTGTGCTGACCGGTTGCCTTTAGGAAACGCTGAAAAACCTTCGCGGGATCGAATCCCGACTGTAGCGGCTGCATTTTCGATGAAGGCGGAAATGCTGAGGCCTGTGTTTTTTTGGGTGCACGTTAAAAAAAAAAAAGGTGATCGAAATTTTCAGAGCCCTCCACTACGGCATCTCTCATAATAATATGGTGGTTTTGGGGCGTCAAACCCCACATATTAATGGAAAAACCTTCGCAGAACTAAAAATACCCGGGTTAGCACACCGTGAAGCCGCGGAAAACATGTGTTGCAGATTAAGCCATCTTCGACGAATGCACGGTTGACTTGGCCGGCGTGGCTCACTGCGTCTTCCGTTATCTGCCCGCCACAACTTACTGTCTTTATCTTTCCCGTAGTTGAGACGACAACCGAGTGAGATAACTGAGCACGATCCAATTTCTACTATCGCTAAGCGAGGGGCGAAAAGGAGCGGAGGCAAGCGCTATACGAACGCCAGTCAATCACCTCCCGCGCTTCGCCTGATTTGAAATTAACAAAAAAAGGAATAAGAAAGGACATATAGACGAAAGAAAGGTTCGTTACAAGATTATCATTTTTTTATTTGTAAAAACTTCTGAGAGCCAATAAATGCGAACATTCAGACCAACCTCAATCCGTTCAACCCGATCTTATAGGATGCCCGGCAACTGCTACGAGCATGCATGTCCCTTAAAACCGAAACGAGCGCCGAGTTCTCGGGACCTGGCATTCTTCTTTCTTTTTATACGTTTCATGATTTAACCAGTGTTTCCTTCCACAAAGAATGTTTTGTATGTTGCGGACAGGCAACTAGTTGTTGTCGTCGTTGCTGTTGCGTAAATCTGTTACAATTTTTTAACGTGGTGGCGTCAACAAGCTCGTTTCGCAGAAATTGCGCCGTTAGTGTCGGCATGGACGTCTTTGGTATTGAGCGATAAATCATCTTGTCCATGGGCGAAAAAAAATAAGAAAGATGCAAATAATAATAATAATGGAAAAAAAAATTCTGGGCCCAAGCGAGAATCACACCCAGGCCTTTTACGCGATAAGCAGATGTTCTAACGCACAGCCACGCGTCCGCTGGGAAATCCTGCGAAAATAACTTCCTCTGCTTGGGAATGCAATGAAAATAACGTCCTTGGCTTACAAACACATGCGTACTGTATACAGGCTTAACAATGCAACACGTGATATCGCAGTAATATTGCATGGTACAAGCACTGATCGCTATCGGACGTCAGAACATATATTTATCATAACGACTGGCTGTTTTAAGGCCGGCCAGCCATTACAAAAAGGACACGTTACTGCGCGATTTCTCCTAAAACCACGTGGTGGGTGCAGAGCAATTTAGAACGTGCGTAATTGCTGGTGATTTAAAGCATGCTACCCATTACACAGAACGGAGCCAAATGCGAAAGCTTCACTGGCACAGGCCACTTTCAACTTCATCGATTACACTGTAGTGATGCACAATTTAAACTTCTCGAGTAGCATCGTGCAATAAAAAGTACGCACCAAGTGGTTGAATCACGCACTGGGGACAGGACATCTCTATAGCGTTCAACTCTCGACGGCGAAGCCTAAAGGTCCCCCAATATTTTATTTATTTGATTTGTGCATGCTCTAGTCGTCTTTTCAAATGACCGCTTGTGTGAAATTGCCTTCTTGAATTTCTAACGGCTGTGATGATAGATACTGTCATACATAGAACGCGTTATAACTGATGGGATGGAAACAGACCCAAACGAAAACGTCAGCAAATCAAAGGTCTATTTTGCATATTTTTTCACACGTACCCGCATTCATATGCGTCAACTACTAAACCGTGGCGTTTAAGTGTCAGCTTTTCTCCAACGACAGGATTTGTTAGCTTAATTGCATCTAGAGCCGAGGTTGATTACGTCATGTCCCATGGTCGCAAGACGAGGTATTTTGAAACAACGTTGTGTTCTTGTTCGAAGAAACTGCCGTACATCTGCATTATATTTGCAAAGTTCGGGCAAAAGATGCCTCGCCTTTTCGCAACCGCAATGCTGAAGAAACACTATAATAATGCGACGAAGGGCTTATAGCAATGAACTCCCACCTTTTCTTTCTTTCTTTTGTGTGTGTGTGTAAGCAGTGACAAATGTAGTATTTTGGCCAATGGGCCACTTAAAGGCTCCCTGCAATCGTGCAATAGAGGAATTACGACCGTTCTCTAAAACCTAAAAACACCTCTATTTCATCGTATAACATTGCGACAAGAATACGCAGTTGTCTTTTGTAGGTTCCTATAAACGAACTATATACGAAAGATGTTGCCGACTCAATTTCTTAGCAAAACCGTGTTGCGCAGCATCGGTAATAAATTCAAAATAATGAAAATATACACCGAGAAACGTGACTCACCGAAGAACGAAACACCTACACCGAAAACCTCGCGTTGCGCGTTTATTTCCACAAACTTGGGCGTAAAGCGCCACATAACGGCGGGCTGTGACGTCATCGGAAAAATGCATGCAGCGCTGAACTTCAGAGGCGCGGCGCAGTCGTAAGCTGTCAAGGCGTGGTATGTATACTCATTGCCCGAAGGACTTTGGCGGGTGTGCAGACAACTTGGTCAAACAGTTGTGCGCACGTTGTGAGAATGATGAACACGCAACAGAAGCCGAGAATGGGATAGAAAAACACACACACACACACACACACACACACACACACAGAAGAACCTCTTCTTCGTTTCGTTTCACTTTCCGTTGGGCGCGCGGAAGCCCTACTCAAAGAGGGTGACACCGTAAAATAAAAATCTTTCCCAGTGATATGACGACCCCTCGCTCCTCCTCCCCTATAAAACGGTCTCAGCCGTCCAGGGGCCTTGTCTGAAGATGGGCGCGGTGCATTTACTTAATGCCTGCAGCGTCTCGTCGGGAGACCAGACAAGAAATATAGAGAAGCGTGCTCGGACAAGCTTGCTTTCTTCCTGTAATCGCTTTCTCTCTCGTCGCTAGTTCGTGTTTTCGTGCTACGCTCCTTTTCTTTCTCGCCTCTTCGACTCGCCCGTTACCAGTTCTCTCGTCCAGCACTGAAGACATCGCGCGCTTGCGCACATATTTCTTCGCAGTCCGGAGCAGGAGCGGACGCGATGGTCCCCCTTTCTCCCTCCCTTCGCTCTGCGACTTCGCGACGACGGTCAGGGCGGCGTACTTTTTTACGACCGGACACTCGCGCGTCCTTCGATCTGGCCTGCTTGTCTCGACTGCTGCCGGATGTCATGGCAGTCGAGGCAGAAGAGAATCATCGCGAGCGTTCCAGACTCGAAGTGCTCGGAGGCAGCGGGACGAATGGCGGCGTCGGCGAAAGGGAATTTTCGCGACTCTTTGTCGACTCGCGGTGGGCTTCAAGGTCCCTTCCGCTTATTAGCGCAGTCTGCCGCGGCGCAACCAGTGCATGGCGGCGTGGGGAAGAGAAATGTCGGCTGCGGGCCAGAAGGGTGAAACGAGAAACAGGCAAAGTTGACGTGCCAGGGGGAAGCAGAGATCAACGGCGTAGTGAAGTGGTGTCTCGGCCGCTGCCTTTTGATTAAATTTTACGCTCCCGACAAGAGTGTAAATGGGGATGTATGATCTTTCCCCCCCCCCCCTCCTCAGTCGGACTCAACTACAGGGAATAGAATTCCTCGCAGCGCGTTCAGGGTCGGTCGGGTGATATCCTCTACTATCGTCTCTTGGCGCCTAATCCTGTGAAACAAATTTGTGCTCGTTTCTTTTTTTTTCCGACACAGCTCGTTTGCCTTCTTGGTTACTGAGCTGTTACTGCTACAAACGTTGCCTCTAAATTTGCCTCTACTTTTTTTGACGTCGCTAATAATTTCAATATTAGTTTTATACTTCTTTTATATTTGATCAAGGATGGAGTATGATCCACAGCGTGACTTGCTTTGTGTATGGCTTCAACACGTCCCAAACAAACAAACAAAAGAAAAAGAAAGCGGTGTCTTAAGAGTTCTTTGTGAGCAGCCGTGTCGACTTAGTCTGCCTGACCATCGGCTAGCCACTTGCACTCGGTCGATTGCACTCTGTCGTGCGCAATTTGTGCTATCGCTAAACGGTCACGAAGAAACATGTCGCGTGAGTTTTGTATTCATTCATTTATTCATAAAAGAAGGTCGTTGGTAGGGCAGTCCTGTGAGATACAGAAGACATTATATCAGGCTTGCATTACATCAGCATTTTCCGCTACCCCACCAACAGCAATTAAGACTGCATCCTTACATGTTAATGGGTAGGGATCCATTTTGAAACACTAATTATTGATCACGTTTCCTAAAGATGTCCACAGCTTTCACGTCCTAATGCGATGTTCCCCGTAGCACGACATCTCAACAGTGGTCGCTGCTGCGCTGGTTACGTTAAGTATATCGCGGCCCTTGGACACAAAAGTGTCAATATAGGGCATTCGTGCTAATTTCATATATCTGCACCAATGTTTTATTATCGTCATTCGTTCCCGCTACAAACATTTCACGTAACCCACACAATTTCGTAAGTCATATGTTTTACCCGCCTTAGGGCGTGGAACTTAAGACACTATACATCCACGTAGCATTTTCATGTTCCTCCATTTCTTTTCCTTTTCTACCATTCTCTTCTCTCTCTACATATTTCACATCCTTCCCATATCGTAAAGCAGATATCATTGTTACTTTTTCTTTATAGTTTGTGACGTTCTTTGGCCAAGCATGGCTCGAAATACTCCACTAAAACGTACATATCTTCGTCATCATAGTTTTATCGGCTTTTACTTGTTTGTTTGTTTGTTTGTTTCCATGAACTCATGGCTCACACCCACTCATGGGGAGATTGGCCAAGAAGGCGGAGTGCATTTTTTCTGTGAGCATTATAACTATCTGTAATGAATTTGTATTGCAATATTACTAACGTAAGGAAAACCACTTAAAAAGAGAGCACACGAAAAAAAAAGAAGAAAAATTGGAAAAGTCAATTTGAGAATGTTTTGAGATTTCAGGTGTTGTGATTACCACTCAGCTGTTTATACTTCTCGTCTTCATTTGCGTTCATTTTCAGCTCGTGCAGATAACTTCGACTTCCCTCTTCGACTGACAGCATAATAAAGCTTCTTATAGTTTGGGTGGCAATTATATGTTCATGATTCCACATTATTTTGTTCTTTTTATTAATGATGACGATTTAAAAGAGTCCTAATCAAAATGCCCGCACAATGTTATTAATTTTTGTCAACGGGTGTATTATGCCAAGCTTTTTTTTACATCGTAAACTACGTGAAGTCGCCTATGATAATTACGCTTGCTGGCATACATCAGGTCGAACCCTACGGAAGCTAACGAGACTTCTTGCACAAGTTGCTCTCGAACCAAGCTAGCTCAACAAATTAGGCACACGCAATGCGATTTTTCAGGCTGAGTAATAAGACATATTGTGCCTTAAAAATAAACCCCGTTATTTATACAGTTGCCAACAGGTTGTTCAGGTTCACCAAGTCTCTCTCTCTCTTTTTTTTTCTGTGTCATGGCCTTCGCGATTAGCTTCGGCTGCTCGCCGTAGGAGCTAATCAGGGAGGTCAAGCACAAAACATGCGGACCCTTTGCTGACCTCACTTCTTGCATAGATTTCACAGCGTTGCGCCTAGTGCATGAAATGTAATGTAAACATGGTATGACTTAGCAAACCACGAGGCCAAAATCGTCAGTGATTCGTCGACGACACATATAAGGGGACGAAAATAGGCAAAAAAGGGAGAGAGATGAACGAAATGATATCGTGTTTACGCGATATATATATATATATATATATATATATATATATATATATATATATGGAGTGTGCGTGTGTGTGTGTGTGTGTGTGTGTGTCAAGTGAAGGGCAGGGAGGTTAACAGAAATTTAGAAAATTTCCGGTTTGCTACCCTGCACTGAGAGAAGAAAAACAGATATAAAGGTAAAGGGGAAAAAGAGAATTGAATGCTTAAAAAAGAGAGAACGCGCCCAGACTACAGCGCGGGAGAGTCATAGTCGTTTTGAGAGTCCGGTTGACCGCAGTAACGACGAACGCGCTGCCGAAAGTTTCCGCGTGCTTACGAAACCACACCGACGCTTTTGGGTCTTCGCGCCCTTCTGATGATTTCGAAGTCACGCTTTTTCCGCGTAAGCTCTGTCTAGCTCTTTTCTCCAGAACTTGAGACGGAAAGGGAAAGAAGCAGCGGTGGACGGTTGCATGACATTCCACTCCTATGTTCTCTTGTTGCATGATTTGCGAATCCAGGTACGGCGTGTTATCAGGACGCCTCTAGCTAGGCACGGGACGTCTCCTGCAGTGCAGTTTGCGCGCGAAATTTAAAATGGGGAAGCCCCACTGCACTTCCTTCTGCAACGCGCTTACATAGCTCCATCCTACAAGCAGGGTGTACATAAAAAGGCTGACGGTTCCAAGTATCACGCACAAATACCAATTCACTTTTTAACCCACCCATAATTGCTCATATAATCAACACAAAGGTGACCTGCCAACCATTTGGTTCGGTACAAAGAACCCCTCGCTGGAGAGAGTCGCAAACGCTATAACAGAAGCATAGTGTAATAGGAGGCCACCGTGCCCAGACCTGATCCAGGCTGCCAGACATGGCTGACGGACCAGGGCATCACAGCTTGGGAAAGCCAGCGGTATCCCCGGAATAGCGGGCCCACGCAAGTTCTTAGTTTTGTAATAGTTATATTTCCGCATCATCCCCCCCCCCCTCTCTTTGTGCGCATGCAACTCGTGGTGAAACCCTGCTCGACATTCACCTTGCCAGGGGTACATTCTTCTCCCGCCAATCTTCGCACACCAAAACGAAGGCGGTACCACACTAAGACAGCTCCGTACAAACATCAATCAATCAATAAATCAATCATTTCATTTCCTCTAGATAAGGTGGAGGACAGGACTAAAAGCTCAAGAGCTTGACGAGGTCCTGACTCCGTTCACAAGTTGACAAAGCAGCAGGAATGGCAGTCAATCATGCACAACAAATATGAAATAAACATTTAGGTATAACATCACAAAGAAGAAATACAAAAAGTTTATGAAAACAGTGCTAAGATAAAAGAAAGTAGTTCAAATGTGTGGTCATGAAGTGACATGAACATGAAAAGCAATAATAAAAAGGAAAGAATGGGCATAAATTCTGCTTACACTGATTTTCCCCGTAACTTGGTGAAAATGCTCCACTCGGAACATTAATCCAACGTCGCGATCTTCACACTGCAGATCACACGGGCGATTTAGTGCGCAAAGCTTGGTGCCCACAATTCCAGCGTTTAAAAAAGGATCGAACCATACAACGCAGCCCCACCGCGGTGGTCTAGTAGCTAAGGTACTCGGCTGCTGACCCGCAGGTCGCGAGATCGAGTCCCGGCTGCGGCGGCTGTATGTTCGATAGAGGCGGAAATGTTGTAGGCCCGTGTGCTCAGATTTCGGTGCATGTTAAAGAACCCCAGGTGATCGAAATTTCCGGAGCCCTCCACTACGGCGTCTCTCATAATCATATAGTGGTTTTGGGACATTAAACCCCACATATCAATCATCAACCAGACAACGCATCTACGGCGAAACAGTGGAGCCGTGCCCAGTCCCACTTGTCCAAAATGACTCGGAGAGAGTGCCGTATACATCGACCAACGAAAGTCCCAGACTAGACGGCCTGATTATCATGCCTCGTCAATAAGAATCACCGCGAAACTACTCTCTCTCCCTATCTCCCTTTGCCCTATACTTCGTTTACAAAAAACTCCTTCCTTACGAAGAAAAGCGAAATGTAGTTCCCGAAGTACTCATCTGTTAGTAGCTAGACTGGAAAAAATAAGCTTTTTTTGTTCCCTAAGCTTTCCTTATTTGAGTACTTCCGCTCGTTTACGTGACGCGCCATGAAAGGCGTGCGAAGGCTTCAGCAGACGGTTGTCCATCGTTGCCTGCCTCGGCTTATTTTCATCAAAACTCGTTATCCGCTATAGTCTGGTGGGAAACCCATACAAACAGTCCTTGCTACTAAACTTCGGTTCCAGACGTAGCGGGAAAAAAGAAGGAACATTATCCCGTCTGCGGGGCGTCTGCGAACTCTTTTTGGGCGCCGCAGCACGTGGGGAAAAAAAGGAATGAAGTTTTTGGTACTTTCTTTGATTTGTTTTGCGTTTTCTTTGTCTGTATAGCGGAACATCGTTAACGTACTTGGTTCACTTTCGTTCCCGCGCTTACACATATGGAGAAAAGAAAAAAAAACTTGACGCCGTACAAGGACGCGCTGCGAGAAAAGAAAATTAGCGGGAATATAACAACAAATAAAAAAAGAACCATACTCGATGCTTGAGCCAGACCGGAAGGCGTAAATAGGCGGATGTTCTTCAACCACACAGGCAAGATTTGAAAAGCGCAGCTCGAGCGTCCGAGCCATCAGCATTAATTTCTGTTTTCCGCGTTTCCTCTTCTTTTTATCTTACGTTGCAACCGCCTACAAAAAGACCCTCACCATTTCACTTCGCAGCCATCGCAGATCTCAAGATTTGGGCAAAGGATATGTATACCGCTTCCTTTCACGGATCTGTCTTACAATATCGCTAGAAAAAAACTTATAAAAATGAACCTCAACCAGACATGCAGTATTGTGCTGTAGAGATGCCCGGCAAAGAGAGTTAGGGGAGGGGGATATCACTACATAAGAGATGTTGAAGTGGAATACGAATAAGCCCGTCTCCTAGCCACAGCATTCGTCATACAAGACGTTTTATCGCACATTTTTCGCGTATAATTCAAGCCCCGGTGGCATTACTCCGCGATATATTCCGCGAATGCACGTCTCATCTCGTCTTGATTTCCGCCACTAAAGGTATAATGTAAAAAAAAAGAAACGACGTTCGCTGTTTGCTTCCAAAGATTCTGCGGTCAAAATATAGTGATAGAAGTACAGCAAACCACGCTGGGCGAAAATAAACAGAAAAGTTAGATGCACGCGGGTAGGGACGGGTTTAGAGGGCATACAAGCAGAGACGACGGCTACGCTCGCATGAGACTTCTATGTTTCCGACGCACGGCGGCTCGCCAAACGATTACTGCCTGTCTGTGCCAGCTCACCGAGAAAGTCATGTCTTCGCCGTCGCCGCAAATCATACATGTACAGTGCAGGGTGCTTATCAATCGGCAGCGGTGGTCTATAGGCTATAAAGAGAGGCGCTGTCGATTCGTTCTGTGCGCCGGTTGAGGTATGGCCTGAAAACGCTTTCGCACTCGAACGTGATGTTAGATGACAACGCTGTATGGCGCAAGGTAATATTTACTCTCGCGATGGCGAGTATAGTTTTTAGTGACGAACGACGCGGTTAAGGGGTTTTTTTTTTCTTTCCTTGCCGAGTTTCTCCTTTTAAAATTTCACGCGTAACGTGACGCGCCCAGGTAGACAGAGTGGTTTGAATCAACGCTATAGCTGGTCTGAACCGATCGAGAGCTAGGATAAGGCCACATCGGAAAGAACAAAGGTGATAAATTTCACAGAACTTCCCTGAAGCGGGCATTACCCGAGGTATGCATGGCTTTCAGTTTGTTCAGTGTGACTCTGCTGTCAACGTGGGAAGAAATCCTTCTGTTTGCGTTTACGTACGGCATCAAATGATATACAGGGTGTTTCAAGAAATGTGTCCAATATTCTTTAAAATTCGAAGAAAGGAGGTATCTGCGCGCTATAGTACTTGCGGTGCTGCCTTTTCTGTGGCAAAAGGCATCTTCAAATGCGTACAAACATTAATTATGGCAGTAAATATAGAAATTAACACAACCATCTTTTTAACCAGTTGTGATAGCCAGTACAGTCAAATCGGCGAATTCAAGCCCTTTCAACGAATAGACCATAGCCACTTTGAAATATTAGAAAAGCGGCCTCGACCAGCTATTACGACTGGTTGAAAAGTCAATTGTGTTATTTTTATAATTACTGCCTTAATTAATATTTGTACCTATCTTGAGATGCCTTCTACCACAGGAAGGTAACGCCGAAAGTAGCACACAGATACCTCATTTCTGTAATGTTGAAGAATATAGAATATTAGACACATTTTTTAAAACACACACACATATATATATATATAAATATATATATATATATATATATATATATATATATATATATATATATATATATATATATATATAGATATATATATATATATATATATATATATATATATATATATATATATATATATATATATATATATATATATATATATATGTGTGTGTGTGTGTGTGTGTGTGTGTGTGTGTGTGTGTGTGTGTTTGTGTGTGTGTGTAAATACATAATACGCACCAGGATGACTTACTTTCGACCAACTAGTCAATGAGGCGTCACATTTCGCAAAGCTTTGTGTTGCCTAGAGGGCGCTTCAAACTGTGATCACCTAATTGAAACTGTGTCACGCTAAATAGTCTATGTAACATTAGTGGTTTAAAAACATACTGGGGAATAACATTTTCCTCAATTTCAAAGCGCTACTTTATCAGTACTATGATGGTTTATTAGTTTTTGTTTTAAGTTTATTCTTGACCTCAGTGAAAAATCGTAACATTATTTATGTATAGCGCTTCTAATTAAACGTATGAATGATTTTTTACTTCTAATATATTCACAATATGTGTTTCGTAAGTTCTTATAATAATTTATTAAAATACTTTCGGAGCGAATGAAGCACAAACATTGCTCGAGTATTGCGACAAAGTTGAAAAATAGCAGTGTAACTCATCTTGCGGCTTCATTTTCAGAATGTAGCGGTCCAAGAAAAAAATTAGCCGATATATTTTGTTGCATAGTATGATTTGTGGGCAAGATATACAGAAAGTTTGAAACGAGTAGTTTTTGTTTCAAGGGAGCAAACAAACTTACATCTGAACAACCGTAAAAGGCAGTAGGAAGCTTGCCTTTGCCTCGCCTTCACTGCATATCATGTAAGCGCAAGATTCCAGCGGGGGCTTTTCGGCAGCGAGTAGTGCATGCCATACAACTGCTTGCCATCTGTTTTAGTAACACTGCTGTATAGAGCATTATCTTGAGAACGGCCGGTCGAATGCGTGGCCACTGCAGCGCTGAAACGAAATAGCGTAATAACGGCAGCCCAAGATCGTGGAGTGGGCGGCTGGGAATAGTGGCGCGAAGGACGATGCTTTCTGTAAGTCACTTAGGAGTGCATAGGTTCGCGCAAAGTCAGTGACTCGGATAGCATGCACCTATGGGCAACAAAAACCGGTGCCGTCACGATTACGTGCCCATTCAAGCGGTACGATGCACGCGCACACCCACGTACTACATTTTATCTGCCACGTGGCGCTGACTACGTAGGAGGAAGGCACACGAACGCCACGGGCTTGAATTGAAATTTGGGAGAATTCGCTACGTCTCCGACGCAAATGGAACGATTGACTGTAAGAATCAAGAAAAAAGTAACTAACAACAATGGATGGTTCCCTTCCACGCCCACGTTTCGGCCGTTTATTTTGAAGAACGTTAGTGCCTGTAAAAATAGCCAGGAGTCCCGAACTCGCAATGCGTCTCCACTGTGTTCTGCACGGGCAGGCTTCATATACGTCGTCTCTTCTCTCGTCGGTTCTAACTCTCTCTCTTCCTTAAGCACAGAAGTTAGTTGGGTGATCATTTATTCTACCTAATCTGTATGCATTTGATGAGCCATGCGGCCAACCAGGGTAGCACAAGTTGCCTCTCCCTCTCCTCAACGTCTCATTCTCTATTATTGCCTTTTTCTTCCTCTCTTTATCTTCTTTCATTAGCCGTCACCGAAGCAACTGTATATCTTTGCAGGCGTAGAAGGCTACTGAACCAGAAAGGCCTAGGCTGCCCTCGTGTATCACTCAGCGCACATGCGCTACTGCAGTGCCATGTAGGCGCTCTCGACAATTCCGCTCTTGTTCATGTCTTCCTTTCTTTTCATTACAGTGTAGAGTGACTTAAAGCTGACGTGGTTGGTAGGATATAGCGAAGGCATGGAGGTTAACTAGACGAGCGTCCGGTTTGTTAGTTTGTTAGTTTGTGCTGGGGATGAGGGAGCGAGGACTCTCCATGGGACTGTACGAACACTGGAGTACACAAGGCAGTGGCGTAGCCGGGGGGGGGGGCGGCACACCGTGCCCGTGCTCCCCCTCTCCCACCTTCCCCACCCCCAGGGTATGCTGTTTCGTTGACGCTGCACGGTACCCACACAGAAACGCATTCATTGGAGTCATCGTTGATCAAGATGGCATTGTTACAAACACCTCCACGGTCCGAACAACGACGGCCGAGGTTGCCGAAGAGGTCGCAATAGCCGTAGTCCTGGTAGACGACGGGAGAACAACACCATACAGAGACTCGAGATTGGCAGTCCGAGCAGTGGCTAAGAGCACCACCTTGGAATCAGCCTGGCAGATCCTGCAAAATAAGGAGGTAGAGCAACACACAATCGTCAGTTCCCCGCTCACATGGGACAGATCGAGGGCGCTTCGTCCAACCTCGACGAGTCGGCCCACAGAGTTGTGCGAGGAGTCACCGACCACATAGCTACTGAACAGCGCGGCAGTGAGGTTCTGGACAACAAAGATCCCCTAACGACGTACAACAAGCTTACTGAGAACTTTTATTTGAGGAGGCGAAAGTAATTGATTGATATGTAGAATTTAACGTCCCAAACCACCATATGATTATGAGAGACGCCGTAGTGAAGGGTTCCAGAAATTTTGACCACCGGAGGAGGAGGCGAAGGTATCCGCCACCGGACAATAAAGTGAACAGGCCTCAGGCAATGACGCTCAGACTCTTGCAGGCCTATCCAAGTCCCGCACTCTTGCACAAAATGTATACAGAAATTCAGACGTCAAACACATGCGTGCTTTGCTCAGACTTTGCCAGCTTAGACCACATGCCCTGCGTTGCTATAGTTGAAGACGTTACATCATCCAAGTGGGATGCTGCGCTACGGATTTAAGGACACAGCTATATATGGGCAGTCTAACGGACCGAAGACGGGGCGGAGAAGCTAGGCCTACCTTTCCCGACGTGGGAGCGGCCCGTGCTATTTAATGCCACGACGGACCTAAACAAAGTTTTTCCATACCATACCATGGCATATAGGGCGAAAAATATTCATTTCAAGGAGGTGCACCCCACCCAAAATCAAGGTGTTCCCGATAAAAAGTTCTGCATACGCCCTTGATGGAAGCAGTCACTGATGTCGGAGTTCCTTTTACGTACATGAAATTTCTATTGCGGACTCACAGCTCTATCAGTCACCATGGGCCAGCCGTGGGGCTCTGAAACACTGGATCAACAACCTTCAGCAGGTTTAGGGCAGCTTGAGCTATCTGAGTATACTTAGTTTGTTCAGGAGCATGAGTATAGTGTCCAGGATGAATCGAAGCATCGCCACAATGATGCTTCATGGTAAAATTGTAGGTGTGAAAACGCAAAAGGAAAGTGTGGACAACACATACGCCTTACTAAGGAACATTCACTACAACTGATTGGGCACTTGTATTATCAAGACGTTTCTCTTGTGTGTTCACACCTACCGTCTTTTCATCACCTTTGTAGTCCTGTTTACCACCCATGCCCTTCTCTCACCTGTATCTCTTCATCTGAAGATTTTGTGTTTGTTTTATGCAGGTGGTGACTAGAGAAATGAGACTACAACGCTATATAGTGAAACGTAGGCCTGAATAAACAGCAAGGTTACGTTTGCCGCTGCTCAAAATTTCAGCCAGTAAAATGAAACAAGAAAGAAATGTCTCACACAATTCTCGAAGCATGACTGTATACAGGAAATCGTGTGCAGGCGAACAGACAAAAGCGCTAGCGCAACTTTTTATGAGAGTCATGTTGCCGATCGAAGACGAGTTTATCGTCAAGACCTTGAGGTCTGTGCAATGGTATGCACGTTTCAAAACGGAGCTAAGTCGAGAGCCTATATGTTTGGATGCGGCTGCCTTTTGAGAGACAAACGCGGGCACTTAAAAGCAAGAGGCGACCTGTGCAGTACAGAGTGAACTACATGCAGTATGTATTGGAAGCTCTAAGCTTGCGTTCATTGGACATCGGTGTACATTGAATGGAAAATAGAAATCTGAATGCGATCTACGGAGATGTATTCTTCTAGATTTCGCAGTATATGCGGGTCAGTACATTGCGAAACGGGGAGCAACGGTGAGGAGCGCATGTTGTGTCTAAGCAGGCGGAATAACAAAAGAAAGTGATGAAGAAGAGAAAATAACAATGAAACAGCTGACACAATAAAGCAAAACGAGGAGAAAAAATAGATGATCCACAATTCGCGAGGTCCGAGCAGGCGTGATTTCCATTTACCGTTGCAGTCACCTGAATAATAAAGAGAGGACACCAACCGAATTCATCGTTGCTACATTTGTGGGCACAACTTGCCCGTCAGAAATAAAGCTATGGCCTCTTATCTTTCGCGTGGAGCCCCTCGTTTCCTGTCCAGTACAATGTAAAAACTGCTGGAGATTCGGCCATAGTGCGGGAGGATGCAAGTCGAATCTTCGTTGCCGCGTCTGCGGCGAGAGCCACTCCTTAAAGGGCCAGTAAGCAGGCTCCGACATTTTTTACACCCCCTATACAAGCTCGGCAATTCGTAGATTAGACTGCAGCGATCACGTTTTCTGAATATTACAGCGCTGCGCCCCGCGCAGAGCCTTTATTTCAAAAAAACAAAACAATTCCCGCGCATCTTTCCTACGCCTGACCGACCCCCTTGCACGCGCAGTGGCGTCAACTCGTTGATCGGCGAGTTGACGCAGCATGCAGCTCACCGATTGGTCTAAATCAGATGTGAAAAAAAACAATATTGAAGTCAACGTCACTTCCTGTTCCCAACCACAGCTACGAAACTGCCCCTTGTTTCTTGGCACGGTGGTGAAAGAACAAGCCTCGCAGTTGTCGCGTGCACGTGTACACTCCTCGCTCAACTACAGTGCCTGTGCGCACGTACGAACGTACTTCGCCCTTGACATGAGCAACACGGGTAAAAAGCGTTGCTCTGAGGTCGGCTGCAAATCGAGCAACTGGGCAGCGGAGAAGCATCGGCATCGGGTTCCTCAGGACGGGGCCCTGCGCGCTGCATGGCTGAGCAAACGGGCCATCTAGCGACGTACGTCGGGGACCTGATCGTTTGTGGTCGACACTTCGCACCTGACGCTTACACGGTTGACCCGCGGCTGGTGCGGCCAACGGTAAACAAACAACCACGCTTCGCAGCAAGCGAAAGTGCGTTGCGACTGATCGAGTTCGCCGATGACGTCAATCGCTGACGTGGCGTCACGTTGCCGCAGTGGACGGAGTCAAGACGATGGGCTACGCCTTCTTCATGGAAGGGAGAAGGGGGGCGAGGCCGCGCGAAAATTTGAAACCAGCTTATACCGATGTTCTAACTCCTGTAACTTCCTGACTATAGCACGTATTCGCAAAAGTTTTGCGGCAGCATGCTCGCAAAGAAAAACTGCACATATATCTCTTTTTAAAATTTATTGGACCTCAGGGCTGTTTACTGGCCTTTTAAGCGAATGCTCAGCAACATCAGAAAAGTGCTGCCTTTGTGGAGGGAGTCACTCCGCAGACCACTCCGAATGCTCTGTTCACTCTCAGGAAATACAAATCCTAGAGATTATAGACCGCTGCCTTTGTTCGCGCAGGAAAGCTATTGATATAGTTAAAGACAGGGCCGTCGGCTATTCTGGTGCAGCAGTACGACACATGTCTAGTCTAGACTCCAACCTTTCACAAGCCATTGAATCTGATGTCGAAAAGGCGATGGCTAAGGCAATGGATAAGTTAATATCTAACCTCAGTGACTGTTTAACGCAAATCCTTTCAACTCAGATGATGCAAGGAGTGAAAGCACAGGCTCCAACAGTTCTTCAACAATCAGACACCGTTGACGCCACTCAACTGCATAGCATTGTGCTGGATAAATTGTCTGAATGTGTTCATAATGCTGAGCAACCTGTCCCACAGGTGCAGCCAGACCGTTGTACGCCTCAGCCAAGCACAAGTAATGCTACAGATATGGAAATTGAGATCCGAGCTAACAAACGTATGCGATCGCCTATCTCTGCGGACTTAAAGTCAAAAACTAAAAAGAATGAATTGTTGATTGCGAGAAAAAATACCAAGAAGAACAAGGCATGGACCTATGCGGTGCGCTCATCACCATGGGTTAACTAAAGGTACTTCAGTGGAACTGCCGTTCTATATTCTCAGCCTCAACCGACTTACGTTACCTTTCTAACTAACTTAATCCCGATATTATAATTCTACAAGAAACTTGGTTTACAGCTAATAAAAATTATTATTTTACAGGATTTCGTTCTTTTCGATTAGATCACCAAACACGTGGTGGTGGCTTAATGATACTAGTATCAAGTAGATTGTGTCATAAAGCAAAATCTGCTTTCAGGATGTCGGACTCTGATTGTGAAATAATAGCATTAGATTTTTACCTTCCAGGATACGACCCTTTTTCAATTATAAATTATTTCCCCACTGGTGTACAAAGTACAAGTCACCTTAGCAGCACTTTGGCGGCCTGTCAAAAGAAAATGGTGCTCACAGGTGACTTTAATTCTCATCATTTGTCTTGGGGAAGAAATACAGACCTGTGTGGTAGACGGCTGTGGGATAGGACCATCGACCGAAAGTTCTCATGTATAAATAAAGGACACGTAGCATTTGCTAGAGGCCGGACTCAATCAGTGTTAGATACAACTTTTTTGTACCAGTGTGATTAATGTTAGGGTCATGGTCAGTGGTTGACTCTGCAACTAACAGCGACCATCTTCCGGTAGTATTTGACATTGTATGTTCAATGAAAACTTCAGAACAACAACCTCGACTATATGTCAACCATAAAAAATTTCACACCTTTCTGCGTTCGTCCATTGCAAAACTTCAGACTGACAATGGTCAGGAAATTGCATCTAAGATCGGCTCCATACTAGAGGGATGTCGGAAAAATTCAGAGTTCGTTATTCCATTGAGTAAACGGCCATCCTCTCGTTGGTGGACTGATGAATGTACGCGCGATAACAGAAGACGCAAAGCCGCTTGGGAGAAGCTTCTGCATAATCAATGGCCAACAAATTGGAAAGACTATCAGTGTTTTTGTCGGCGTATTTCAGCGCACTGTTAAACGTGCGAAAGAAGAATATGACAGTCGACATGTCGATTATCTTTCCTAATCAAACAATAAGCGTGCTCTCTTTGCGTATCTGCGGTCAAGAAAAGTACTGCCAACAGCTTTAACTTTAGAATAATGTATCTTGACGCCGCAAGAGATGACCGCCCCTCCGGAAGAGATAGCTAAAAGTTTAGAACGTCGCTTTATGACAGATCTCTCGACCATTCGCAACATGCGGGTATATATGCATGAATTTACAAAATTTTCCGTATCTTAATTGACTGAAACTATTTTGTTTACCAATTACTGTCAATGGACCGGACAGAATTACAAATTCCATGTTAAATGTTTTACTTCAAGAATCACCTAATGTTCTTTTGGATGTTGTGAACTATTTGTTGAAAAACTCATGCATACCGCAAGAATGGAAACTAGCTAAAACTGTTGCTGAAGAAAAAAGATGGCAAGTACATATTGGACAACATAAGGCCAATTGCCTTGACATCAAATCTAGTGAAATGGATTGAGAGAATTACATATACTTGAATCAATAAATTTATTGACAAAAGGTCAATTTTAAGCCCCTGTCAAATGGGGTTCTGGGATGGGTGTTCCATATGGAATACCCATGTTGATTTAGAAAGTCGTATACAGTTAGCCCAACGGGACAACAAATATGCAGGTTTAGTCACTTTGGACATCGCTAAAGCATACGATACTGTAAAACATGGTGTTCTGATACATCGACTGGAATCCCTCAATTTTCCGGCACACATAGTAACGGGGATTCACAAACTCATTTTGTACAGGAAGTTCTATTGCTTCAAAGGCAGCTTTTTATTGACTATGCACACACAAACGAGAAGAGAACCGCAAGGCTCAGTGCTGTCCCCGGTGTTAATTAATGTGCCAATGAGCACCATTCAACGTAACCAGGACATAACAACTTATGTTTATGCAGACGATATCGCTTCTTTGCCTCGGCAGACACCATTCAGACGTTATACGACCGCCTGCAGTCTTATCTTAACACTTTGGAGAACTGGCTTGATGACAATCACTTTTTTACTAAATCCGAGTAAATGTGCTCTTCTTGTCTTCCCCTTGGAATATCCCGTGCACACCTCATTATGTTACCATTCTGAGGACATACCACAGGAAGAATCTATTAAATATCTTGGGGTAATTCATAATGCATCTCTAAACTGGCTCCAACACATTGAATACATAGCTGGAAAAGGTGCACGAGCCGTCGGCATGTTATACGTGGGATAAGCAACTACCGAAGAGGCATGATAAGAGATACAGTAGTAGTAATGATATATCGAATGTATGTTCGTCCAATTCTGGAATTTAGATGCGTGCTTTTCTCTGGTGCTCCGGCCTAGAAAATCCGGCCTCTCATTCTTTTAGAAAGAGAATCTTTACGCGTATGCCTTGGTCTCTCTAAAACAGTTTATAACTGCGTTTTATACCTAGAATCGAGAGTTCCTTCTCTTTCGTGCAGGTTTCGTATCTTGACCGTTCAGACGTTTTTAAGAATTTATGAGACACCACTCCAGCCGTCACAGACAGTATTCATATCCTCTCCGGAATTATTTTTTGGTGTTAGATGGCCACGGTTTCACACGCCACAAATTATATTTGTACAACGTTTACTGGACCCGCTGAATGTAGGTATCGGCGAGATAAGGCCGACTAGCGATAATTGACCCCATAAGGATATTCAATTTGACGACATTTTTCCTAATAATGCTGCCCATCACACACTAGAAGTTTATTGCAAGAACGATTGCAGAGCATCAAAGCAAGTGTAATTGTTGCTACAGATGCATCACAAAGTGGCAAAAAGTCAGATTTTGGTATATTCAGCCCAAACTTGGATTGCTCCTATTCGCTCCGACTACCTGATTTTATACCCGCTTTTTGTGGCTGAGTTTCTTGCAGTGGTACTCGCCTTACGAAAGTTAAACGCGGAAATTTTATCAGCTGGTATAATTACAGATTCTCTGTCTCTTTGCGCCGTAGTTTCTGTTGGTGATGAATCGCACATAATAATGATTGATATGTGGGGTTTAACATCCCAAAACCACCATATGATTATGAGAGATGGCGTAGTGGAGGGCTCCGGAAATTTTGACGACCTGGGGTTCTTTAACGTGCACCCAAAACTGAGCACACGGGCCTACAACATTTCCGCCTCGATCGGAAATGCAGCCGCCACAGCCGGGATTCGAACCCGCGACCTGCGGGTCAGCAGCCGAGTACCTTAGCCACTAGACCACCGCGGCGGGGCGAATCGCACATAATAAAGGCGTTTCGTGCACTAATACCCCCCATTTGAGAAAAGTTAGATTAGCTTGGGTGCCAGGCCATAAAGGGTTGCTCCTAAACGAAATGGCCGATTCTTTAGCGAAGTCATCAATAAGTGGGCCAATTTTACCGTGTTTTCCAACATCCGCTTGTGTAACGGCTGCGTGATTTCGCAGGCGTACCATTATGGAAAGCTTCACAGGTACATCACTCACAATTTCGATCGAATACCGGCACTTATTACATTCCTGGTGCCGATCCTTTTCTGACACACGTAAACTAGAAGTCGCAATTACGAGGCTGCGCTGTAGGGTGCCCAAACTAAATTTCTACTAACACAGGTCTGGTCAGGCTCTTTCTCCAGTGTGCGTTTTATGTGGCGATCCAGAAACTATGGATCATTACTTTTTGGCATGTAGGCGATTTACTACAACTCGTAGATCCAAGTTAGAAAATCCTTTACGTGCTATTGGAATGAACTTATCTATGCCCGTGATTCTGTCCTTTGGAGCCTCTATTTCAGGGTTTGCCAATGCGAAAGTTTGCGAGGCAGTGCGGAATCATCTGAATGAAACCAAAAGACTAACGAACTAATCTTAATATTCGTCTGTGTCGACGTACGCATAACTTCTCCCTTTTTATTTCTTTTTTTGAGCTGGGTTCTGATCAAGGTTATTATCTTAATACTAATACAAAAACTTTATAATAAGTATAGATTAGTGATCATCAAAATTTCAATTTAAAATTTGTAACGTTTTCAATTTGTAAGTCCCTTTATTTTAAAATCGAATAATACGTTATAAGACCACTCAATTATTGGCCGATCCCCCACAGGGGTATAAGCCACAAGTGAAGTGAAGAACACGAACAAGAGACTGAGACGCCAGCGGAGCCCAAAGAATGCAGCCAAAAACGGGAGCAAGAAAGAGAAGGGCGCGGAGAAAGGGCTGGCGAGTCAGACAAATGGACACCACGTCGACATCTCGGTCGCCGTTCCTCGCTCGAGAACGTCTTCTTTTCCTTCTTTCCCTCTCTTTCCTTCGTGAAAATGTTTAGTCCATTAGGAGATTGAATGCTCTGGCTGGTGTGGCTGCCCGAGTCTTTCCCCTATTCATTCGGACTTTTTAGTTGTTCGGAGACGGGACCCGATCTTGGCGCTGTTTTGAGGACACATAGCGAGACGCTGGGATGCCCGTCATTGAATGCAAAGCGGCGCGCCGCAGATGAAGAGGCAAACAGTGTTCTGAAGAGGTCCTCCTGCTGGCGGCGGGGCAACGTTGTTCGCGATGCGCTCTCCACTGAGCCGAGGTCGGTCTTGTGGCTGAAGACCACGCTTTGTTTGTCTGCAGGTGGAATGAGAAACTTGCAGTCGATGAACTTAGGGACGTGACTTGGGAGCTAAGGCGTCTGATTTCTCCGTCTGGTAGCGCGGCGGCCGGCAGGCACGCGTTCAATTTATATATACTGACTGACATGTGGGGTTTAACGTCCCAAAACCACCATGAGAGACGCCGTAGTGGAGGGCCCCAGAAATTTCGACCACCTGGGGTTCTTTGTTGAGCACCCAAATCTGAGCACACGGGCCTACAACATTTCCGCCTCCATCGGAAATGCAGCCGCCGCCGCCGGGATTTGATCCCGCGACCTGCGGGTCAGCAGCCAAGTACCTTAGCCACTAGTACCTTAGCCAAGTACCTTAGCCAAGTACCTTAGACCACCGCGGCGGGGCTCAAACCCTATAGAAGCGGAGCTGTAGCGAGAGGAGATTGTCGTCGAAGCAAAACAAGTGCATCATACGCTATCGAAGTCTGTTGCTTGCGGATTCATAAATTGGACTCCGTACATCTAATCGGTGGGCAAGTAGACACTTAATTGAACGAGGTCTTGCATGGCGCGATGGACGCGGCACAAGACGACGGTATGTAAAATCTCTATTTCGGTAATTTGCAATCATCAGCATCATCATCTGGTCCACAGAGCTCATCCGGCCATCCGGCCAGAGCTCATTCGTTCACTGCAATGCTAAGACCCCCCTCCCCCCTCCCAATTGTTCCAGCCCATCCTGTGCTACGCGAGCTGATTCATTTTATGCCACAAAAGGTCTTCATTTCGCCACTCTACCTAAACAAATTTAGCTGTCCTTGGCCGCGATACATATCTCTTAGGACCATTCCATCATTGTAACTGACCATCTGTTATCTGCCATTCGATTGTCATGACCTGCCCAGGTCCATTTTTTACACCTACTAGGACATCGTCTGCTCCTGTTTGTTTTATGATCCACTTTGTTGTCTTAATAACTCTTGAAGATACGCCTCTATCTTTTTCGGTGGTGTCACATGTCTGATGACATCATCCAGACCTGGGTACCACATTATCATTTGATATCAGTATTATCGTTGTACATACCACTGTATACACCCCATTGCCCGCGAACCACTCTAGAGCACTTCATCTTGGGATCACAGAGATCCGCCAACAAGTCCGGTTCAGCAAGCTTACAGAAAACGCACAGACAGCAGTGTAGATCTGAGCATGTCTTGGGCGTGTGCTAAACAATGTTCAGCTCTGCTCCACGTGCGAAGGAGAAAAGAAAAGGATGCAAGAGAAGTGTTAACCACCAAGACAATGTGATTGCATTAGGAGCATGCTTATAAAAGCATAAGAGACGAAAAAGAAGGCTGTTGAAGGCGTTCTCCCACGAAATATCTTTTCGAATAGCATTGAAGCGCTTCCATTGCTAAGAGATCGGTTGAAAAATTACTTTTTACTTCAACTGAACTGATGTTCCGTCGTTATTTCCTTGCTGCCAACATGTCTTCTGAACTTGTACCTACATATCAGAAGTATTGACACAAACTTCAGCACTGATGTTCCGTCGTTATTTTTTTGCTGCCAACATGTCTTCTGAACTTGTACCTACACATCAGAAGCATTGACACAAACTTCAGCGCTTGAGTGTGTGTCCCCTGTAATTCATCTATTTCATCTTTCATCTATTCCTGCACTGTGAAGGCGTTGAAAAAATGGCTTAGCAGTAGGCCCGTCGTTGCAAACTATCAGAAGAAAGGGTCTTGAGACGCTGGTCGAGACTGTCCACAGCACAGGAAGCATTGGGAGCATTGTTGCGTTTCTTGTGAACAACTGCTCTTAGAGACAGACATTGAGCAGTGTCGTATATCGTATGTATATTCCGCTCTCCCTTCTTCATCTGTTTTTTAGATGCGGAGCATCTTATACTCGCGCCTTGTAGTGCGCCGTCCGCGCCGTCCGCGCCGTCCACACCGCTTCTCGAACATTCGACAGCTGACGCGCGCGCATGCGCCGTCGCCCACTCTTCCACCATCTGTGCATCCCTTCCTCCTCTACACACCGCGCGCGCTTCACTCCTCCACCATCTGTGCACCCTTCCTCCTCTACACACCGCGTTCGACATCTACAATTCTCCTGATTCTCCAGTGGACGCGCATGTGGCGTCGCGCTTCGAGAACATTCAACAGCTGACAGTGCATGCGCCGTCGTGCTGTATATATACTCAAGGTCGGCGCTCGCTCGCTCAGTTGCCGCTCGTTGGTTGGTTTGTACGGCGCGTCGACGTCCAAGGTCGCGGTGAAATGAATTCCAACGAATCCACAAACACAATGATCGACGTCCCTTCGACCAGCGCCGCCCTTTCGCATACGTGTGTACGTGTTCACTCATTTAACACCCCCTCCTACAACCACGTTAACCAATTTAGCCATCGACCCAAGTAAGTCGCAATTTAACACCCCATTTCACAACCACGTTAACCAATTTAGCCATCGACCCAAGTAAGTCGCACTTTAACACCCCGTTAACCAATTATATGCTCCGCATCCTCCTCAGTGTTCCCCCGAGGGAAGCTGCGGGCAATTTTTTTTACTCTTTCCATTTTTGGAACACCTATTTTCTGTCATCCTTCTTACCCCTTTCCCCTGCACAAGGTGGCCAGCCTGCCTGAAAACTAACCTTGCTGTCCTTCCATGTGTTTCTTCCTCGTCCTCTTGCAAACAATGGCCTCCTTCCTGGTGCGCAGGGCTGACGGTGAACGGCCACGTGCTGCTGGACTTCCACCAGAAT
Organism: Rhipicephalus annulatus; assembly: GCA_013436015.1. Taxonomy (NCBI): domain Eukaryota; kingdom Metazoa; phylum Arthropoda; class Arachnida; order Ixodida; family Ixodidae; genus Rhipicephalus; species Rhipicephalus annulatus. Next base: position 93,227 of record WOVY01002283.1, on the reverse strand, counting down.
CCCGACCGGCCGACGCACCGGCTACGCGTGGTGTCGGCCTCTCTGTGGCTCTACGTGCGCAGCCGCGGCTCCTCTTCACCGTTGGCCGGCAATCGGACGGCCACCCTGTACGTGTTCCGGGTGGCCGAGTCCAACAGCAGCAGCGCCCCGCTCAGCGGAGGCATGGACTTGCTGGCCGCACTCGAGGTGGATGCCGGCTCTACGTCGCACGGATGGAGGCGAGTGGACCTGCGCGCTGCCGTCCAGCACTGGTTTGCCCCAGCGTCGGGCCACCACGGACACAACGCGCGCAAGAAGCTCACACTGCTCGTCGACTGCGTTGGCTGCGGGCCTGCTGGCATACAGGTGAGTGAATGGGGGATCCAAGTTTCCAACTATCTTACGCATAAATTTCGGCGGTGCAATATTGGGTTGTTAATGTTGCCATTTTGTATCGTTAAGAACTTAAACGAGCAGTGCTGCTTCAGACATGTAATGATTGGGTTGCTTTATTCGACGTTGCAGCTCTTTATTAATTAATCCTGTCGCGATAAACTAAAACGATAAAACTTCAATTCAATAGTTCAATGTCTCAAACATTGAGTGCTCAGGTGTCTTGCTTTATCTATTCTCACAGATTTCACTGAGCTTCCACCGCCATGGTCTAGTTAGTGTGTTATGGTTCTTGACTGCCGAAACGAAAATAGTGCGATCGAATCCAGGCTTTGGTGGCCGAATTTCGTTAGATGAGGAGTGCTAGAAGCCAATGTGCTCTGATTTCGGTGAACATTTAAAAAATTCAGGTTGTCCGAATTTGCGGATCTGGTCACTGAGGTGTTTCTCACCACCATATCGAGGTTCTGGGATGTAACACTCAAGTTATTTGTATTGACTTTTCTCGGCTGCCATTGCAATAAAGAGTTGCCGGAGGATGCCTGTTGTGGGTAATTGTGTAGGTAATTGAAAGGGTCATGACAAGTTATCCAGCGAATTACGGTTTTCAGCGAAATATGGATTTGGGTGTCTATTCTGCCTGCACATGTGTGGAAATCGACAGCAATGTATTTCATTGCAAAATGAGTCACAGAAGTCGCCGGCTATAAACCTCACCCATCCTCACTTCAGAAATGTGCACAAAGGGATAGAGGGAACACTGGCGCTGTAAATTGTAATGATTCAGTCTATAAATGGCTCCCTATGTCATCGCACATTTATCAGCCGCTCTGTGATGATGGTGTCACTCAAGCGGCGATTGTTCCCGTCCAGGCTAAGCATGCCCTGCGGAAACTGAATCGTCAGAGAACACAGCCCCAGTTTAATACCTATAAGTGATAGAAGCGTGAGTTCTGCGAGCACGCCGAATTTCTGCGGCGCAATATCCTCCGCGATGACGTAAGAGCGAGCAATGGGTAGAAAGATGCAGGAAGAGCTTATCTCTGTACAGATACGCGAAGTGATATGACATGACCATGCCGCTCGAGTCTAAAGCGAGATATTGTTTTGTGCGTTGCACATGGCGCACAAATTACGGAAACGTACGCGACTCTTGTCCCAGGTGGCGCAGTTCGAGAGGCGGCAGCGCCGACGTCCTTTCCTGGCCGTGGCCACCGAGGCACTGGTGTCGCGGCGGCGCGGCCGGCGGTTCACCATCACGTGCGGCGAGGGGGTGACGCAGTGCTGCAAGCAGTCGCTGTACGTGAGCTTCGAGGACCTCGGCTGGGACGACTGGATCATCGCGCCCAAGGGCTACTTCGCCAACTACTGCATGGGCGAGTGCGCGGGCCGGCCGCGGACGCCCGACATGTTCCGCTACTTCCACGCGCACGTGCTCGAGGAGTACCGGCTGCGCAACCCGTACGCTTCCGTTTCGCCCTGCTGCGCGCCCACCAAGCTGTCGCCCATGTCGCTCATCTACTTCGACCGAGACCACAACATCATCAAGTCGGACCTGCCCAAGATGATCGTCGAGGAGTGCGGCTGCACGTAGCGCTCGCCTGCGTAGGACTCCAAGAAATTCTTTCACGTCTCCAATCCCTACCGCGACGACCCCCCACGCTCAACCCTCGTGTGGACGGCTCGCCCCCCTACCCCCGCTGACCCTTTTGTGTCCCGGATTCTGTGATACGGTGCGGATGCCTCCTCTTCCCTCTCATCCTCCTTCAGGAGAAGGTGATGAGGTGCGCTCGCTACGGTGCGTTCTTCTAGTCAGTCGTCCCAGCCGCCACCACCACTCTCCCCCAACCCACTTCAAGGGTACCACCGGACGATGAACAAGTCCTCGGTGCGGTGCTCGCGTTCACGGTGCTCTCAACGTTGAGTGACTACCATCGTGCCCCGACGGACGGTTGCATCCGCCGTCTCCCGGTGAGCGCCGACGACTTGGCGGCGATCCAGCCAGTTCGTTCGTCGCAGTGTTTGTTGTCCGCGATATTGTGAGTGGGTGTTGTGAGGCACACGGACTTTCACGACGTCTGGCCTCGCTGTGTGTGTTCGGGGCCCCCAGGGTCCCCCAAAATGGTTGTGCTCGCGAACGAGGTCCCAATGTGGTCCGCATCACGTGACCCCACGCGCTTGCATGCGCGGGTTGCCCAAAACATGTTTTAGACGACTGTTACGTCTGTTCGCTCTTTCTTTTCCTCTCTCTCTCTTTCTCTCTGTCTCTTCTTGTTCCTTTTTTGTGAAAGATCGCTCGCAGAAAAAGCGGGAGCACGGAGGACCAATATCAGTACGGGTTTTTCGTGGTTTGCTGCATCATTCGCTCATTAAATTTTCACGACGCATGGTTATAGTAACACTTGTACTCCTTACTTCCTTGAGACTTTACCTTCCTTACTATAGCTCGCCGTTTAGCATCGTACTCCAAATTTACATTACTTATATCATTTACAAAGTTCCTTTCGTGTGATATCCTCTTTCATCAACCTAACTTTGTCGTGAACTCAGCGTGCTGTCATGATTGACACCTAATGACATTTCTCATTACACTATGTTAAATGACGTCACCGAAGTAATGGCCTGCTTAGAAGAACGCAACTAAGATCGCCTGTATCATTCTTATGCTTCGTTAACAACACGTAATGGTTTGGTCCCGAGTGATCCCAGCAAATTGCAGTAGCAATTGTCTAAGAATCTCGTCGTGCTGTAGGACGAGAAGCCGCTCACGTGTTAATACGCGCAAGTTGTTCGTTTAATGCCCACCGTAGTTTCGATCCGTGTCTCCACCTCGGACTAGCGGCGCATTGATCGTAGTGTACCGCAGATGGGAGTATAATCTATGTATAAGCACCCACGGTGACACCACACCCTCAACTTTTGCCAACTGTATGTCTGCTGTTCGTGTACATAACCCGTTTATATCATACGCCAGTGGCGTCAGCAGTGTTCTCGCGGTCATCACAAATCTGCGAGGGGTGGGCTTTGGCAGTGAAAAGAGTGTTGGGACAGCTTTACCTTCCGATTGTCTGATTATATTAGCTTTACCTCGGCGAATCGTTCCAACTACCAAGTGTCGAAACTTAGGCTTGTTTGGCAGGACATGATCTATTTCGGTAGTGCAAGCACGAACGCAGGCACAGGAATAAGCGCCATACGTGTGTGCGTGATCTTATCTTGTGTTCGCCCTTTGGGAGAAATTTTGATAGAGGCGCAACTGCAGTAAGCATGTAGCTTTATAATTCTCTCATTGTATTCACGGAATCTTCAGTTATATTTTTGCTCTTCTAGCCCACATTACCATGTCATACCAAAACATACGGACAAGCCTAATTGATGTTGCATCTTCATACGAATGAATCGATATTCCGTACCTGAATTTGCCACAATTGGCTTAGTGGTAAATGTGTGAACTCTAAAACCACCACTACATCGACCGACAGCTTAGCGTACATGCTTATGAAGAACTAAGCGAATGGCCAGGTTTGATTATAGTGAGGTGGGCTGGGTCGGGTTAGGTCGTGTTAGGTTGGGTTGGGTTACACGGGCTAACAGTGAGCGTTGCATCGCAAGCAACCTTCTTCATCACGTCCGCAAGGGCCACTTTACGCTCATTCTTTTGGCCGCACTGCACAGTGCGGATGCACTTCCGCTCGTGTCTGATCGGCTGCTCAAAGTGATCAGCCAATGAGAGACGTGCGGAACGTTATCTGGCCTGCACGGGGCGTCTGTGCCGAGTGAACGCTAGGTGGCCCTAAAGGAACCTTGCGTTCGCCCTGTCAGTGTCACCATCGCAATTCTGGAGCTAACAGAGCAATTAAGGCCTACTCGCTGCATTAACAAAGGGCACGCGCAAAACTGACCAGAACAAAATGCATCGTGCGACGCGCCTTAAACCCTCAGAGCCTCACCCCTCGCAGATCGTTTGTCCGTTGCCTTCCTCTCTAGCCTCTCGCTAATGTTGCGCCACGTGAATTTCACTAGTGCAGGGTTGCCCTTATCGGACTGATTCTGTATCTGTGGTTGTGCTCGAATAGTTAAACTTCAAATGCGAAAGCGTGCCGGTTTGTGTTTCAAAGTAGTGCTTCGGGAAAGTTGGCGTGCTGCTGGTCCTGGTGCGACGCTCGTAAACCTATTTGTTTCCCGCCGTGTGCCTGAAATTTTACTTTGATGCTAAGAACAAGTGCCATATTGTAGTAATTGACAAGTTAGTTAACGCTCGGGAGACGCTATTAGGGGAGAAAACGACGATAACATGATTACTATAAGGGAGCGCCTGCTTAGCAATAAAAAAATACATTAAAAATTATGTCAATATGTCTGTACAACGTAAATGTATGAAGAACGCGACAATTCTACCAAATGAAGTTAATTAAAAAAATGCCTACGGTAGTCAGCTGTATATCAGACACAAGTGATTTTCATTCTCGAGAAGCAAATCCTTATTTACTTTAGAACTGAACTCCTTCGTTTTGTCTCCTTCCGTAGCCAGTACCAAGAAACGTGTTGTGGTAGTTGCACCGCATCGCAAAATAGAAACATTGAGTCATTTAGTCGTTCACTTCTATGGACACGCGTACCTGATATTACCAAACGTTATTCTCGATCTCTCTCTCTTTCCTTCTAAATCTGGCGCCACGCTGAGTGCAATTGTTTCACAATTTTTCCGCAGTTTCCCCGAATCACTACCCGCCAATTCAGGACTATACGCGCTGGTCAACCTCGGTGGAACAGTGACTACGATGCTCGGCTGCGGACCCAAAGGTCGCGGTTTTGACCCTGGCCGCGGCGGTGGTATTTCAGTGGAGGCGAAGTGGTTGAGCCCCGCGTACTATGAGATATCAGTTCACGTTAAAGAACACCAGACGTTCAAAATTTCCGGAACCCTCTACTACGGCGTCTGTCATAATCATATCGTTTCTTTGGGACGTGTAAAACCCCACATAATAATTAGGGACTACATGCACCGGAAAATCGCAGGAACGTCGAACGGACGAGTGCTCGGTTGGCCACCCTTCACAGGGAAAGGGTGATTATTATACTTAAAGATATTAAGAGTAGATAACGAGGGAGGGCGATCGCATCATTCGGAGCTGCGCAAACACACCACAGATTGGTCGCAGATATTCTCGGATAATCTTTGATGTGCGAGGAAGCGACTTCTCATGTGAAAGAGTCACGTTCTACCAACTTTCGTCGCACTAACAACATGCAATACGAAGTTTACAGAAACGTCGGGGCTACCTAATTGAAAACGGAAGTGGGCCACATTTTTCGGAAAAGATGGCTCGTCAACAGAACTTGCTTGTCGTACAGTGAAGAGCTCAAGGCCTCCCATTTAGCGCGGTCAGCAGAGGAGAAAGTGGAACTCCTGTTTCGTTTTTTTTTCAGCTTTTCTATCACAAACTACTGCGAAAACTTGGTTCGCTGAAACGTAGGGGAAAGAAAAAGCTAATGCAAAACCAGCTTTTCAAATGCATAGCTCGCTGTCACATCTAAGTCGAGGTGAGCGACCGTTATGATCGCGGACATCGCGCGACACTTGTGTGTCGGATTTTCCTTGCTGCATATATTGATTTCTCATTCGAAGCAGCGGCTTGCGTGGGGCAGTGTAGAGGGTTTGTTTTGACGGACAGTCCGAGGCTTTCGGCTTGTCTCTGTTTAGGAGGTCACGCAAACGGATAAAAACACACACAAAGATAAGCTTCAGAGACCCCGGTCGCATGGGTCGTCATCCATTCGTGCGTCTTCGAGACAGAGACACGGTTGTTGCATCCCCAGTATCCTATTTACATTCGCCACACAAACCAAGGCGTGCATTCCTTCACGTGACCACAACATACATGTTGCGTCATTTCTTACCGCAATCACTCCATCTTTGTGTTCCTTAATTCCTCCCTTCACTTTGTCTCACTCATACATTCAGAGCCTTTCTCCCCTTTTACGTCTTTCCATCCGTCTCATCTTCTTATCTTATTCCCCTCCTACTGCTCCTGTTCCGTTTTCTCTTCCATATTTTAGCGTGTCTGCCAGTCTGTGACGCTGATGTCGAGAAAGGCAAAGTGGATTGCGCGTTGCCGTCTTAAGGCGCTGCCTGCTCGCTGATCGTCGCACGGGCGAGAGACCTCGCACAAGTTTTGTGCTATAAGCGGCGGTCTGCATTGTCTGCACAAGGCATAGGCTTTGCCTTCGTTTGTCAAAATTAAACAGAAAACAATGCACCTCGGTGAAATTCAACTGCGAGGAATGGGTGTAAGCAAAGCTACTAACGCTTATACCCGCGTACAAATGCATAGTCACTCGCGATTCAACCTTATTTGAAACAGTATTTGCTAGAACTTTTTTTTCGGCCGCGTATTTGTTAGCACTGTTTGTTTTCGGTATATTCTTGCGCGCTTCTCCTGTTGTACGCAAACTAGGGTACTCTTTTGTGTGTGTGTGTTTTCACGTCTTTCACTTTTTCATTTGCATTTTTTTTTTCAAAGTTATATTTCGTCGTTGCTGCTGCCCTTGTAGCGTTGGTGAAGGCGGCTGAGGAAGCCATTTTTCTTCCGGGGCATTCTTGCGTCTGCGCGCGCGTCACTGAGTAGGCGGGATATAAATAATGTACTTTTGGCAAGAGCCGGAATTAAAAAAAAACTGAGATTTAAGAAAATAAACCAGCTAACGTTGCTAGCGAGACACGCTTCAGCGGCGTCGTGATCGTCCCAACTACGACGCCGAGTTGCAGCGGCTGTGACCCCTTGCATTCCGCTGCTGATAAAAAAAAAAGGAAGATGCGGGCGACAATTCTCGTTTCAAGTACGCAGCTTTTAATGTCTGAATCTTCTCTCCCCCTATGTTCTCTTTATTTTCTTTCGGTCAAATGAAATTCAAGCAATTCTCCACCGAGTTTACAATGTAGCCGGTTTGTGTATTCGCAGAGGCGCCGAGCATATTTGCTTTCAGTTAGTCGTTGCGTTAAGTAGCCGTGCGGTGGCGTTCCGTCTGCAATCTTCGCATACAAAAGGAAGTAAGCGTTCGAGAAGCTGCGGAAGCAGAGTGTCGGAAGAAACGTGGAAAAACCCGGAAGTAGTTCAGCACAGCCTGGTGATGACTTTCCGCGAAAATGACGAAATCTTACTTTTTATTTATTTTTTGCGATCCGACGACGCGCCACATTTTCTAGTAGTGTGCGAAAGCAGCACGCAACGCCTCCGCTTGGATCCTCCTGCGTCTGCGCTTTTCGGGAGAGAGCAGCCAACGCCTCCTCTAGAAAGATGCCTGAGGAATGACTCGCGCTCCCAGCGGAGTTGGCCTGCCTTCAGTTTTAGAAAAGCTCCGCACGGTGACGCTCGCAACCGACACTATCATCACGGCCGGTACCAGCTACAGCTAAGCGTCTTTCATCTGCGGCCCCTAGGGGCGCGTCCGTCAAGAGTTGTTCAAGACCTGCAACTGTGCACCACTGTTTCGGAGGCTATGCAGAGTGTTGCGTTGTTGCACCACTCCGCCACAAGTGACGCTAGCGACCGAGAACATTTTAAAATAAAGAAGGGAAAGAGTGTGGCAGCTGTTTTTCTTCTCATGCGGCAGGCATCTTTCTAGAGGAGGCGTTGGAGCAGCTTTACGGGGAGTGGTTGACCTGGAAAGGCGCAGTTACACATAAGCGTACACCACGCGTTCGGTGACGGGATACCGCTGCGAGGGTTTATTCACACAATGCTAACGTTAGTGGTAGCATTTTAATGACGCCAAAGGCGTGTGTCTACGGCACCCGGCGCTCGCGCATGCACGCGTGCGGATAGCCCACGCTCACACATACGCACGTGCGAAGGAACAGCCTTCGCGCTTCCCTTTAGAAAGCTCACTGTCGGCATGTATTCATGATCATCATCATCATCGTCAGCCTGACTACGTCCACTGCAGGACAAAGGCCTCTCCCATGTTCCGCCAGTTGACCCGGTCCTGTGCTTGCTGCTGCAATTTATACCCGCTAACTTCTTAATCTCATCTGCCCACCTAACCCTTCTGTCTCCCCCTAACCCGATTGCCTTCTCTGGGAATCCAGTTAGTTACCCTTAATGACCAGAGGTTATCCTGTCTATGCGCTACATGCCCGGCCCATGTCCATTTCCTCTTCTTTATTTCAACTATGATATCCTTAACCCCCGTTTGTCCCCTAATCCACTCTGCTCTCTTCTTGTCTCTTAAGGTTACACCTACCATTTTTTCTTTCCATTGCTCGCTGCGTCATCCTCAATTTCAGCTGAACTCTCTTTGTAAGTCTCCAAGTTTCTGCTCCGTAGCTAAGTACCGGAAAGATACAGCTGTTATATACCTTCCTCTTAAGGGATGGTGGCAATCTACCTATCATAACCTGAGAGTGCTTGCCGAATGTGCTCCACCCCATTCTTATTCTTATAGTTACTTCAATCTCGTGGTTCGGCTCTGCGGTTATTACCTGCCCTAAGTAGACATAGTCTTTTACAACTTCAAGTGCACTATTACCTATCTCGAAGCGCTGCTCCTTTCCGAGGTTGTTGTACATTACTTTCGTTTTCTACAGATTAATTTTAAGACCCACCTTTCTGCTCTCCTTGTCTAACTCCGTAATCATGAGTTGCAATTCGTCTCCTGAGTTACTCAGCAATGCAATGTCATCGGCGAAGCGCAGGTTACTAAGGTATTCTCCATTAACTCTTATTCCTAGCTGTTCCCATTTTAGGCTTCTAAAAACCTCCTGTAAGCACGCGGTAAATAGCATTGGGGAGATTGTGTCCCCCTGCCTTACACCCTTCTTGATTGGTATTCTGTTGCTTTCTTTATGAAGCAATATGGTAGCAGTTGACCCCCTGTAGATTTCTTCCAGAATGTTTATATATACTTCATCTACGCCCTGATTCCGCAGTGTCTGCATGACGGCTGATATTTCTACTGAATCAAACGCCTTCTCGTAATCTATGAAGGCTATGTATAGTGGTTGGTTATACTCTGAACATTTCTCTATTACCTGATTGATAGTATGAATGTGGCCAATTGTTGAGTAGCCTGTTCAAAATCCTGCTTGTTCCTTTGGTTGATTGAATTCTAATGTTTTGTTTACTCTGTTAGCAATTACCTTTGTAAGTAGCTTGTATACTACAGAGAGCAAGCTGATCGGCCTGTAATTCTTCAAGTCCTTGTCATGTATTAAAACAAAACAAAAACATTACCAGGCAGGCCAATACCACATGTATTGCAAGCGCTTCGAAAACACTGGATGTGTAATTTCGTATCCGTAGCCCCGCCGCGGTGATGTAGTGGCTAAGGTACTCGGCTACTGACCCGCAGGTCGCGGGTTCGAATCCCGGCTGCGGCAGCTGCATTTCTGATGAAGACGCAAATCTTGTAGGCCCGTGTGCTCAGATTTGGGTGCATGTTGAAGAACCCCAGTTGGTGTAAATTTCTGGAGCCCTCCACTTCGGCGTCTCTCATAATCTTGTGGTGGTTTTTGGGACGTTAAACCCCACATATCAATCAATCGATTTCGTATCCGTAGAATTCGAACAGCATTTCCGACGCGATTCGCGTGCGTCACCCTCCGTGGATCAAAAGGATCGTGATGAAGCGTGCAACGTATCTTGCAAGCGGTCTACGGCGTTTTCAAAAGCTAGGGATCCGAGATTACGGGGGGGGGGGGGGGGGGCTCGTATCAAATAGCGTGGCTATTCCCCATCCCCCCCCCCCGCCCTTCTTAACTGTTTTTCCTCCGTGGCAGGCAAAGCAGAAAATGACACTCGTCTACATCTGCCTGACTCCCACTACAGATCAATGCGGTGCCCCCCACCCCCCTTCAACCTCGCCCAGCCAAAAAAATATATATATATATATATCAGTCCGCTTTTGCTCGTACGCGCTGTTTCCACCGACAAACCCGGATCTATACGCACTAAGTGTCGGTGTTTGAGTTTTGTCTCAAAGAAGCGAGATGCAGAGCATCGCGATCACGCTGGTCACCGCGCATGCGTCGTTGGAGTCAATGTTCAATTTTATCTCTCTAAACACAATACCCTCATCATCAACATCATCAGCCTGACTACGTCCACTGCAAAATAAAGGCCTCTCCCGGTCCTGTGCTTGCTGCTGCCAATTTATACCCGCAAACTTCTTAATCTCATCTACCTACCTAACCTTCTGTCTCCCCCTAACCAGCTTGCCTTCTCTGGGAATTCAGTTAGTCACCCTTAATGACCAGCGGTTATCCTGTCTACGCGCTACATGTCCGGCCCATGCCCATTTCCTCTTCTTGATTTCAGCTATGATATTCTTAACGCCAGTTTGTTCCCTAATCCACTCTGCTCTCTTCTTGTCTCTTAAGGTTACACCTACAATTTTTTTTACCACTGCTTGCTGCGTCGTCCTCAATTTAAGCTGAATCCTCTTTGTAAGTCTCCAGGTTTCTGCTCCATAGCTAATTACCGGCAAGATACAGCTGTTATATACTTTTCTCTTGAGGGATAGTGGCAATCTACATGTCATAATTTGAGAGTGCTTGCCAAATGTGCTCCAGCCCATTCTTATTCTTCTAGTTACTTCAATCTCGTGGTTCGGTTCCGCTGTTATTACCTGCCCTAAGTTGACATAGTCTTTTACAACTTCAAGTGCACTATTACCTATCTCAAAGCGCTGCTCTTTTCCGAGGTTGTTGTACATTACTTTCGTTTTCTGCAGATTAATTTGAAGACCCACCTTTCTGATTTCTTTGTCTAACTCCGTAATCATGAGTAGCGATTCGTCCCCTGAGTTACTCAGCAATGCAATGTCATCGGCAAAGCGCAGGTTACTAAGGTACTCTCCGTTAACTCTTTTCCCTAACTGTTCCCATTCTAGGCCTCTGAAGACCTCCTGTAAGCACGCGGTAAATAGCATTGAGGAGATTGTGTCCCCCTGCCTTACACCCTTCTTGAACTGCTACCTTAGTGCTTCATGAAGAAAGCAACAGAATACCAATCAAGCACAACATCGTGCTCGTTAACTTGATTGGTACGCAACCGTTAACTACGATAGGACCAACACAACATGGAATATTTACTTCGTATTAGTATGCTAGGGACCATAGTATTGGCTTTTTTGAGACGTTGCTATCGTTTTTCGTGATCACCTTTCAGACGCAAGCGTAACTGCTTACTGTTGTATCGCTCATCTGAGTAGGTGAGCCACTGTAAGCGCATCCACCTTCGCTTCACCACGTAGCGAGGGATCGACGCGACGGAAATACTAAAGGTCGTGGCGTCGATAACCTCGGCCAACGATCGAAAAGAGAAAGGTTGACACCACTGTAACCGTCTTCCCCAACCGAGTAACAGGAGGACAACGTCTTCCCATACCGAGGGGAGAAAGGGGAGGGGGAGGGCGATGTCGCACTAAGGTGGCGAATTCCTCGCGGACCGACCAGCGTCACAAAAAAAAATAGGGGGGGGGGAGGCTTTAGTGCACTGCATGGCATGTGCGCGGGCGACACGCACAAAAGAAGAAGGATTGTTTCCGGAGCAAAAGGCCGAAGCCACGAGCAGCACTTTCGGGCCGATAGGGGGCGCCTTCCGCTGTTCCCTTTCAACGCCTCGGAACCATGCACTTCTATTCAGCACACTGTTCATTCCTCTCTTTCTGTCCGTCTCTCTCAACACGTGCTTGCCATCACTCACTCTTCGTGCGTCGTCTTCGCCGTCCTCTCCGCTACAACCTGACTGATTGATTGATATGTGGAGTTCAACGTCCCAAAACAACCTCATGGTTACGCCGTAGGGGAGGGTTCCGGAAATTTAGACCACCTGGGGGGGCGCACCCAAATCTCAGCACACGGGCCTACAGCATTTTCGCCTCCATCGAAAACGCAGTCGCCGCAGCAAGGACTTGATCCCGCGGCCTGCGGGTCAGCGACACGACCTGACTAACGCGTTACTCCGCGTTTTGTCGCGATAGAAATGGCGGCTCTAAACAAACGCGATAACAAATGTCTGTATAATAATAAAAAGAACAGAAAAACGAAGGTTGTGTAAAAAAAATACGGCAATGAACCACACGAAGAAATGTGGTAAGCATCCCTCGCCTCGCTTACTCGTATATCCTTCCGATACACGGTCGATATGCGGCAAAAAAGAAAGAATAGGACGAAAGAGACAATGGCAATTGAGCGAAGAGAGACACGCTATAAAGAAACATCTTTGAACGGGACGGGTCGCTAGGTTTAGTCACAGCGGCCTTCTTTGTGAGTCGTTGAGCCAATGACGCTCTCCCTCGAGGAGTTCGTGCGAGCATTTTTTCGGAACTGCTCCGGCTTGGTTATGACCGACCGTCGATTGCTCTTTCGACCCTGAGAAAAGCAATATACTAAAAGAAATCGCAGAGGACAAATGAATGTTGAGGGAGAAAGAGAGCAGTGTGATGGCCTATAACTTCGCAAATTTTGCGACGTCTCGTGTGACGCAACTCGTGCCGCTCAGCTATCTCGGTTATTGGCACGACCCTGAGCATTCTTTTTATTCTCTTTCTCTCACCAGTACAGTCCACCGTCTCGCGCAAGTGACAACGCGGGCTTTCTATACTATAAGGCAGTCTAGTTAGCACTCAATGCTCTCGTCGGTGACACGTCTTCATTTTCTAAAGATGTCTTCCACACAGCAGGACGCCCCTTCGTTGCCGAATTCTGATTTTTTTTCGCAACTTACTTTGCCGCGTGACGTGTATCGCCTGACGTGCTTGAAAAGAGGAGGAGGGGGGGGGGGGGCGTCGAACAGTTAATACCAGGGAGAAGTGGCCACCTTTTGTGTTACCATTAGCGTTATCAGAAAGACCGATGGCGTTTGAGAGAAAAGGAAAAAGGAAAATATATGACCACGTAGTGAGAACCACTCGACGTCTACGTATTGAGCTGAAAGAAAAATGGCAAAGAGAAGTCAAGTGAGAAAAAAAAAAAAGCAACTCGTAACTTTATACATTGGCCAAGGACAGTTCGAAGGCGAAATTCCGCCGCAGTGGTGAAGCGGTTGTGATGCTCGGCTATACTGGCCAGACGGTCGTGGGTTCGATTCCGGCCACGGTGGTTGCATTTTGATAAAGGCGAAATGCTAGGGGCACCTGTATTGCTCAATATTGGTGCACGTTTAAGAAAACTAGCTTGTAAAAATTTTTCGGAGCCCTCCACTCACAATAACTCCCCTCATAATCATATCATGGTTTTGGAACGCTAAACCACACATATTATTATTATTATTATTATTATTATTATTATTATTATTATTATTATTATTATTATTATTATTATTATTATTATTATTATTATTATTATTATTATTATTATTATTATTATAAATAATCCTCGAAGGCCAATGGCATCTTTTCCTTCTCAGTCAATTGAATTGATCCCTTTTGGGCAAGCTTGCCTCACTTCACGCGGTTTGGCGCTGTCTCCGGGTTCGGCACGCTCTTTTTACTGCTCGGCTATGTAGCGTGATGGCGTCATCATGTGACGTTACGATGACGTCACCGGGTGACGCCACGACACGGTCGTTTTTACGTCGCTCTATTCGACACTTCCTCCGACGGCAACTGACGCTAACTTTCCGTGCTTGTTGAGGCGTTTGCCTCAGTAAATATAAATCGAAATCCAGAAAGAAGCACGGTCGCTCTTGCGTCCAGTCTTCGCGATGACAAGCTGGCGCTCGGCTGCGTCGCTTACTACGGGACGTGATGCCCCCGTCGCGTAGTAATAAAACGCCGCGGGAGCCTCTCGGCCATCCCCTTTCTCTCTCTCTCTCTCTCTCTCTCTCGGAGGGCAGCCGTTCCGTCGCATCGCGGCGCCGGCGCCTGATAAACGGTCCGCGACGTTGCCCATCACGAGACGGTCCCTCTCGGTCGGGACCCCGAGGAGTCGCCCGCGAAGATACGGCTTTTTCGCGAGGGACCAAAGAATTGTCAACCGCCGTAGGCCGTGCGCGACAGCGTCTGACGGAACCCTCCTTTGCAAATAGTTCTTCGCGTTGCGTTCCGAGGGTGTTAAGGTGCGCCAAGATTAATGGGCGAGAGTGACGGAGCGTGAGAGACTGCAAGAGAACGGGACGACGCGCTCGGAACGAGCTCTCTTGGAGGGCATAAGAAGACAGATGGAAAACGAGGAGTGATGAGGGGGAGTGACACAGTCTTCTTTGTTTCCCTCTGTCATCGTTAGGCTCGCTGTGTTTGCCTTCTTTTAAGGTGCCGTTTATTAATTTTACTTATCGTGTTCAGCTCCCGAAACGACAGCGTTGCGTGGCGATGCGAAAGCGAGAGGAGATCGTAAGAGCAAATACAAATGCAATCAGTGCATCCGGGTTAAGGGAAGTGTTGACTGTTGTGTTAGCTGAGCTAATTTGTCGTTTCTTTTTGTTTTTTATGTAGACGTCATCGAAATTGTATACATCAGGATTAGTTTTTTTAACAGCGCATTCAAATGACTGAAGTAATATTTTTAAAACAATAATCTCAAAGACTGAAACGGAAAGAAAAACGCGCTCTTCTTCATTGCCGGAATTATTCTACTAATTCCATCTTTTATCTATCGTTCTTTTCACTCATAAAAATGCGAATATTTTTACATTGCAGCTATTTAACTGTAGCCCCTCTCTCTCTCTCTCACATACACAAACACACACACACCACACACACATACAAACACACACAAAAACACACGCACACACACACAATGTTGTCTGACGAATTAGACTTTTTTCGATAAATTTGTGTGTATGTGTTTTTTTTTTTTTCATTCGACTGTAGCTTCGCCACAGTATAGTGCATGTTGCCGAGAAGTATCCTTGCAGAAAAGGCAGAGCACGCCGGTTAACTCGCAAGCGTGTTAACGTTCTCGAAGTACCGGTACAAACGGAGCTGGCCATATGGCCATGATGTTTCGAAGTTGAACATTACGGCAAGGATTTGGTCACCATTCTTACTGACCGTACCAATTCGGATTAGAGCGCAAAAAAGTAGGTGGGATGGGGGGGGGGGGGAGTGCACTGTCGCTATTGAAATGGTGATGCGGTTGTCCAGAAATCGAACCCGCGTCCTTTAGTTTGACAGAGTGCATCATCAGTCGTGAAGCTACCTACCACTGCAGGTGGGGAACTGTGACTTCTTTTGCGCTGCGTTTATATGATAACACGGTAGTAACTCAAGTGAAGAAAATGCAACACAACCTGATTACTGGGAGTTAGCGAAACTTAGCTTGTCGTGTTGTCATTTAGGACACTACTGAACTTTAGCGCATGTTTTTATTTATTTATTTATTGAAGCACAATCTTATTGCGTGTTTTAGTTGGCCGGTATTGTATGGACAAAGTGACTTCTCTTCATTTTTTATTAGTGCGTAATTCGTATAAAGAGTCTAGTTTTTTTTTAAGCTATGTTATGCCGCGTAACATGACATAGGCGTATTTACCCCATTCTAATGTTAGCTAATGCCAAGCCAATTGCACGCAGATACAGCAAGCGACAATTTCGGTAAAGCTTATACAATGTGCATTTTTGCTGTACTGTTTAAAAGTATTGGTGAAGCTAATACGTTGTCAACGAACTTGTCTGTTTCAGCGGAGGGGTAACAGTCCGGGGTGTTGCCAAAGAATGTGCAGATAATAAACTGCCCCATTGTTTTCGTTGCGCGATTTGTGATAATAACAACGCAATGCCGCTAATAAATTTGTTCGCAGAACTTTAGTAACGACGTGTGGTCAATTGTTGAAGCCAATCTCTTGCAAATAGTGGTAATATAAATAGGCGCTATAGTTCTACAGTTATCCGGTAGTTTTTTTTTATTCTTATGTATTTTTTTCTTCATCTCTTCTTCGGTGGTTGCAGGTCGCAGAATCGAATCCAGGCTGCGGCGGCTGCGTTTTCGAATGGAGGCGAAAGTGCTGTAGGCCCATGTGCTCAGATTTTAGTGCACGTTAAAGAACCCAAGGCGGTCAAAATTTTCGGAGCCGTCTACTATGGCACCTCTGATAATTATACGATGGTTTTGGGACGTTAAACACCACATATACCTCACTCACTCACTCACTCACTCACTCAATCAATCAATCAATCAATCAATCAATTAAGCAATCAATCAAATAATCCTTCGGTGGTTTTCAGCAAACACGTTTCAACCAGTACACTCAGTGCAATGTCGTCGCAGCAAAGGCCATGTTAAACAGGATACCTCGAGCGAGGTACAAAGTAAGGCATGAACGAGTCCCGCAAAAACAGCGAAACGGTCAATATGCGTAATCGTAATGATGATTACACAATGACCACACGCGCTAATAACACGGAAGACGCGTTTCTCCACCGCCCCATTCAAGCGTTAGAATAATAATTGTTTCCCCGCGTCAAGATTACGAGTATCCCGCGATATCGAACCAGCAGCGAAAGCCGAAGCAATCATGCGCAACATTCGGAGAGAGTGTCGAGAGAGAGAAACGTCTACAAAATAAAGCGTGAAATGGGCTAAAGAGCTCTCGGGCGTTCCATTATTTGCTCCTCGCTATCGCTATTGTTACCGCGAGCACAGCTCAAATGCGGTGCCGCTACACGAATGGGCGTCGAGTGCTTCTCACAAGGAAGGTTGCGAAGCGCGATGCTGACATCACGTCGCATTCGGGTCACATTCGATCGCGGCGAGCTGCGTTCCATGGAGGGAAAAAAAAGAAGAAAAAACACTCAGCACGCCATGTTCCTTGGACGGTCAATACGCGAGGTTATTTTTTGGAGCTGCTTTATCCTTGACCAGAATTGCTTCTTGCTCGCTTCCCCGCTCCTTGGTTCGCTTTTGTGACTTTCCGTTGATGTCCACTGTCGTCGCATCATTTCCTCGATTAGGAAAAAAAAACTTGCGAGCCGAAATTTCGACGCCATTTTTTTGTGTGTTTGCGCGACAGATTGAGACAACAACCGCAAAGTGGAATTTTAGGAACTTGCTACCGAATAACGTGACTTTACCGTAACGGCGCGTTAACGTTGCAACGTAGATTGCGTCTTTTGGGTTATTGATTATGTAAAAATAAAAGTTGGGTGTAATCTCGTCACATACGCCTCACAGAATCTGTCACGCGTCTTACGTGGGATAGTGGCGGTGTGGAATCCTGTGTGACCCCTGCTGTGTGACCGGGAGACTTGAAATCCTACCGCTAGTAAGATTCGGTACGCGTCGTAATAAAAAAACAAAAAAATCAAAATAAAAGAAAGAGCGAAACGAGTTGACGTAATAGTTTCTTTTGTGTCTTAAACGCATTGCATTATAATTTTTGGTGGTTCGCCGTCGGTTAGATTGTCCGTGTTGAGTCGTAACTCAATATTAATGGAGACTACGTAATCACTTTCTGCCGAGGTTTATTGGTCCAAGTATCACTTGCCGATTCCCACGAAACGCATGCAACATAATAAATAATCTACACCGTCACGATTTCATGTTCTAGCAAGCAACGAGGTGAGCTATGTTCAACAAAAATCAATTGTTCCCCTTGATATTTATCCCCCTCGTATACATACGGATAAGCGGAAAATGTTCCAGTTGCTCAGACCACAACAAGAACAACTGGAAGCAAACGTCACCGAACGAGAAAGTCCATGGAAACATGCACAGTTGAGTACTTTCAGGCCAATGTCGACCTAGCTTTGGGGGCTCCTACTCCTACTTTACGTTCCCAATTTATTCCCAG
This sequence comes from Rhipicephalus annulatus, assembly GCA_013436015.1. Taxonomy (NCBI): domain Eukaryota; kingdom Metazoa; phylum Arthropoda; class Arachnida; order Ixodida; family Ixodidae; genus Rhipicephalus; species Rhipicephalus annulatus. Next base: position 75,123 of record WOVY01002283.1, on the reverse strand, counting down.
CTAATTGCACTTTTGTTGTTTTCAGTCTGACTGTGAGAGAATGTTGTTGATAGGCGTGAAGATTGCGTCCCGCACGTTAAACTGATATGACCACCTCATCGCCAAACAAAGACACTCTACTTACGAGAGATCAAAAGCAATGGAAAAATATTCAAGCAAGTTCACGGGGGCAATGCATCGTAAGTCTTGGTCACTGTTTGAAGCTACAGTGTTGACATTTTTTTTCTCTCTATTGTCTAACGAAACTGATGAAAACAAAACTGAAAACCAAGGCCATCACTCGTGTAACATGTGCCGCGGCTGACTAACGGGTTTAAGAGTAGTTCTTTTCGTGAGTATACCTTATCGGTGTGTGCAGCGTCGTACCTGGTGATCGATATCCGAGGTATTTATTTTTTTTTCTCGTTCACATTTTACAAAAATAGCTTGCAAGATTTTACGTGTTTAAGCCGTTATACGCTTGTTAGGCACGTCGTACCGGGGAAGTATTGATTAATTTTGGCCAACCGAGCATATTTAATGAGTCTGTGAATCTACTGAAACAGGTATGCTGCTAACTACAGCGGCAAGTCTTATTTTGCTACATCACTACGCCCAAAAACAACAACTTTATCACGCGCGAGCTACGATGCGCAAATTTCCGTACTCTTGCCAACTGCTCGTCAAAAGACATCTTTTTTTTATAGTTTGCTCTTCTCATCGCGACCCCCAACATCCATCTGTTGATAAACACTGACTTTTCAAGCGAGATATAATCAACCTATTTGCAGCATCTCTTCTAAATTGATATATGTATTACCCGATGGTTCGTTTCGATCACTGCATGTAGGTAAAGTTAACGTCACTAGATTCATCGTAACACGTCATACCCCTCTCTGATCGTTTCGTAGTGGACTATTGAAATAATGTTGCTCAAAGTAAGGCCTTATTTTTCCGGTTCGCATTCATTTAGCTGATTAGAAAAGTATTTAAAAAATGTAAGAGATATGTGGCTGCTGTTTTTTTTATTCTGGCGCATTTTGTTTAGAACGCTGGTGGTTTCATTTGCGCTGTTGTGGTTGGCACGTTATCGCTTTAAACTGGCAGGCGGCGGAAACCTTAAATTGGCACTAATTACGTTTCTCCCCACATCATGAATTCTTTATTTACATGAAAGCTTGATGGTTTAAGCACAACGGCTTAGTTTACAATACGTTCTGTTCTTGTTTTTTTTTTTTCTGCGGCTACGTTCGTCTCAACAGCCACGAGGACAATCTATTTAAGAGGCATCCGTCTTTCGCCGCTGATCAGCACGAATTTCGGGATCGGGTAACAAAAATAACGGGAAGTACCGAAGCACTTGTGGAATCATGCAGCCACCAACTGAACGCATTACCGTTGAACGGAGCAGTACAGATTGGTTCATTACGTAAAGGCGACTCCGCGAGCTGTGCCGCGACATTATTCGTTATCCCTATAGGCTCGTAGAGGGCACGGTTCACGTGCGTGTTACCATTACCCCCATTCCCTTTATTATCATGGCTTCTACGTTACTCTCACAAACCATATTGCACAGATATTCGGCAGCTAAGCAGGCTATAACAACCTTTCCTTGAGCAATCGCCTTCTGTCGTCTCTTTCAGTACTGAGAACGCGTACCCCAATTTTGCGTGTGTACATCTCTCATTAACAAAAAAAGTGTGTCGCGCCGTTTCTCGAAAAGAAAAAAAGAAACTTCTAACCACGCTTCTATCTGGTGTAGTATGTGACGTGCTTTGGTCGTTAGCTCGTGTCCACACTATGCGAGCGAGTGAGGCTGACCTCAGCCTCGTCCTCCTGTCTATTCTTTATGTCTGTGTGTGTGTGTGTTTTCTGACGCTGTGGACTCAAGTTTGCTTTCAGCTGTTGTGAGACTCTTCTCTCACCCTCTCGCGTTGTGTGCGCGTATGTACATCTGTTCGTATGTGTAAATTGTGTGTTTGGTGGATCAGAGTGAAGAAGAAAAAAAAAGAACAACGTTTCTGCCGTGTGGGGAGGTGCCGCGGAGTTGTCGGAATTGTGACACGTGTGAAGGAGGGTTCCCGAGACTGCGAAAGTGCTCCACGTGTTGAACCACTCACTGGTGCGACTAACTGGACGTAGTTCGACTCTGGAAGGAGACGCCGAGGGATGACGACGCAGTGGACATTTGCTGAACGTGTGCGTGTGTGTGTATTGACGTGACTCACGTGCAGTTACGGACGTGCTCCCACTGCGGGACTTTCCTAAACGGTGGGACGCTAAGTGAACGTGTGTTCCGTGGGCAACACTCGTGGTGACGGTGATGGGCGACAGTACGGTGTTCGTAAGAGTGTGACGGCCATCGTAACCCGACCGGCCTATACCTGTGATGAGCGGTGACCATTTCCGAATATCCCTTTCCCTTCCCCGAGCAGTCGACATAGCTGTGATGAAACGAGAACTCTCCCTACCTTCGTCTCTCTCTCTCGCCTCTTCTACGCTTGCTTCTCGGCGTGCTTCAAAAATTGTGAGGTGCGTTTCTTTGTAAAACATCACGTGGTGAAGGACAAACGACGTATTTCTGCTGCCGATCCGGGTGGTGAACAGACGCAATGCCGGAAAAAAAATTATGAGCACGACGAACAAAGGGAGAAGAAGAAGAAAAAAATCCTGAGAAGAATCTCAAAAAGACGATAAGTCAAGTTACCGCGTGGCATAGCTGTGATTCAATGGACCTCAATAATGATCGTCAATGTGCGTGCCTGGCTATGTGTATGTGTGTGAGTGTGATCCGAGCGTGTGCATTCGAATGTGTGTCGTGATGTGGGTCTCCCAAAAGAGGACTGCAATGGTGTGTTCAAAGAGTGCAAGCTAAAAATGAAGCGTATAGAATTCTGGGGTCAATGGAACAAACAGTTAATTCGGGGACAATATTGTTCTTTATGTATGGCTTGAAAAAAAAAGTGGAGCTTATGACAAATTGCGATGCGGCGCAAGCACTGCGTACACGGTCTTTGTTATGCTCACGGTCGTGAAAAGATGCCACGTGGCAATGAATAGTTAAAAAAATACAATGTCTTTAGCGGATAGAAACCCCCTCCTCAGCACGTGACTGCGGCGTCACGCTTCGAGCAAAGTAGCATTCCTTACAAATGAGTGCTTGAAAAGCGAACTGCAACATGCTTAACTGAAGTCGCTATATAGAAGAGACAGAAGACACTGAAGCTGACCACTATTCTGTACTATGATCATAAGCTCATTAGTTTAAGTAAAGAGCAAACAAAGTTCCTCGAAATAATTTCAATGGGAGCAAAAGCCTCCAGCAAGTTCGACAGTAATTCGCTACTTACGACTTCCCGTTCGTGCGCTTGGCAGTGCCACTTATCCATAATTATCTGTTTCGATGTCCTAGCTGCGCGTTGGCTCGGCTCAACGCTCATTTAGAACAAGATCCGTACGTGCTCGAAGTTGTCCGTGGCGCCTCGTTTTGTATAGTGGATAGCCGACAGCAAGTTCTCCGTTGAATTCACACATTCCTGCGCGCGTAACAGTCAATTGTTCCTCCTTATCTCGCTTTATCTGTCTTCGCGTAAAAGCAAAGTGACCGCTTCAAGCTGTGTGCTTTCTAGACTGCAACCGCGGTTAGGTCGATGTGTACGGTGACGCCACTCATCCTGTCCGTTTTGACGCCTCAGTAAAGCTGTGGAATTGCGCGGAACCGCAACCGCGCATATTTATGCCCCAAGCATGCATGGCTGCCACTGATGACTGCCATAAGAACAGTATTATTAGTTAATTTAGACGAACTAGACACTGCCGATGTTTTTCAACACGTGAGTGTTGGACGAGGTTGTAAGACATTCCGGACCAAAAGTAAGCCTAGAAAACTAGGTTTTTTTTTTTTTTTCCGTGAGGACAGTCGATACGTTGAATAGGTACGGAGTCGCTTTATGTGTGGACAACTTTTAGTCGAACGGATTTGAGTGACAAATATTTTCGTTCCGATCACGAAAAAGACTGTGAACAGTGTAGAATCATAGAGGCTTAGAAATTGACGCCACTTCTTAAGTGTGCAGTGACGCCACGAGTCTTTTTTTTCTGTTTTTTGCGTTCTAATGTTAGAAAATATATATCGCTTCACGAAATAAGCAACATTCTCACAAAAACAAGCGACTACTGCGTGAGCTATATACATACTGCCACTGCTCGCTAAAAGCTGCAGTATTTCCCATGCCAAGCTCATCGCTTTTCGATGAGCAATGCAGCAGCCTGCGTGCTCATCTAAGGAACTTTTGTTTTTAATCTGGTTGGCATACACGTTCATTTTTAGTCATTTACTAGCCGTCGAAGTTCAAGGTGGCTGCGGATCCTCTCCTTCTCTCTGTTTGTTATCTGTCCACAATTTATTTTTTTCTTTGTGATGCTTTCATCACCCCGTTAGCCTGGTCTGAAATAGAGGCGCCAGTAGACATTCTATCAAAGTTGCTTAGACCATCACGCAGGCGAGCGTCATAACAGGTTGTCACTTCACTTGACATGAGGATCAGAATGACCGTGGAAGTACAAATGGACACATGATACACAAAAAAATTAAATACATTTACGGACTTGCAATGTGAACGGGGAAGGAGAGAAAGAGAGTCGGTGCTATATATATTATATATATAGACGTTTGAGAGAGGATGACGAACGCTGTTTTGAGACCATTGTGTGAAGGTGGTTATTTAAGATATGTTTCAGTGCCATATGCTGTTTTGTGCGAACGGCGAAATAAAAATGTGAAAAAAGTACACCGAAAAACTGAGAAGGTGTCTGTATCTTTACTTGTTAGGTGAATCTTGCAGGAATCCCGTGCCCATTTTTCGCTGAAGAAAAACGAACGGCTGAAGCAGAAGAGGACGGAAACTAGTACTTCGACCGTTGGTGCCGGGAAAAGCTATGGACACGTTCTAGTGGTCGTTTCGGGGCGCACCGGTTGCACCCATAGGGGTCATTTAAAGGTTCGACTAAGGGTTAAACGGTAGTCATTGATGACATCAAGACGTCAGGATCTTCATGTTCATCCTTCCTGAAGTGAATTTTAAAGTGATAGCGTTAAATATCTCGTTTCATAAAAATTCCGGCGTCGGCATCGGTGTCTGCGTCATTGGTTGTGAGCCAAAAACCATCTTGTCCGTGGCCGAAAAAATTGAGCAAGTTGCAAATAAATTCAATAATAAAACTTTTCGGTTCGAGTCGAAATCGAACCCAGACCACCTTCGTGGCAGGCAGGACCTCAGAGTCAGGTCATTGCTTGAAGCTGCTTTGAAAAAAAAAACACTATATGAATGTCATGTCACTCGTGTAATATTGCGTGGCAGAAGCATATAATCGCACCAGGCGTCAAAACATGCGAACTGCGCAACAAGTGGGTGTTTCAAAGGTGCACCCATTGCGAAATGCTCAGACATATTTCATCATCATCAGCTGCAAAAGCAATAACAAAGTGAGTAACGTTCGCATGCTGTTTTAAGGACGCGTTGTGAGCCCTTCTCTGATTTGCAAAAAAAAAAGAAGAATAATGGTAAAGTGGGCACTCAACAAATACTTGCAGTAGCCATACTAGGATACTGTGAAACAGCCCGAATCACACGCAAGGTCGTTTGCTCTCTTACGGCACGGTTCATGCATGCACCGAGAACCGAATCTGGGCTAACGATTAAGAAGGCGAGGTTCACGGGACCCGATTAGCCCATCATTCCTTTCTGCTCTCAAAGGCGAACCTCGAGCGTCCTCCGAGTTGTTAACTTATGAGGGGCTCAAAAGGAACATATTTCAGGTTATACATAAACCGGGACAACCACGCCGGCGGCATCAGCACGACCAAGGCGTAAGTCGTAATGTTTACCGCAAAAGTGTAAACTACGACGTCCAGATAGCATCATTGCCACGGGAACTCTGGTTATAGTACTAATTTGACTTGTCTAATCGAGGTTTTCTTGAAACTCGCTTTCACGGTATTCGTGGCACAGCAAAATTGCTGCCTAATGAATGTCTGATCTGTGCCTAAACTTTAAGAGAATTGCAGGGGCTGCTTTTTTTTATTGGAACATCTGCGAACATCTCAAATTTTTGGATGAATAAACAAATAAGGGCATAATTTTCAATCTGGTGATAAGAAAAAGATAACGCGAGAATTTCAACCGAGGCTCACTGTCGCCATGAAGAACTTTATGCGTGCGGATGTCACACAATGAGGTGGGTTTTGTGCATTCATTTTTTTTTACAGGATGTGGCATGGTACAACCGTAACATACTGTAACCTTATCTCATGCGCTGTGTTAAATGTGTATAACGTAAATTCTTCTATACGATAGTATACAAGGCAATGAAGGTTTGTCAAGACACTCTAGAACAAGGACACAAGCGAAACGACGATGCCATTAAATACATATACAAAAAGAATCACGGTCAATGCAAGAAAAAAAAAACAGCAGTCGCTTATTCGGCGATTAAAGTAAATGAGGCACCTAAATATATTAGGACGCGTGCTAGGACTTTCAAGCGGAAACCACGCGGAAATGCAAGCAAGTATTCAGAGTCTCCCGAGGCGGCGACATTATGCCACGATAAGCAACAACTCAAGTTGGCTCCGCCTGAATTTACGAGAAAGAAATGCCTCCAGCCGGTTTTACTGGCTGCCCTCGAAGGCAAGCTTTTGAATTTGTCACGTTTTACACACGTCGCAGAAAATAAAACGAGTCCGGAAAACTAACCAAGGCTGAGCCCCAGTTATCTGACGTACAGTGAGAGCTCATGGCTGAAAACGATGCAAGAACACGAGACACAAGAGAATAATACACGACGGTTGATGCCCTTTTTAATCGTGAACCCAGACCTACTTGCCCAACTGTTTGCGTTACGACAATTAGAGGACAAGAGAAATTGTAAAAGTAAAAAAAAGTAAATAAAGACGAGCATTTTTGACGAGCACTGAAATCGCCAACGTAACGGAAGCTCTGCGTCGCAGACAGTCGTTCTGTCCAGTTTTATTGAGCAACAACAGAGTCACGCGCGAGACCCTGGCATGACAGCTACAGCGATACTGGAAGAGAAACACGCCAACTGATTTTGATTCTCAGGTAAGTAAGCGGCTATCACCTTCGTCGTCTTGTACGTGTTTTATCAAATTCACCAGAATGACCTGAACGATGAGAGTTACAGGCATGGGTCACTTCAATCAAGCAGATCCAGGAGAGGGCGACGTGTAAGCAATGTCTCTCCGTCGTTGGTGACACACTCCCGTGGGCCCAGAGACAGCTCTATGTGTGAGCTCGACCAAGAAGGTTGGCAAATTGAGACAGATCAGGACAGCAGCGGGAACCGAAGGTAGCATATTGATAGCGCGAACAAGAGACGACACTGCGGGCGCCGTCGTTTTCTCTGCATTTTTACGTATTTCTCGCACTGCTGTTGGGTGACTTAGATTCTATTTTATCACAGAGCGTATTTTATTTCATTTTTTTTTCGTAGTGGAGGCAGAAGCTGAATTTATCGCGAACACCTCAAATGTAATGGAGATTGCGAATAGTGCGAGATGACTGTGCCGGAGTGTGACATGTGTAATGACTGAAAAGTGCAGACAGTTGCTCAAGGAAGTTGTATCCACAACTTTAGAGCTGAGCCGGTGCCTTTGTGGATTATCGTTGGGAACGTGTGTAGTGGCAACCTGGAACCACCCCGAATTCAGTACAGCCCGAAAGATCATCACTTACACTGTACAATCACATACACCATTCCGCCTCCTCCTACTTTCATGTTTTATTTTGTTTGCCCAAGTATGTATCCCTTTGGAGTAGTTTGCAAACTGTGACACACACAAGACGAAAACATCGGTTACTCTAGGAATAATTATTGGTACTTGCCAATCGGCCTTCGCTTCTCAAGCCTCAATAACGTGTAATAGAAATTCCGCACAACAAATTTTATTTAATAAAGCTTACTTCTTTACCGCTTCGAGTGACGCTTGATCCATTTGCTTATTCCGTGTTCGCTTGGTTAAACACAATGTAAACTCGAGCTCCTTATACAGTCTCAACTCTTCTGATACGTGGTGTTTTCAAAAAGCTGCGATACAAAAAACGCCCTACTTCATTACACACACTTCTACGATCACAAAGTGAATTCCCAAAACGCAAAAAAAGAAACAATGAACAAGATGAGCCCTACTGGGGCAATTTCATGGCCCATTAGCGTTTTATTTTGCATTACATCAATTAACCAAGGCATATATATCAACATTGTAGCCTACATAAGCTGACAACATTAGACTACATTTAGCCGGCATTAGCTATAGTTATGCATCATTAAAACCGCCAGCCAACGTCAGCCAACATCGGCTTTCATTCGAGTAATACCAACCGATGCTGGCATATGAGTAATGAACTTGCGTAATATCAACCGACATTAAGCGATGCTGGCATATGAGAGACAATGCGCTGTGCCAGGTGAACGTAGTATGCGAATGAATGCAATACATCTGTCACCGTCCCCTGCTGTGCACTATCTTTTGTAGCCAAGCATGTTTAGAAAAAAAATAGAATTTTTATTAAGCCAGTTCCACCACAGTTGAAAGCTATACAATCTGCGGAGCATTGTATAGTGTTTCCCTTGTGTTTATAGTGTGTTTGTCTGCTTTTTTGTTTTCTTATATTTTATTTTGTTTTAGCGGCTCTGTTATGCTTTTTTCTGTTCTTTTCACATGATTATGTGATACCTAATGTCGTTCTTTGTTCTTTTCTTGAGATAATGCGATCAGTATCGCGTTAATCTATTTTATCTTCTATGGCCTCTTCTCTGCTGTTTTTATTCTGTTTGTTGCTCCAACGTGGTACGTGAAAATGCCTGCGCTGGCGTTTCGCTTACGTGCCTCTCTTGTGTCTCTGCCTCACTCCCGACGCTGGAGTTACGCGGTCGCTTCGCTGGGTCGCACAGACGGCCGGCAACGCTGGCGTACATGTACAAGCATGCAAAGGCATTCCAAACGTGCATCCTCGAATCAACCGGCGTGTATCAAGCGTGGGACATGCTTGAACCATGCGCGAGACTGCGTGAGAGAAACGAGAGACACGAGACGACGACAGCGCGGTCCCTCAAGCTCCTCCGCTGTTAAAATCGGAAGTACAAGCTCTCGAAATTAACCTCAAAAACATAGCCTTCTCTTGCGACACGTAAAGTGGTTTTCCTTTGCTAACGTAAATGGGATCTCTTATGTAAAATAAGAGATCACTGTTTCCCACGGAAGTACTACGTGCTTATATACATCGGGGCAATTAAGTATTGGTAACGTGATCTGCAATAAAATTCACCAAGGTTATAACCATTGTAAAAATTTCCACCTTTTAAAACTTTTTAGCCAACCCAAATTTTCGTTATTTTAATATTTTGAGCATTGTTAAGAAAACCAGTAAGACCCAGACGCCAGCAGATGTTCTCTATCTTTGGTCGTGCGTGGAAATCGCCACCCTTTTTTTAGCTACTCGCGAACGTATAATCGGATATGGCAGCTTAAATCGTTTGCCCTTTGACATAAACACATAAGCCTGGCTTCTCTTTTTCCATCCATCCATCCATCCATCAATCCATCCATCCATCCATCCATCCATCCCCATCCATCCATCCCCATCCATCCATCCATCCATCCATCCATCCATCCATCCATCCATCCATCCATCCATCCATCCATCCATCCATCCATTCATCCACCCACTCACCCACCCACCCACATACCCATCCATTCATACATACATCCACCCACCCACCCACATACCCATCCATCCGCTTACGTCTCGGTGCTTCCATGATCACCCAGTTAACTTGGTGTAAACCAAAATTAGTATGGGAGGGTAAAATAGCTTGACTAATGCGACTCCATTAACTCTTACCCCTAACTGTTCCCATTCTAGGCTTCTGAAAACCTCCTGTATACACGCGGTAAATAGCATTGGGGAGATTGTGTCCCCCTGCCTTACACCCTTCTTGATTGGTATTTTGTTGCTTTCTTTATGAAGCACTACGGTAGCAGTTGATCCCCTGTAGATTTCTTCCAAAATGTTTATATATACTTCATCTACGTCCTGATTCCGCAGTGTATGCATGACGGCTGATATTTCTACTGAATCAAACGCCTTCTCGTAATCTATGAAGGCTATGTATAGTGGTTGGTTATACTCTGAGCATTTCTCTATTACCTGATTGATAGTATGAATGTGGTCAATTGCTGAGTAGCCTGTTCGAAATTCTGCTTGTTCCTTTGGTTGATTGAATTCTAATGTTTTCTTTACTCTGTTAGCAATTACCTTTGTAAATAACTTGTATACTGCAGAGAGCAAGCTGGTCGGCCTGTAATTCTTTAAGTCCTTGTTATCTCCTTTCTTATGTATTAAGATGATGTTAGCGTTCTTCCAAGCTCTGGTACTCTTCCCGTCAGGAGACACCTCGTAAACAGGGTGGCTAGTTTTTCTAACACAATCTGTCCTTCATCTTTCAGCACATCTGATGTTACCTGATCCTCACCAGCAGCTTTGCCTCTTTGCATGCTCTCCAAAGATTTTCTGACTTCTTCTATCATTACTGGTGGGGTGTCATCTGGGTTACTGCTAGTTCTTATAGTATTAAGGTCGTGGTTGTCTCTGCTGCTGTACAGATCTCTGTAAAACTCCTCCGCTATTTTAACTATCGTATCCATGTTGGTAGTTATTTTGAACTCTTTGTCCCTTAGTGCATACATCCGACTTTTGCCTATCCCAAGTTTCCTCTTCACTGCTTTGACGCTTCCTCCGTTTTTCAGAGCGTGTTCAATTCCCTTCATGTTATACCTTCTTACATCGCATGCATTACGTCTATTAATCAACTTCGAAAGCTCTGCCAGTTCTATTTTGTCTGTTGTACTTGACACTTTCATTATTTGACGCTTCTTAATTAGGTTCTTCGTTTCCTGGGAAAGCTTGGCAGTGTCCTGTCTAACTACCCTGCCTCCAACTTCCACTGCACACTCCGTAATGATACTCGTCAGATTATCGTTCATTGTAGCTACGCTAAGGTTGGTTTCCTCACTAAGAGCCGAGTACCTGTTCTGCAGCGACACTCTGAATTCCTGTACTTTCCCTCTCAGTGCTAGCTCATTGATTGGCTTCTTGCGTATCAGTTTCTGTCGTTCCTTCTTCAAGTCTAGGCGAATTCGAGACCGTACCATTCTATGGTCACTGCATCGTACCTTGCCAACCACTTCCACATCCTGCACGATGCCTGGGTGGGCACTCATTATAAAGTCTATTTCGTTCTTATTTTCGCCATTAGGGCTCCTCCATGTCCACTTGCGGTTTTCTTGTTTTCGGTAGAAGGTATTCAAAATCCGTAAATTAATGCGTTCTGCGAATCCTACTAGTAGCTCTCCTCTGGCGTTTTTAGTACCGATGCCATAATCTCCTACTGCCTGGTCTCCAGCCTGCTTCTTCCCCACCTTTGCATTAAAGTCTCCCATCAGTATTGTATAAGCTGTTTTTACCTTACTCATTGCCGATTTTACGTCTTCATAGAAGCTTTCAACTGAAGCGTCATCATGGCTGGATGTAGGCGCGTAAGCCTGTACCACCTTCAACTTGTATCTCTTATTCAGTTTAATTACGATACCTACCACCCTTTCATTAATGCTATAGTATTCCTCTATGTTGCCAGCTATGTTTCTGTGACTTAGAAACCCCACTCCCAGTTCTCTTCTGTCAGCCAAGCCCCGATAGCAAAGGACAGGCCCATTCTGTAGCACCGTATAGGCCTCATCTGTCCTCCTAACCTCACTGAGCCCTATTATATCCCATTTAACACCCTCTAGCTCCTCGAATAGTACAGCTAGACTTCCCTCACTAGATAAGGTTCTAGCGTTAAACGTTGCCAAGTTCAGGTTCCAATGGCGGCCTGTCCGGATCCAGAGATTCTTAGCACCCTCTGCTGCGTTGCAGATCTGACCACAGCCGTGGTCAGTTGCTTCGCAGTTGCTGGGGCCTGAGGGCCGTGAGTTATTTGACGTATGCATGTGGGAGGTAGTGGCCAGATAGTGCACCAGGGTGGCCAATCCTTCTCTGGTGAGGGAGTGCGTTCCCGGCGGTGGTTACCTGTGAGGCCGCACCCCAGGCCTATTAATGCAGTTCCATCAACACGCGGATTTTTTTAATCCGGTTGAGAACTGCGCGGAACCGGGATTCGAACCACGGACCTCTTGCATGCGAGGCGGATGCTCTAACCACTACGCCATCGCCGCACCCATCCATGGAGAATACCTTAGTAACCTGCGCTTCACCGATGACATTGCATTGCTGAGTAACTCAGGGGACGAATTGCTACTCATGATTACGGAGTTAGACAAGGAGAGCCGAAAGGTGGGTCTTAAAATTAATCTGCAGAAAACAAAAGTAATGTACAACAACCTCGGAAAGGAGCGGCGCTTCGAGATAGGTAATAGTGCACTCGAAGTTGTAAAAGACAATGTCTACTTAGGGCAGGTAATAACCGCAGAGCCGAACCACGAGATTGAAGTAACTAGAAGAATAAGAATGTGGTGGAGCACATTCGGCAAGCACTCTCAAATTATGACAGGTAGATTGCCACTATCCCTCAAGAGGAAGGTATATAACAGCTGTATCTTGCCGGTACTTAGCTACGGAGCAGAAACCTGGAGGGTTCAGCTTAAATTGAGGACGACGCAGCATTGAGAACAAAGAGGGTTCAGCTTAAATTGAGGACGACGCAGCGAGCAATGGAAAGAAAAATGGTAGGTGTAACCTTAAGAGACAAGAATAAAGCAGAGTGGATTAGGGGACAAACGGAAGTTAAGGATATTATAGTTGAAATAAAGAAGAGGAAAGGGACATGGGCCGGGCATGTAGCGAGTAGACAGGTCATTAAGGGTCATTAAGCTGGTCATTAAGGGTAACTAACTAGATTCCCAGAAAAGGGAATGGGGTTAGGGGGAGCCAGAAGGTTAGGTGGGCAGATAAGATCAAGAAGTTCGCGGGTATAAATTGGCAGCAGCAAGCACAGGACCGGGTTAACTGGCGGAACACGGGAGAGGCCTTTGTCCTGCAGTGGACGTAGTCAGGCTGATGATGATGATGATGATGATGCGACTCGCTGGTCATGACATGTCCCGATCCCGTCGCGTACCTCGTCAAACACTTTCCAAGGCACATATCTGGGCGTGGGTATTTGCCACTGGTATGCGGGTATGTTCCACAATGGCGTGACAGTTTATATCTACCCAGGAACGGCGAGAACAGACATGGGTAATTTTAACGCTTCATAGTTACAAAAAAAGGCGTACATCGGCAGTGTTGACCGTACGAATGCAAAGAATAAATGTCATTATCCCAGCAGGTATCCAACCTTAGCATTCTGCATGGCAATCAAGTATTCTACCACAGAGCCACCACGCCACGTCTCCGAACTACCTTTCAAATAGACCCTATAATGTTCGTGAAACGCCGATTGTGGTTGCAGTGCTGGCTTTCCAATTTTATAAACATTACACACGTACTTCTACAACACAGCCGTCAGGTCGGGTTAAGATAAGGTGAAGTAAGGTGTCATCCGCTTAAGTTTATCTATAGCAGTGTCCAGGGCTACGATACTCTCGAGCAGCAGCGCTTTATATCAGCTTACCGCTTCTGGTGTTGCTAATATTCATGTTGGTATTGGCATCGTTTTTTTATTGTAACTTTCACATCCATGTAACAAAAAACTTCGCAAACACTTGTTTGGTCCCATAGCCTAACTGGCTAGTAGAGGGACCAATTGTGTGACATACCTACATACTTACGCAAGCGGTTACACAGCGACAAAGGACATCAAACTGGATACAATGTTTAAAAATAGAAAAAAACAAAAACGCATGATTAAATTATACAAAGAAACATAACGCAGAACATAGCTACTTATAGCACAGAATAATAATAGCGCTAGAATAATACTAATCATACGCAACTGTAGACAACTGGTTACATAACATATATGCGGCTGTTTAACGTATGTCTGTGCGTGCTGTTAAGTTTGGCCTGGAAATTCGGTTGGGCAGACGCCTTTGTGCGTAAGCCGATCCACTGGTGAGGCTCTCAATCCTTTCGGCGCCCAGTCTGACAGACGCTGCCGAAGATTTGAGCAATTATCCAGACCAAGCAGCAAGCAAAGGCGAGTTCCCGTCCTTCAAATGCGGACCCTTTTGTCGTCCCTTCAAGCAGCAGCGTGCCTAATCACCAAGCCGACCGGCCGACTGCCTATATACTCGTCAGGCATTGTACGTGCTAGCCGGAGGACGAGACGTCGTGTCGCCAAGACACCGTTAGCCGTTCGAGAGAGGCCAACAAAGACAGCAACTTCCTGGAAGAGACCTCGGCGGCCGCCGCAAATCACCCCGCTAATGAAGCGAACAAATCGGCGGACCCTTTGAAGTATGCTGCCAGGATCGTGGGAACTCTAGACTAGCGGCACACACACGACGAGGAAGAGCCCTGCTGGCGCCACCTTGCAGTGCAGTGTTCACGTGGACCGTGCATGCTTGTCCTCCTCACCTGTTGTGCGTGTGTGATTGGTGTTCCACTCGGAAAGGAGGAGCCCAACAGGGCTTAAAACGACGCTGCAGAGTTCTGGACGTCGCTCTGAACTATGTAACGTTCAACCACCACGCTCGTGGTTTGTGAAACCACTAACCTTTCTTTTCTGTAAATATGTGTAAATAGTCCCATAAACCCTGTTTTGTTTCTCGTATCCTCCAGCGACCTTCCTTCGACCCATCCTTAACAGTGCATTAGTACATATCTTTAACGCAACTTCGTAATGTTTCGCTCAATAAAAACGTTACAAGACATTCAGCTTGCATTCACATGCTTCGCATAACATTGATTCCTAAGATACGCGGGATCTGTCGAAATTTTTGGGAAACATTCTTGTACTTAGTGTGAAATCGTCTTTGCATTTGAAGGCGTAAGCGTTCTTGGGATACTATGTGCAAGCTTAAATATTTTTTGAGGAACTTGCAAACCATGCATACTTCTTATGAACAAGAAAAAGAACTACTTTTTTCGTACTGCCCACGACGACACACTTATCCGCAACAACGTTTCCTGTGTTGTTGGTTTCCGGAACTGAAAAGTTTTTACTCCGAGTCTAAAACGAAATATTACAAACGAGAGGCTTACGTACCGAAACCATCATCCGATCATGAGACACGTGGTAATCGGAAACACGGGAGTAATTCCGATCACCCCCTGGTTCCTGAAGGCCGATTCACACCTACGAATAGATTCGGTCGCCCGACCAAGTTAGCCGCAAACGTCCGCTTTGCTCGATAGTCGACTCGGGTCGAAAAGCGATTGCTTAGTTTTTCAGCCACGTATACTGCCGTCACGAACTTCCGAAACAATCAGATGCACAGGAATGAGACGTAAGCCAATTGCAGACGCAAATTCGATGTGGCGACGAGTGTATACGTTGCTCGAGCCGGTTTGTCCATCGATCTCTTCAGTCGCTCCGTGTGATTCAGTCACGAATGGTCGCGTTGCCGGTGCTAGCCCCAAATGTGGATGAGTCTTTGACGTCCCTCCAATGAACGCTACACGAGCTATTTCGCGTTACGTGTAATGCGGCCTCCACGACCGGGACCGAAGCCGGGACTTCTGAACAGCGTAGCGCAGTCACCGCGATTCCGCTCAATTTGCGTAATTTGGCGCCCAATTTCTCGTAAGAGATGAATACTTTATTGAAGAGCTGGGAATGTTGGTGTGGCTTTACGCCTGATATGTCACTCCAGGTGCTAGGTGATGATTATGTTATATACGCCTATAAACACATGCACACTATACACTCTACAAAGTTTTATTCACGCCGTGCGAATTTCTAAGCAGTTTAACGAAGGTGTATCTGTGTGTCCGGCAAGCGACTGTACGTTGCCGCAATTTTTTCATCGCCAACGCTGTGATGGTATTGCTTTCCTCCGTGAGATGACAGAGCTAAAACTGAAGTTATGGGTTTAGCTGGCCAAAATCGCGATGTTACGATGATACACGTCATATTAAGGAACACCGGATTGTCTGACCACCTGGAGTCCTAGTAAGGTAAGCCTCAATACAAGGACATAATTGCTTTTGTTTTCTTTCTGCATATCGTCCTCATCGGTAGCCGCTGAGTTAAACAAAACTACGACAAGGGGTAAATAACAGAGGTGAGAATCAGGATTCAGTCTCACGATGGCAACTTGACATGACCGCCGTGACCGAAATAACTTATGATGATGATGATCATGATGAAAACTTTATTTGGGTCCAGAGAATGGTTGCGAAAGCTCTAATATGCCATTTCTACCAAGGTTATTCATCTCACCGAAACGACCTTGACGATTCTGAGTGCAAGTGTGGCAGGCGTGACGTCACGTCACGTGATTCGCTGCGGAAAAGCATAAAACCTGCGCTCATTCGGAGCCTCGTCGCTGCGGTGTCACGTGACCAGGCTGGCGTAGGTTTCACGACGACCGCTTCGCCAGTGCTATAGGTTGCTCAATCTCGCCATGGACGGCGCTCCTGTCGCGCCGTCTGTGCGTGCGCTTCAGCGTAAACGACGGGCCGAATCCAGTTATCCAGTAATACAGCTTACGGCAGGTCGCGAAATCTCAAGCAAATCTCAAGCAGAGGCGAATTGCCTGCGGAGACGCCGAAGCTCAGGAATGCCAAATTAGCGCGTTCTGAAGAAGCTAACCAGGCGTGGAGGTGTCCAAAGATTGAAACTCTGCGTTGAGCAACACGAACAGCAACAAAGAGAAGCCTATCCTTGACGAATCACTTTGCGCATAGTCTTTGCAAAACCATGCAAAATGTATCTTTCGTTCGAGATAACTAAGTTAGTGGGAGTTAAATCTCAGTCTAGGGTGCCACGACGCAGTCTTCCAGCTACATATTTCAGGCAAAAAAATGTATTGGATACAAGGACAAAAGGCAGATGTGTTCTGGCCACGGTGCAAGAATACTTTAGGTGAGGGAACGGCGCGAAGCGAGTGCTTGGCAGGGAGGGACCGATTATGTTATTGTTTGCGTCATGTCGATAGGTGGCTCGCTGGACTGAGGACCGTGGCGAGCTGCTGGCAAATTCCGCAAAGCACATCCGACACGTGAGCGTAGGTTTACAAATCTGAGAAAACGGGGTAATCGCGTGATTTTAACGGCGCGACATGCATAGAGCGGCGCCGTGAAAGGGGGGGGGGTGATAAATGAGGAGGTGTGGCGAGGGTGTTATAGCGACGATAAATGAGCACCGCTACTTTCCTACATCGCGGGGCTTTCCTACACCGAGAAGCGGGGAGAGGAAGCCGGGGCAACGTTTGTAGCGCACTCTCCCAGGCTCCCAGCGAAGCAGAACATTATCGGGCAGCGGATAGTCCCGGTGTTCGTTCACCTAAAGTATTCTTGCACCGTAGTTCTGGATTGCTGACAGGATCCTAACACCCAAATGCACATGCTCAGAGTATGTACAGACAGAAGTGACATTGTGCACTATTAATACACACAAACGCAGTTTTACACAAATCATGTTTTATAAATTGTAATGAAAAATGTGAAACTCTCACTACATTTTTGTTTAATATGGTGTTTAACGTATGTACATTACTGCTCCTTGTGTGCCTTATTGGCTGGGACGGGTGATTGCACCTTGTCGGGCTATAATTTGCCTTTTTGTTTACATTGTCCCTAACATGCCAGTACGTACTCTGCAACTCACTTTGATTAATTAATTGATTGATTGATTGATTGATTGATTGATTGAAAATGGCGAGTCCGCGTGAGTAATACTTTGGTGATTCTGAGTACGAGCAAGTCCGATACAGAAAATTTTTCCGAAAGTGAGTCCGAGTGAACTCTATCAGCGCGAGATATAAATTACCATTTGAGAGACTTTGTGCGAGCTTCAGTTCTTTTGCCTACTTATAGTTCTATCTACTCTTCAGCATCACTATCAGTCTTAATCATGTCGGCTCACGACTATAAAAATGTCTACACCTGCATATTTCAGCGCGCTATAGCATTCATACGCCAGCTTCAATATGCATATGATTGGATGCGCGAGTTACAGATAAGCGGGGGAGGGGGGGAGGGTTGCCTCGGCTGTTTTTCAAAATCTTTTGCAAGCGAAATTCTTGATAAAAATATGGCGCGCGAGTGGTGTCTCTCAATACGCGCGCTCAAAGGGCTCTGCTATATGCAGTTTTGCCTGCGTTGCGCCAAACTATACGAAACCAAACGATGATGACAGCGTACGACATTCCGGCCCAATAGAGTGCTTGGCTCTTAAAAAGTAAAAAAAAAGCCGTAGCTGAACTCGTATACATTTCAGAAACACGCTTACATCAGTGGCCAAGGGTAGCCCTTCATTACTTTCGTTTGTGTACGCAAAGCGATCATATTTCGCCCTCTCCTCCTTCTGTTGTCGGATGCAACTTAAAAAGTCTGGATAAGCCCCACCCAGGTGACCGTAGTACCACGTCCGCGACGAATGAAATATCCCTGCTCATGCACTCAGCAATCTCCTCCGAAGGCAAGGTCATCGGTTGTCTGGCTCATGACGTCAGTTCGCAGCGCGCCCAATCGGTGCAGGCTTCTAAGCATCCGCCTTTGAGGAGAAAATTCCGCAGGCATCAGAAGTTGTATCCGACCATAGTTCTCAATTTCTTAGCCCCGAGACTAGGGCAGAAAAACTGGAAGCTCGTCTGGTTGATCTTCTTGGATTTGTTTCTCTCTCTCACATCTTCTTTCTCGCTCTCTCTCTCTCTCTCTATCTATGTCTCCTGAAAAGCATCTTGCTTACTGGACAGTCGATAGTCACTTTCACTGTGAAGGTAAGAGAGACATCAATGGCTAATTTTTCCATTTTCCTAATATCTTCTAGCTGGGCAGACGGGGGGAGAGCCCACACTCATCTTAATGATATCCTGCGTACAGTGCTAGCTGTGCACCTTTTCGACGTAGGCTTTCCTGGGTGCAACCGTGATTTCTTCTGCACTGTGGTAAATGTGCGTGACTCCCCTAAACTCCCCCAAAAATGCATTGCTGGGGCTGTGACATCCGTTTAAGTACTCCCGTTAAATGGCCCAGAATGGGGGTGGTCCCCGTCTCCCGGAAACGACAACAATCAGTCTCGTTTCCTGGCTGTGGCTATAACTCGCTCATCAGAAGTACACGCCCTTGCTGTTTCTCTTCAAGTTCAACAAGCTTCATCCGCCGAATGACAACAGGCGAGCTGATGTGCTTTCAGCAATGAGGTAGGCATAGGTTCGTCTCTTTGCTTCGTTGAGTTTGTTAGTCAAGGGATCGGCACATAATTGTCCTTCACAATAACGAGGCCAGAAATAAATGCGTACTGAGGCAAGTCACCTTTCAATCAGCGACGATTCATCAGTCTAAGAGCCTAATAGTAGGACCCAAAATAAGATAAATAAATGTCGTGAATTCGAGAGACCTTTGATGCACGCGTGCAGCAATAGAAAAATACAGCGACGCCGACAGCCAGTTTTCTCTTCCTTGCAGAAATAATACTCAACAAGTCTTCCAAAGTGAGACGCTCAAGAGAAAATGAGCCCATTGATCCGCCGCCTAAACGGGTCTTCAACTGAAATACACAAGAACAGAACTACGAGAAGAGATGATAAACCGCCGAGTTTCGGAAGTGAGTGTTGAATACATTGAACGTAAAGATCAGGCACTCGTCTCGGTCACGAAAATTGCGCCGTGCTTCTACTTAAAGCACTCTGCTGCCAGCAGAGACGTGAAGAGGACCGACTGCGAAACAGTATACCCGGAAAAAACCGAAGACTCTGGTTGTCGAGCACGGCTTGCATGCATAGACGCACGGTTCGTTGCGCGTGTGACACGTCCGGCTTTTAAAAACGTTCCGAGTAGGTGAATCAAGGACTCGGCTTCTTTACCCGGTGCATGTTTGGACGCAGTGTGTTGCGACAGATCGAGGAAATCCCTCGAAACACTCGCACATTCACACACTCTTCCATTCGAGAAACACACGCCACACAGAACGCCCACTATCAACACTCACAAGCTTTTTCCACTCAAGAAACACACGCCACATACAGTGCTCGCTACGAACCAAAAAAGTATCTAGTAATGTTGCTACGAACATGGTATTGAACGCTGTGTGCGGTGTGTGTTTCTCTAATAGAACAGTGCGTGGATGTGCGAGTGCTTCGAGGGATTTCCGAGTTTCGCTAAATTTACTATACAATTTCAATCTGTGGCAACATCAGATAGCGAAAATTTTGTATTAAACGGAGGCGGGTTGAACATTACAAACGAATTGCCCGACTATTATGGAATGCAATTTCTAGACATTTCCTTAAAAAGCACGTATATATGTTGTCAGTATATTCCCCAAGATTTTCAAAAACACGGTTAAACATCTCATCGAAGCATTCCAAGGTTGTAAAAAAAAACGGTATAAAGCCATGTCATGCCATAGGTCTTTCCTCACCAAGTCGTATGAGCACAAAATTAGTGCCAGTTCGCCCGCACATGCAGGTTACGCGTCTTTAATGCGCAGGTCGAGTTGCAGTGGCCACTGTCACTGAACGTTAAAAGAAGTCGGGTTTTGTCAAGTCCGAGCGTGGTTGCAGCAAGCAATAGAAAAAACAAAGACGTGTCGTAGTATTTACGATGTTCATTGCGGAGACATACGCTAAAAAAATTGGAAAGCAAACGGTGTTAATGCAGTCTTCATGGCTGCTAATAAGCTTGATAAGATTTGTGCCGCAGTGCAGAGAACAAAGAACAAGTAGGAGACAAGAAGCGGACCAACATTTGTGTCGTAAAACGTACCAACAAATTCATTAACTGCCACACAGATGTAGTGTATAAGGTCCTTTCTAACTGCGGGCAGCCTATACGTAGGACAGCCAGTTCACTGTGTTCACCAGAGGTTACTAGAACGTAAGGGATCGCTAAGCCAAGGCTAACTTTCTAACGTGTCTTTACATTGCCGAGTGTGCAAGTGCACCCCGAAGCTCGATGAATGCGCAGTTTTGTATCGGTGCACTAATTAAAGAACAAGTTTAATGATTCAGGCATTGTGCATCGATAACAGTGGTAGCGCATGCGCAATTCAACCATCAACTTACTTGCACAAAAAAAAAGGAAATCAAATGCCTTACAGTTAGCTGTCACGTACACCCCCACACGTGCCATGGAGATTGGTAGGTTCCGACATTGCACGGTGATGCGTAAATAAGTTCTCGTGCCTCCTTTCTTTTGCACCGTTCCGCCCCTTTGACGTCTCTGGTGTCCTGACGTCTTCGTTGTGTCCGTGTTAGCACGCCCCGTCTTTTTAGAATGAATGCTTACCAAATAGCTCAGCTATCTGCTGCATTCTTGGCTTTTGTTGATACAGGCACGATAAAATGTTTGTAAAAGAATTGTCGCCTTTTCGACGCATGCTACAGCATTTAGACACACGGACCTCTAATTCTACTAAAAAAGAGTGCTCCCTGTCCTCCCCCCCCCCATGTGTTTGCACATGCTGTACAAAGCTTCGTTTAGTTTCACAGCGAAACTGTCTGAGGGCACCTTTAGCACTGTAATTTTTTATGAACTCCAATGATTCCTAACACTTGTTTTATTTTACAGTACTGCATCGCCTATTCCTCACTCACGGAGAGGTCTGTATCAAGCCAACAACGCTAGGGCCTCACGGTTTTTCAGTGCATTGTAGGAGTTCCATGGAATTTGCTGCATTAATTATATTTGTGTAACACATGCACTTTTAATCGCCATCACGGTGAACCGGATTGGTTTTCTTGATCGCGATAAACTTTGTGGTCGCTCCTACACAGCCCAATGCGGTTCGATCTTGGGTCCCATGAAATGCACCAAGTCGCACTTGCGTGCCGTAAAACATGTCATTGACAAAACTCATCGTACGATGTTTCAACTGAGCCATTTATCGGAAATATGTTATTTGTGCAAGAACCACTCGAACGTCAAAAACTTTGCGTGTCACTATATACAGAAGCAATTTCATAAATCTATTACTTGATATACAGAGTTTTCTTTGCACTTACCCGTATTGTTGTGTGAAAACTTTAATCTTCACTTTCATTTCTTACGGCACCTGCTCGTAAGCCGTCCAGTCTCAGCGAAATGGCAATCTCTTTGTACACGCCAGAGTTTCACTTCTGGCGCCTCGAGTCTCCCAGTTGCTCCTGCCAGCGGTAAATTACTGTAAAGGTATCTTCATTCGACCACGAAGTGTGCAGACGCTGCGACGTAGTTTAAAAGCTTGTGACACTCATAATCAATTTTTTTCGAGGTGCTCAACTGCTTCGACGGTGCGAGAGTTGAACTTGTCGTCTGCCTATCGTCTGCTTGTCTCGTAACGATTCGGTCAATACAAATCTTGAAATATGCAATACTACAGACATTTGTTTTTCAATTGAAATAGTTTTAAATTTCTTTCATGAATAAGTATCTAGACTTTTAAATCTCTTCTTTATAAGAATGCTCGATTTTTTTTTTGCTTTCAATAAGCTCGGCCAGGGTGTGCAGACGGCACGAAATTGCGATCTCTCAGTCAGATCACGATGCGCAAGTCGCGATAGTCTCGATGCCGATCGGGCCTGATTACGATTAAAAGTGACCGTATAGCAGTGCCTAATCCGAATCGGCACCGATTGCGATTAAAAATGCCCATGTGACACCAGTATTATACCGGTGTCGCACGAGCACTTTTAATCGCGATCGGGGTGATCCGAATCAGATTTCTTGATTGCGATCAACTACACGGCCCAAGCCACTCCGATTCGAGCTTGAGTAGGATCAAATGCGCCAGGTAGCGATTGCGGGCCGTAAAACATGTCATTGACAGAAGTTGGGTTAGAATATTTCTCTAGAGCCCTTTATCAGCAATATTATTCGCGCACGAACCGCAGGCAATTTAATAGGCCCATCATTCAATAGAATTTCCCTTGCGCTCGCCTGTATTGCTTTGGGAGATTATTAATCTTCCATTTTATTTCTGACGGCTCCCGCTCGTAGCCGTCCAGCCGCAGCGAATCAATCTCGTTGTACGTGGCAGAGTTTAACTTCTGCCGCCTGAGGTCTTCCAGTCACCCCTGCCAGGAGTCAATTTCTGTAAAGATCTTTTCATTCGACCACAAAGTGCGCGTATACGTTGCGACATACTCGAAAAGATAGCGACACTCAATCGGTTTGGTTCGAGGTGCTCCAACTGCTCCGACGGTGCGAGAGTTGAACATAAGCACGGAAGACAACAGTCGTCTGCTTATCGTCTGCTTCGCCCATAACTACTGTATACGGTCGATACGAATCCTAACATATGCGATATTTCAGTTATAGTTCCAGTTTAAACAGTTTATAATTTGCTTTTTTTATAAACATCTACCTGTTGTAATGTGTTTTAATAAACTATGCTCGATTTTCTTGTTTCTTTTGATTTCAACAAGCTCGGCCAGGAGGAGCAGAGGACACGAAATCACGATCTCTCTTCCAGATCGCGATGCATGGGTTGCTATGGTCTTGATCCCGATAGGGCATGATAACAATCAAAAGTGACCGTGTAGCAGCACCTAATCCGGATCGTGGTTAATACGGATCGACACAGATCGCGATTAAAAGTGCCCGTGTGACACCGGTATTAGACGTATATGTCGGGTCTTGCGCGATCACCGGTCCAAGTGCCTTCATGTACGTCTTTACAAACGCCGTAGTGCTGCCAGCACAGAGCCACGGTTTCGCCACGAGTTCGCACGGCGCCAGCACCACGCTTGAGCAAGCGCTCCGTATTGCGTTTGACGCGTCAATTTTCAGCAGTGCGGCGACGGCGGCCACCGAATGAGGTTCTTGCCACGCACGTTGACGACGCGGAACGCGGACGTTGCCGACATCGGCGGAACGGAGTAGCTGTGTGTTTGTGTCGGATGGTAGCGCGAGGCCAGCGTTCAGAAGGTCCAATAGCGTGCGCAAGTTCGGGGCATGGACCTCCCCTGCCAACCACCACCTCGCGACAACAGAACAGTTAGGAACTGTTCTTATCAAGAAGCAAGTGGAGAAACTTGCGTGTACTATGCACTCGCAAGCTCGTTTTTTTTGCTGGTACGACTGCGGAACAGAGTAACTATGTGTTTGTGTCGGATGGTAGCGCGAGGCCAGCGTTTGGAAGGCCCAATAGCGCGCGGAAGTGCGGGGCATGGACCTCCCCTGCCAACCATCACCTCTCGATAACAGAACAGTTAGGAATTGTTCTGCTCAAGAGCACGCGCAAGCTCGTCCACTTGCTGGTACATGTGCGGAACGGAGTAACTGTGTGTTTGTGTCGGATGGTGGCGCGAGGCCAGCGTTTAGAAGGCCCAATAGCGCGCGGAAGTGCGGGGCATGGACCTCCCCTGCCAAGACCCACCTCGTGACAACAGAACAGTTAGGAATTGTTCTGCCCAAGAAGCAAGGCTTGCTGGTTCGGTCACATGGTTTGACCTCCAGGAAAACGCTGGGATGTAAGGCCAGAGAAACACGGATGAATGGAGATTGTCACTCTCACGTGTTGCAATAGGTCATTTCACGCCAAACATCCCAGCCATTTTGGCGGCCAACCCCAATGAATCGCAGTGCGTTGCATTATTTATTGTAACGAAAACACTGCATTGCTAGAATAATTCGGTTATTTGAAAAAAAATGGTCACGTGGGAGCCTTCCGAATCGGGCATGATGTCGTCTGAGTGATAAATGTCACAACATTTATCACGAAAGTACCGTTATTCGTTTTAATTCTAAACTTAGTTTGCATATGAGGAAAAGCCATCTATGTAAGGTGCTCAAAGCTCAGTAATATTACTGCAATGTTTCTGTCATGCGCGCCTCCACAAATTTAGCCCGAATTCTCCATGCTTGTACTGCATGCCATCGCTTACAACATCACTCAAGGCATCAGCTAAAGAGCATTACTCCTTGCACTAATACGTTATCAACTTCGGCCGAACACCTGTGGCGACGGCACGCAGGTGGACATTAGTTGCGACGCCGCATGGGCCGACATAACGCGACAGCGGTCATCTGAGGAGATTAAAATGCACAGACGCGACGCTTGAAGATCGCCTTCAAGAGTGGACCCAATAGCGTAATCAGGCCCCGTTCACATCTTCTCATTTGCCTGCCACGCATCACTTCTTGGTGGATATTTTAGCCACGCCTCGAGGAAAGAGATGTCTGTACATGTAACACTGGCCCTTTTTCGAAATCTCTTAGAATGCCTACTGAAAGTACCTTCGCAAAGTACGCCACATTTTATCTTTTTGTGTATTGGTGACGTACTAACTACATGTCTGCAAGCTCAGTACGTGCATCTACGCAGCTGCAAATTTCGTCGACGCTGTGGCTGACGATGATAACAAATTTTGCCCGAGCGCTCTGTAATAAATGAGTTCTTTAAACCACACCCTCACATTAGAGAGCACTAGAATCATCGTGCACACTGACGCGCGAGCGGGTTTGTCACGTGGTACTTTTTGTATTTCGCGGGCATTTGTAATTAGCAGAAAAACACTAACATCTAACAGATATAAAATTCAAAACTATCTATTTGGACGTTTTGCAAACCGATCTACAACTTTCTCATTGAAATTTTTTATTCATCTTCGTTTCTTCAAAAGTTAATTAAATAAACAGATCTAATTGAACAATGTTTTAGTCAAACACAAAAAACAGTGACTAACTCCTGGCAACAGTGAGCAACATGCATTTAGTCGCGTCGTAATTACGTGTTCCGGCGTATTTTTAAACTCTGGCTAAAATTACGTGGCATGCCCTGTATATAAGGTGGTAACATGAGAATAGTGACATGTATGTCATGTACGCCATGACTTCCATCTATGCAGCTCTCTGCTGGCTTCTTTGCGTTGCATCGATTCACCTAGTGTGTGTCATCTAGCAATTTTTGTTTGTTTGTTTGATTTTAAACTTCGGCTCAACGAGATGTTGAAAGCTATCGGATTAAAATGAAATGATACTACGCGCTTTTCTGTTTTTCCGTTTGCCATGCGTGGATGCATGCATCCACGCATGGAAAACGCAAGTTTGCCTACTCGACTACTAAGCGCTATTGAGACCCTTAAACGTTCAGAACTAAGAACGTCGTTTTGGGTTGCGCCTGCCGACGTTTTCTCGTCCACATCTTCTCGGAATCGAACCGTCAGCTCGGAGAAAAGTTCGGGGAAAAGAGCTTTAAAACGACGGCCTTGTTTCGCGGAGCAAGGAGCCCATGAATGTCCGCCGTTTCTCTGTATACGACGACCACTACGAACCAGCCAGCCGGCGATAAAACTGTCACTCCGAATCCCAACTGCGAGTTGGTCAACTTTAGCAATTTCATAAACGGCCGCTAGTTTAGTTCAACATCACGGCGCAGTACTGTCGAGTTAAGGGGAGGTGGAGTACAAAAACATATATACACAGAGGCAGCGAGGATACGATCACGTACGACAACGATGCTGATCCCGAGACTCGGAACAACAGGCGGCCTGTCTGAAACCGTCTACAAGGTCAGACGATGTGTCGCAAATCGGCGGCGGCGGCGGCTACAAGCTATACGGGGCCAATGCTACCGTTGAACTCCTCTTACTTTCAGCCGGCGCTGTATTAATGCGAGCGCGTGTTTGGGGTCTCGCTTAAGCCGCCCCGGCCCTTTTCTATGGATGTGGACTGGTTCTATTAGCTATAGCTACTTGATAGACGACTCGCCGAAGAAGACGCCCGTTTCGCCGTGCGTGTGCCAGCCGCGACGGGGACATGCGAGTGGTTTCAGTTGCGTCAGTTTTGGCGAAAGGAAAACTGCCACACGCCGCCGGCTAACTGTCGATGGGCACGAAAACAGTGACAGGCGCCGGCGTCTGTTCATTTCGCAAGTGCTACAGCGAAACAAAAACGTGCGTGCCAATGTGAAACAAAACACAAAACATCAAAAAGAAGAAGCACGCGCTGAAGTCAGGGAGGGGAGATAGAAGGAAAGGGCAATGACTGACGCGTTCAGACCGGCTAGACTGTCTACGGAGTCGGGGTCGTCTGGGCTATGCATGCAGTCTGGCCGTAGGGGTCAGTAGCGTGTGTTTCGCTGAAGGCTTTCTCGAAAAATGGTCTGCTTGAAGAGCGAATAAAAGAAGGCGAGAATTTCTGAAAGCGACGACTAAGATGACTAAAACTAAAATACTTGAACATAAGTAAAAAGAAACTAAGTTGGAGGGGGGGGGGGGTGGGGGGAATGGGAAAGCCGAGTGGCGTTGTTCAGAACTGGCGAGTACTGTGCACAGTTGGGACGGTTAAGAACAGGCGATTCTTCTTATAACCAGTAGAAGTGCATTTACTTTCCAGTCGTGTTATTTCTTCCTCCTCCCCGTCATTTCTTTCTCCTTGATCAAGGCGTCACATGCGTCTTCCATTAAATTCGATATGCGAGCAACAGAAAAGAAATGTGAGGGTCCTTCCAAGCGTTCTTACTTTGAGCGAAGTACAAGAGTGATGCAAGTGCATTGCAAACAAAAGCGGGAAGATGGTTAAGAAAACCTACGAGGCTAGAAATAACTCAATCTGTGGAATTGCTTGCGTAACCCGACATGACCTGCTCCATGTGCGGTGTCCGTAGTTTCTTAGGGAGTTGTCCGCATTGAATTTGACCACCCCGTTGTCACGCCGTTAGTAGAAATGACACACGCGGCCCAGTGCTCAGATTTTTAAACAACAACTTTTTTAATTTATATATTTAAAATAATTGAATGATGCATAGAGGGTAACACCATCGGCATTTCGTGCACCCCCTGTAACAATCCTCCCACGGCACTTTCGTTACATTCAACAATATTTATCGACCTCTGCGTAACGAGAAATGTCACGGCTTTCTGATCCAACAGACGAATAATACGAAGGGGCCACATTGACGGCTCGTTTTCGGGTATAAAACACTTGGTGGCAAACACGATTCGTGACGATTAATGGGGAGCAACGTTACTTACTCAAATATATTGCAAGGTCTATCGAACATCTGTTTCGTTCAGCGGAGTGTCTATTGAACTTCAACAGGATATTACGCCCAATTTTGCAGCAGAAATGTGCACTGCTTTTCGATTTTACGTTCCGTACGTGAATAGTTGACACGACATGTACTGATTAAGTTTTGAATGGAGAAAGTCCTCGCTGCTATTTATTGCAAATCCCTCAATAGGCACTTCCCATTAACACAGAGTCACGGGACTCATCCCCTGACCTGACCCTAGTACGCAACGTATCGAATCCCACATGGGTTAATCTGCAAGCTAACATCGGTAACGATCACTTTATCTGTAGCACAACAGTCAATATAGGCAGCCTCGAGCCCAGAGACTTTAAAGTAGTAGACTGGGACCAGGTAGGATCAATATGGCGTTGAATTATCATGGTATTTAACTTTTAAATGGGAAGTATCGATCATACTTGCATTCAGGCAACAGATTACGCAAATCGCAAACGTTGCCTCGAATAATTATCGCCCTGTCACGTACCACTCTGACGTACACGGGACCATTCCTTGCTGTATACGTTACCTTCACCAAGTTGCGGCGCAGGCTCGTGTAGATGAAGGTCAAGCGGCGTTCAGTCTGACATTTCACCTCTGTCCGGGCCGCGTAGCATTGCCAGTCTTGGCAGATGAGATCGTGAGCACCCAACGCACGCATTGCCCTAGCCTGCTCGAACTTCTCAAACCTGGTGAAGGGCCCTTTTCAGGTGCTCACAGACAGAACAGAAAGTGACCCTGTGAGGTTAGGCCAAACTAATACGAGGCAAAATGACCTTTCTGGCATGTTAGCGCTATGGCTATTTGGTCCTGTGTTGCCCTTATAAGCCATGTCAAAAAGAAAGAGACTTAGAAGAGTGCTATTCGACGGTGGACACTTGACTTACCATGCTTAACTAAAAAAGGAGAGACCGTATCTTGCAAACCCCGCGGGAAAAAAAAATGCATGTCTATGCTAAACCATTGGCGCATTTGTACCACCATAAACTAAAACATTTCTGTTCGCTTTCCTGTCATAGACACCGATTCCACACGTATTTCTTCACATAATTGAATTTTGTCACAGTTTATTGTGCGTATATTTACGGCTTTGGGGGCCTAAAACAGAGTGTTGTCCAGCTATTTCTGGCTCCTGAAACACGGTTTCGTTGTGCCTATAAATCTGGCCTGTACTAATGGTCCTTTCTACTTCTGACAGACAAAGTACGGCAAGATGAAACAGTTTCACGGTTTAAAAAAAAACCACAGAGACTGCCCTAATGATTTCTATCGCAAAACTCACAGGGTCTCTTATGTGTTCGCCCGAGGCGACATCGTAGAGATCTTGTTATTTTTGCTCTTATTAGTCGTTTTGTTGATCATGACCCGCCCCCGTCAATGAGCTAACGTGGTTTACGCATGGCCTCCGTGATCGGAGGCATTGCAGGTTCTCTGCACGTACGTCACCCGATTCCGCACTGGCTTTGTGATCGGCCCACCTATGACCAAGATACGTTGTAATGCGATGACGTCGCCACGTAACGTCACGATCACGTAATGGTTACGTCACGAATGTAGACGATTTGTGACGACACTATGACGTGATAGTGTGACGTCATCGCATGATTTTTGGATTGCGATTGTTGACACCGACGGTCGATCTCAGCGCTTGGTGGTGGCTATCCTTAAAGGGATACGAAAATGAAACAATCAATTGGTTCGAATTGACAAAGTGTTCTCTGAGAACTCGATTGTACTTAATCTTACCGTCATAGGTTCATTATTACAGAACAACACCAAGGTCAACGCACCATTTATAAATTTCACGTCTAAATCTGCGTGCGTGACGCCAAAAATTTCAAAGTGTATTTGTCGTATTTTGCCGACATTGGCTGCACTAAATTTCCCGAAACTTCGTATGTTAAGTCTCTGGCTCCATCATCAGACAACGTGCTTCATTTTTGGCTATTAGGAGATACGTAGGCATGGTAAACACCACCAAACTTGATGACATCACGGCGTTTGGTGCAGGAATAGATGACCAGTAAACGAGCCAGGAATCGTGGAATGCACCGTCTGCTGCCGGCTTCCGGTTCGAGAAGAGTAGACGACAGCGAACCGCTCCACCGCAAGCTTAAGATTATTTAGAATTCACGCGCGCGGTCGCCCGTTTATCTTCGTTCTGATAAACCACGGTCGGTTGTTCAGCCGTTGGCTGCTCCGACTCGAGCGTGAAAGGCAAATGCAGGTATCGATTCCCATGGAATGAAAAGAGAAATATAGGGTGGGCCGCGGCTGAGAAGAGAGCCACAGCGACAGGTAGCCTTTGAGTACCGAACGTTGGAGCCAGAGTGTGCGAAGATCATTTTACCACAGGTACGTGTGTATTCCGCACTAATAAAAAGCTTACGCACTAATTCGCTGCGAATATTATATTGAAAAATAAATTGTCGCACAGGTGCGCCTAGCACAGATATTATGGGAACGCGCGGGCGAAATCTACCTGTCATACGAGATGAGCTTCACTCAAGAGTAAGTTTATACGAAACGCTGGACGAGTCCACTCGCGTTTATCTTGGTCAAAGTGTGCGCCAATACGGCACGCAAATGACGAAGCACGTTAAGCAAGCGCAGGGGTTCGATTCTACGGCGCCGTCTATGTCTGACTGTATTGTTTATGTGCCGCCGTGCCGCGCAGCTTGACAAAGATAAGCGTTCAAATGAGCGTCTGGCTTCGACTACGAAATGCATCTTATAGCGCGCTAAAGGCTGGAAAAAAATAAAAGATCTAACGCGCTCACTACGTGCTGCGCTTCATGCCGATCGACCGACGATGTCAGCCGAAGCAGTGATCCCGAAATGCACATCGCTACAGTCATCCCCCTCCCCTGAGATTTTTAAAGTGCTGATTTCTAATCTGCAGTAACGTATCATACAATGAAAACTTGTCTTCTGTATCGACTGATCAGCTTGCCAAACTGACAGTACCCCCGAGGAGCATAAAAGCATTGCAGATCATTTTAGTGCGATGAAAACGTTTCCTTACCGTTCATGGCTTTTGTAGCTTGTCATCGTTGCAGTCATGGTTAGCAAAAACAAAACAAAAGATGAACAACTTCTAAAGCACTGGCACAGAGAGGAGCTTTTTTCAACGGAGTGGTACAAAAATGCGCACGTACCACTGATAATCCGCGTGGTGCGTCGAATCGGAAGCCATCGTATCCGAGAGTTCCCGGCGATTGCCCATATTACCGGTCACCTATTTCAAAGTGGCGTCACCACCCGCACAATTTTTTTTTGCTCGTTTTCTTGCATGCTAAGCGTCTTCTTGCAGCAAGTGCGGGGATCCACGAATTGTGAAAGGGTAATTTACTGATAGCACAAAAAATATTTTCTCTTCATTGTCGTTTTAAATTTTTCGCCTTAAAGATAGCTATTATAAATATTGCTACATTTTTTTTTTTTCGGCTGCCGCGAAATTGGTTGTATTAGGATGCTTCGCCACAACATACATAACAGTGTGGAAAAGCCTGCTTTAGGCTAGCAAGAAAAGCGTCACGGCTAATTGAAAAGCGATGTCATAAAACTCTAAGGGAAAAAAAGCATTTACAGAAGCCGTATGCTTTTATATTAGTCGAAATGCTTTGTCACCTTACACTAAATTCATTACAGCTTCATTGTTACGACTATGCGCCATAGGTATTTCGTGAAAAAAAAAATGAACTCCTACCTAATTGACTTATGTCCACTTTGGGGAACAAGCCAATAAACGGATAGTCTACCGCAAGTGGACATATAATTGGTTTGCCTTTTGAAAAAAAAATAGAACAATCAATATAAATAAATAACGGTAAATTAAGAATTTAGACAAGCCCCGCCGCGGTGGTCTAGTGGCTAAGGTACTCGGCTGCTGACCCGCAGGTCGCGGGTTCGATTCCCGGCTGCGGCGGCTGCATTTCCGATGGAGGCGGAAATGTTGTAGGCCCGTGTGCTCAGATTTGGGTGCACGTTAAAGAACCCCAGGTGGTCGAAATTTCCGGAGCCCTCCACTACGGCGTCTCTCATAATCATATGGTGGTTTTGGGACGTTAAACCCCACAAATCAATCAATCAAGAATTTAGACAAAAAAAAACGGCGCGATTAGTTTAAAAAAATCAACCACTAAACATCCATATGACAATTTTGTAATGACGAAAATTCCCTTGTTTCTTTTTTCAGACAGACTTCCAACAGCAACAATGCATTTTCATACGGTTAACAATATCGTCCTTTCACCTGAAATTGAATATGATACGGAAGTGGATTTTTATTGGTATTTCTAAAACGGTTGCTTTATCATGCCCCAACAGAGCACGCAATTCGGTGTTTGGGCGCCTAACAGAGCGATTTTTTTATTAACTGTCACAACATTATTAGACGGATTTAAAGTTAGGAAGTTGGGAGCAAAGTGACGAGCTATTTAAAAGTTGCCGAATAAAAGTTCATTGGCTAGTGGTTAATGAGACATCGTGTGGTGCTGGACTGTGCGTAGCAGCATCAATAAACCCAAAGCTTTGTTCCGCGCACCTTAGCGTAGGCTGGAAGAACGGTCTTCATAGAGCACGTAGCAAGTTTTCTCAGGACACAGCAAATACTCTTGCGAGGTACCCAAAATCCACAATTCATCATTTTGCGAAAATAGCATACCCGCTATGCATATGTAAGGAAATACGCGTGCCCCCGTGGCCAATGGCAATAAATTTTCATTGAGCTTTTTGTAATTGGTGGGAGAATTCAAACCACAAGTTATTTGATGAATTCGCATTGTGTGACGTCTAGTGCGCTTCTATTTTATCGTACAATATTACATGTTAGCAAGACAGCTTGCCCTACGTGACAACTGGATCGTGTTTTTTTTTTTTTTTCAGAGAAGT
Organism: Rhipicephalus annulatus; assembly: GCA_013436015.1. NCBI lineage: Eukaryota > Metazoa > Arthropoda > Arachnida > Ixodida > Ixodidae > Rhipicephalus > Rhipicephalus annulatus. The sequence continues at coordinate 42,129 of WOVY01002283.1, read as the reverse complement.
CTTAACCTCTGACATGCGGTAGAATACTACCACGCAGAATTTCCGGGTTCAAGTCTCGTTTAAGCCATGGTTTCTTTTTCGCAGTAACTGCGACAGACAACGGCAGCGGACGACATCACCACCAAAAACGAGCGCTTACGCTGTTAAGCCGTTTGAGTGGGAAACGGAGCTTAAGCCTCGTCTTACAGCATTATTGGTAAGAATTATTCGAATAACTGAGTACTTCCATAAATATGTAAGTAACAGATGTATACAGTGGATTAAAACGCACAAATCTGGGCTAGGTAAGGCTATAAATGTAAGCATTTGTTCTTGTTCGTGCAAGCCCTCCTGCACTACTATTGGGACATCTTTCTATTTCGATAGCGATTTCACGCTCTTCCCTCTATTTCAACAGGTAACAAGTCGTCTTCCTAGTAATGCCAGTTTGTCCAGCACGGAAGCGATAAAACGTCGCAAGTGTAGCGTTCAGATAACGACCCTAAACAAAAAAAAGCAAATGAATAACCAGGAGATGTCTTCTAGGCATCTGACATCTTCGTTGCAAACAGCCTCGAGTGACACCACCGAGTTCTTTTAGATTGACATGACCGCCGAACCGAGCAAGTGTAAAACATTGAAAATAAAAGCAGATCGCTAAAAAGACGGGACCCCAGAGACAAGAAGACGCGACGGACGCGTGTAGAAGAAATCGGGCGCGTTTTAATGAAGCGCCGAGGGCGGCCTCAAGTAAACATCTTGCTCGGACTTGTATATCGAGCGTACACATGCTGGAGCACGTCTTGTGGTTACATTGTATCGGAGAGCGCTAAGCCGCCACAGCGAAAAAAAAAGCATATGTACTTGAAATGCAATAAAAAACTATACGCAAACAAGCGGATAGTCTTGCGTCTGTCGGAAGCTTGCTAATTCCAACTCTCGCTCAAGGCCACCCCATGATGGTTGTTTTCCCGCACACATAACGTTTCCCGTTAAACATTTAGAGGGGCGTAAATGCGCAGTTGTCCTGCACGGTGCCGCGTAGCTGAAAACATTGCCATAAGGTAAAAGTTTTGAGTGTTTGCGAGCAATACACGCGCGCACTCGAATAAATACACGCAGTAACAGGACGTATAGCGTAAAAGATTGCACCATCTCACCATGTGCAGATGCGAAGCAGAGGGCGCTAACACTTGCCTTGCCAACGGCTCGGACGCCGGCGCTCATCAAGCGAAAGGCCTAAACGTCCTCGAGTGAATTCCAAACGCGCGATGTGCAGCGCGAGCAGTCGGTTTTTTTACTACAAGACGCTGCCTGCGTCGGCCTTGCGAAGCGGGAGGGGAGCGACAGTTTTGCCGGTGTCTGAGCCATGCTCCCGATTAGGGCTGCAGAAGTTGCGTCTTTTCCTTTCCCCAACTTCTATCTCTCTCTCCTGGCCCGGCTCGAGAATGCGCAGTGGGGTGTATGCGGAGGGACAGCGTTACGCAGGCTAGTCAAAGAGCTGCTCCGCATCTAAAATCTTCCCGCGGCCAATGATAAGGTAGTACGAACTATTTAGAGGGGGAGGGCAACATCTCCACGGGCCACTGATAAGGTAAGACGAACTATTTAGAGGGGGAGGGAAACATCTCCCCGGGCCAATGATAAGGTAAGACGAACTATTTAGAGGAGGAGGGAAACATCTCCCGCAGTGCGCACGCCTCTTAATATACAAAAAAACGAGCGAGCATGAGTCGAATTTGATAGATGCTACAGAACTAAAAATGAAATTATCATCACAAAAGAAGCCAAAAAAAGCGGCGCGAGTTTCCCGAAGAAGCCAAGAAGAAGCGGAAGTTTATAGAAATTGCCCACTCTTCAAAAAATATTTTTATTTATATTTTTATCTATAATACAAAGACATCACTAAAATACGAATATCAGTTCAAAAATTCGTTTTACTTTTTTTGCACAGCGAAAACATGCGCAACATATGAACAAAAGCACATACTCACTCTTTGACAATATCTCCGTGGCAGTCTCCATTTGATTGAATCAACACCACCATTTAGACTTTTGACTGAATGTGCGTTTGCCAGATCATGAGTAACGTTACATGTTCATTCTTCCCACGTACATTTGACTTCAAGACTCAACTACACCAATCATAGGCAGTTGTGCAATTAGTGAACGACAAGCGTGCTATAAGTTAACGTGATGATCTCTAGGATGACTATATTTCCTAGAAAATGCAAATAAGCTCCAAAAAACACGACAAACGTCTAAAAAATTCTGCAGCCTTCACCCCTCCATCCCCCCCCCCAAAAAAAGAAGCCCTAATCCCCTTAATTTAAGTGGAACTGGAAAATCTGACACGCCCTTTGCTCCGTTTGCCCAATATGCTATACGTTCGTCATACGTGTCCTACATTATTCAACACGAAGCTTTTCGCACATGTGTGCAAACGTTTGGGGAACATCATGCATAAAATGCGGCACGCATGGGAACAACAAGAAAGGAAAGAAGCAAACAGGACTAGCGCCGACTCTTAAAACTGAATTTTTTTTATTGAATATGTTCGGCATTTTGAGTATGTACTAGTCGATTTTCTATGCAAATAGAACATAAATAAAGCTATTCTGTTCGCTAATCAAACTTTTTGAATATTTGCACACCCCTAGAGCTCACGACACTTTCCCGTGGTAGCAGCAGTAAAACCCCTCCATGCATTTTCCGCTGACATCAGTAGATGCACGGACAGGCTGAACTTACAGCCCTCAGTCAAAAGACCGATATCCACAATTTGGTCAGAAAATCGGACATAAATTGTTATACGATTGTTTTACACAAAATGTAGCTGAAAAGGACTGATTTCAACATTTGTGACATGATTAGCGCAATCTAAACACCAGAATTGCAGAGCAATGAAGTTCACAAGGTAACGAATTTACATTTTTTTCCCTTGACATGTGCTCTAGTTTTTTATGTGGAGGAGCAATGTACCACCCTTTAGTAATAAGACAGCGAATCACTCAAGTCACGCGCGCCATTCAGTGCGCTATTCCGGAGAAATGCCACACAAACGTAACACAGACACAAACATTTATTTATTCCCATCACAAGATTCATTTTCAACGTGTCAGATCCAACATTGCCGAAAAAAATCGATTGGTTCTGTGAGCATGTGCTTACAAGCATGTTTTCAGTGTATTAGAGGGCCCCTAAAGCAAACAAATGTCCAGATTTTGTTGTGGTGCTGCAGTCGTGCACGAGTCCACAATAATACGTAACCACCATTTTTTTTTTTCTAGAATGTGAAAGAATTGGCAGAAGTACACGTGCATGATTTAGACGAGTCCCTCGCTCAGGGTTCTGATTTTTTTCTTTCCGTTCGTCAGTTCGTCTCTCTTCCCCTTCGAGTGCTCCTCCTCGCATAATGGGTAGCGCGCGTACCTGTTAGCAGGAAAGCTTTTGTGACGTCACCGTTGTGACAAGAACCTGCTCGTCTGCTAGCAGGTACGTGCGCTCCCTGCTCTTCCTTCTCGCACAGTGCTTGTGACGTCACGACTAGTGCTGGCGATACCGGAGAGGTGCGACGAGGAGCACGAGTTTGCTTTCCGATATTGCGGCACAATACAGCGCGTAGCGCTTCCGCGTTTGGCATTGTTCAGATAATGACACTGACAACACTCAGACATTTCTCTCAACCAGAATCTGTGCAAATGACTTCTATTTCTATCTTTTGGTCGTGTGTGTATGTGTGTGTTTGTATACATACATATATATATATATATATATATATATATATATATATATATTTGCAGCAAGTTGCTTCTTTTGCCCACTTTTATAACACTTTGCTTAATCAGTTGTGCAATTCATATGTATATATTTGTTTTGTTGTTCGTTGGTCAAATAAGCTCTTTCTCTTGTTCACAGTTCACACAAAGTTATTTAGTTTTGCCAAAAACAGAGAATAAAAAAGTTTTAAATTTGAAGGGTATACAGGCAATTTGCGATGTGAACACCCTTGCCTGGACAGGTGCATTAACAATGGTTTCTCAAGTTTTCAAATGTGCGAGTGTGCTAGTGCCAACAAATGCCATTAGAGCCAGGCACGCTCTTGCTTATGTACGACGCTAGTGAACAACACTAAGCCACAACATGTATTCATATGCACACAGAGGCAACCACACAAATATGTCCATATCAAAATATTTGCACTACATTGAGTACAAATATACATCAGTGATTGTCACGGCTTGTAGACATATTCGATGGGTTCATTTCGTTTCCAAAATGCACTGCCGCTAAAAATGGCAAATATCGACAGCAATGTGCTAGCATACTAACAGCAACAAACGTGAATGAGCAAAAGGTCAAAATCTCAGTGTAACATGATGTATAGGCTCATTTTTTGTGCGCCCATGCCAGTTGGTTGAACACTACAGTACCTCCTGCAAAAAGCAAAGCAGACTGCCTTGTGTCTGCTAGTAACAAGTCTACCAAAAATGTTTTATGCAGGATCGATATGCACAACCACAAGAGCAAGCTTGCAACACACAAGGTGAAAGCTTGCATCTGCTCTTTTCACCAGAGCGCTGGTGAAACGAGAGTTCAGATGAGCGTACCCTGAAAAGCTACGCACACCTGTGACAACTCTGACAATGAGCCGAGGCTCAAATGCCAATGTTTGCGTGTGATGCTTGTTGCCTGGTGCCACCTAAATGTATGGTTTGGAAACCTTTGCATCCAGCCAGTGTGTGCTACTTTTCGGTGCTATGTAATCTATACCACTTGTTGCTGTACCGCCACACAGGAAACGGTGTGCACCTCTACTGTGACTAACGTATCTCCACCTGTACTGTTTCGCAAGGTACTTTTACATTCTACATTATACAGTAGCACCTAATGTTCCTAGTTAGATTCGCACAGAGACCAGTGCTTGGTGGCTTAGCTAACAGAGAGGTACAAGATTCCCTACTAATAATGTACAACTAGAAAAAGCGTACATGCAGAGGCATAACAGCAGACCAGCTTACGAGGTGCTGCCTACAATGAACATGAATGAGCGAGCATATATGAACATGCCGTGATCCCTGAATCGTCAAAGAAGATCAAAGCAGGGCACGGTTTCTGAATCTGAATTAGTGCAATGATATAAGATTGTAGGAATGTGTAGCGTGACTGGAAGCAGGAAGAAAACTAATGTATATGCTTTAAGTAATCAATGATGGTAATGAAATACCGGACAGGCAAAACCTGTGCATAACAATGAATGTACTAAAATATGTGCAGCTATTTTTACTGACTGTGAGTTAATGACTGCCTTGCTTGCACTGTCAGATCACTGTCAGATAAGGGGTGTGTAAGATAATGAGCTGTGGTAAAGAGTGTTAAAGAGGAGGGCTTTGAGACAGATAGAAAGCCAGAAAGATGAGTGCCAGGTGCAGTAAAGTCAACAATTCACTATTTAAAAGCAAAAGAAAAATTGTGGTCATGCATCTTATGCACATGTCAAACTCGTGTGAAGGTTTCAGTCTATCATTGAAACAAAACTAATGCACCTGGTAAACTGGTCTCCCAACGGATCCTTCTTTTTCCAGCCTTCAGTGCAACAGCCAGCTTCGGCACGTCACTTTTTGATTGTGCAAATGATTAACACATGTACAGCATGAGAAATAACAATTTTGTGGTTGCACTTGCTACTTAATAACGGGGAGTAAATCATGAGTTGATTGTCTCATTATTCTGTTTTACATATGAAAGGCAAGAAGATTATTTTCACCCTCCCACTCGCCCCCCCCCCCCTTCTTTTTCAGTCTAAGCAATGGTAGCAAAAGGCATTTACACTGACAAAGGTATTGCACTATCATATCAGATATACAAATTGCTAAAAGCACCACCTAACTGACCCAAAACCAACGTGCGTAACAAATCTGTAAATTCAAGGCAAGAAATACAGAAGCATGGAACATGTCGCTTCTAGGTTGCTCGAATTAAACCACCCACACATCTCAGACAAAACAGTGTACACATTCTACTACGTACTATCAGTTACAGTGAAACACTTAGAAAGATAACATGAATACAATGTGTTCCGTCAACAGCAGGTAATATGAGCCCTAAGAACCAATTATAACAAAGCATCAATTTAATCATGATGCCTCCAACATAGATGACAAGAGTTAGGTGGGACTGACAGTACCAATGGTTCACCGTCCACTACAGTCTGTAAATGATACAATTTCATGATTGACCAATGATCATAGATAAAGGCAAGCTTTTCTGCTATGCTGGCGCTTCAAGAAAGACAAACAGTGCCATAACTGGTACTGGTGTTCGAATAAGTCCCATTAGATAAGACAAGTACATGACGACTGACAACTAACAACTGGTTATACACACATCTATGCCTAAACGTACATAATCGTTAAACAACCTTAGCAGCATCGTTGTTGTCATTTGTGATTGTCATTTAAGCTAACAGTGCTGATAAAAGCAGCCCACGTTTAGCTTTTTGTTCGTGCAAAAATGAAAAGATTGAGCTCAAAGTGTGAATGCCACAGGTCACGGAAGTTTTCCATAACTTGTCTTACGGATTATTGTGCCAAGTAAAAGTACTGAGTGCTAAGCAAAAAGTACGAAGTTCATTATACATGTTAGCTAGTACAGTGACGAGGATTGTGCAGCCTTTCCTTTAAGGTGCTGTTTTTGCAAGCACAGTAGCGGACAGTCGACGCCTTTCTCGAAAAACCTGCAATGATGTAAGATTCTATCCAAGATTCATACTGGTAACAAGGATAATTGTTGCAACTCCTTCGTGCTTTCATAACTGAAAAAAGCTATATCAAGTTCATGATGCTATGGTTTAACAACTGAACGATGATGACACACAAATATACACTGAATAAGACAGTATTCTCCAAAAAACAGCTGCACATTCTGGGGGACATTCATAGCCACCAACATTGATCATTCTATTCATCAACTATGCAGCCTCCTTTTCCTTTCCTTAATGCCAGGCACTCAGTACTTTCAGGTCGTAAACAGCACTGCTGATAGAAATGTGGCAAGTGCAGAGGTGTTCAGTAAAGGAAATGCAAAGAAGCCAAACGATGATTGTGGTCCTAGGACTAAAAATTATCAAGTATTCCAAAAATCAGCTAATTGTCTTTTAGCCCATGCTCAAACTCGGACAAACATAAAATACTGTCGCAACATATGTCTGCCCTAAATCAATTCTATAATAGATGAACAATGACCAAGTTTGTAATCCATGGTACTCGAATAACAGCATAAAAAAAGATGGGACCGAGAATGGGAGGACAAAAAAACACACTGTGTAAGACCATAAAGATGCTTGAACAACAATAAACAAGGTATCAGAACTGCACCCTTGCTTTCAACAAGCTCACTAGCAACATTGAAATGACGAGCAAGCAGGGGACATCTAGGCTCGTGTGTGCGTGAGTTTCGTGACGACCAAGACCATAATTGTAGAATGAAGCCTAGAAAATAGCTACTGTGATTGTGTTAAGAGACCTTTTTTTTTTTTTCTGGTAAGCAGCAGAATGGTATGGCTACATCCAGTGAAAGAGCTCGCATGATAAAAGTTTCTAACTGAAAGCTTTCATTGGCTCTTCGCATATTATCGTAGTGGTCAGAGGTTGGTAACGGTAGGTTTTCCAATGCCAATGCAACGGCGCTGACCCAAAAAGCACACGCTCACGTGCAATTGCATTCTAGCGGCATAATTGTCGTCGAACATCAACTGTATTATAGCATTTTGAGACGCTCCTGACTCTTAGCTGCACTTAAATCTCAGTACAACGAACTCAGATATACTAATGAAATATTGTTTATAGCAAAGTGAAGAATAGCTTTGTAATAGATACAGCATTACTTTGTCATAATGAGGCTTGAGTGTATATATGTAGTGCAGTTACAGCGTCCAAATAACCTCACTACAACAAGCATGCACCCTCAAGTGCATCACTCCGTCAACAAGGCAAAAAGCTTTTCAGAAGAGTGCAGCTGTTCACTTACACTGAAAGTTGTCAATCACTGTTTCCACGTGACAGTTTCTGCCCGTTTTATTACACGTGCAGCGCTCATGGATTGAAATGTGCCGTTAAAAGTACAAATGCGGCATATTCATAATTTTGCTATGAGCCCGGCTGCTCGAGGTAATGCAGAATCTGATGCAAGGGAGAGAGTAAAAATCATACGAAATAATTGCACTTCAATCTGAAAGCACTGTTAACGAAAAGGGAAGAGTGGAGTTCTCCCAACAGCCACAGATGCTTAAACAAGCATGCCTGTATTATTAGCCACGGATTCCGTGTATAATATCACAGAAAAACGTGTGTTTTTACATAAGTGTACTGACAGGGATCAGAGACAAAGAGAACTTCCTGATTGTGTCTCCACGTGCACATTCCCTGCTGCAAGTTAGCATGCGAAAAGCAAAGATGAAATTCTGATTATTTGTTTTCATTGCCCTAGTTAGACTAGAGATGAGACAACACAGTGATTGCATCAGACTTATACACTGCAAAGCGAAAAAGAAAATTGCAACAGCAGCAGCCCCCTTGTGCCAACTATTAAATTAGCCATTGTGCCTTGTTTTAACTGCGGTATTGTAATAAAATGGAAAGATGACATTAAGAGGCAGAGGTTGCTGTGGTTAGTGTTCTATGAGATAGGTTCAGCCCTGCCAACTTTACAAAATGCACTTTTCTTTATTATGTGACAATATACTTAAGAATGCTTAAGCCTTTACCAGCTTTCTATGTTCTCTACGTTCACCTCACTTATCTCTTCGCACTTATTCCCCATCACCACACACACCCCATGTTACCACGAAAAATCACCTCTCCAAATGTATTATGATGGACAAACAAAAGGTTCATAGAAAACTAGTGCAGTATATTTAATGTGGGCCGGATACTTGAACCTCGTTACAATAAATAGAGCCATAATTTGCAGCACAGTTTGTTATAGCAGAATATGAACCAAACATATGACTTCTTCTACAGCTGCTGAGCAAATTCAGAGGATTCGGCAATAACAGCACAGACCCAGCTGCGTTCCCTGCTCACCATCAAGGCTTGAGTGCGCATATAGCACTTTCGAGAACTGATCATGGGTGGAAACCCAGATTACTTGCAAGCTACACACTTCGACAACAGAATTCACTAAGCTTCGCTAACTTTCACTCTCATTAACGCAACTTTTAGTCAAGACTTCGCCCGCCACCTAAGCCATTATGAAACATCTTCACTGCGTCATGTGCATTGGACATCTCACTAGCACACACTTACCGACTCCTCACGGCCAAGAGACTAAAATTCTTAAAAGGTGCGACGCGAAAATACAGCACCTTCCCCTAGATGCTTAATGCGATCAAGAAGCTAGATTCAGGCATTCAGATTACATACTTCCTTTACAAAAAGTATCCTGGGGCCGTGGCCTAATCCCAATTCTACGCAGACGATCGCAGAAGCCTTATTTGAGGCAGATGGCATGTACAAATTTTGGTGATTGTCGACAAATATTTCGATGCACCGGATGTTCTTTCATTATTTACACCTTATCTGTTTTCACGTCTACAATTTTTCTTTCTGCTGATTATAACCAGGCAAGACCTTTCCTTCCTTTTTCTTTTCCCTCTCGTTATAGAAGATTATGTGGAAAAATAATTAAGAACTAGCATGATTTGACAACATACTGTAGGCCAGGGCTTTCTACCAAGCCACATACTGACCCATGCAAAATGACAAAGACTTTGGGTTTGTGAAACCAGCAGCACTTCAAAAGCCAACCTCCCAAGAGAGAGAGAGAGAGAGAGCAGCAGTTTCTCAAAGTACAGCTGTTGTTAACACCTGTTACGTGTTAAAACAGTAACAGCTTCATTTGGTGGTGCATAAAATGAGATCAAAAGGTACGAAAAAGCTTTTGCTCACTTTCGCACGTGTGGAAATACTGCCTGCATGCACGAAACTGAAGGCATTGTTACTCCACCAGTAGAGATGCAAAAAAACCCAACTTTTCCTTCTGAAAGGATTGAGAAAAATAAAAAATAAATATGCAGAAGACTACTCAAGATCACTTAGCTACTGTCATATCGTTGTCCAATTGTGACAAATGTGCATGCTCAACTTGCTTGATAAACTGAATCCCATTAATGAAATCAAGACACTTAACATGAGAATACTGTAATAGCATTATCAGTGGCTAGCTGCCACTGATAATGCTATTAAAAACACGTAGTTTTGAGAAAATAGAGCTCAGAAAGCCACACCATTTTAGTCTAGTAATGTGCTACAGTCATCCCTTCAGCATTTATATCACTCAATGTAGCTTATTCATGTAACCACAATATGGAATGAGGTTTGCATGAAAGAGTGGCACTTGTTTGTTTGATTTCTTTGGAAGATAAAGAAAGATCTTTGATGCGAAGTGGCAGGCAGAAGTTCTTTTTACATCTGCTTGATAGTACTCGTACCGTTCTGAGAACTGCTACATATAGTGGCAGGCTGTCAATGTTAATCAGTGGCTCGTTTGAATACATGCCTTCTCCCTCCTTCTTCGTCAAAACAAATCATGGGACATTTAAGCAAAAAACTTACAACTACACACTGACCGATGGAGTAACACATTATTGCTAAGCCTTTTCACAACAACACCGCACACAAAGTGGCAAGAGCTGACAAAAAATAAAATAATAATAAATAAATACAAAAAACAGTTGCATGTGCCACACAACCAAAGTTGATTGCCATTAACAAAATAACACTGCCTACATTCAGCTCATCTCATTAATCAACGGAGCGGCATAACAAGGAGTCCGAGAATCGCGAATTATCGAAGGAATGAAAACAAGTTCACTGAAATCAAGGGTACTGCAAAAGCTGTGGCCAGATTGGACAACAGGTTGACCGAGTGATTGTCAAGGATGTTGGCACCACAGATGTGTTTGATGTTGTGTCCAGGACGTTCGACAATCCGGCCTGTCTTGGCATGCACACCTGAAAAAGACACTTAAATGTTTAATCTGGACAAGAAGTTGCTAGTTCTATGGGATATGCAGCTAAATGCCTAAAAAAAAAAGACATACAACAGAGACAAGGTTAGATTAGGTTAAGTTAGGTCAGACAGGCGTGAAGCCAACTGTCTGAATCGATGCGACAAGAGGGAGTTGGCACAAGTCCCGATTGTGTGCGCCTGCTTTCAAAGCAAAAGTTTGCTTTGAACAGTTAGCCACAGCTTTAGCACGTGTATGTGCAACAAATAAAATAAAATGTGTGGAGTTAATTAAGATCAAGATGGCATGTTCGAGTGTTTAACACCTCCCACTGTTTTTAAAAAACCATGGTGTAAATTGAGAAACACACAAGCACATGAAATTCAACCATAACAGTCACAAATACTAGCACAGGCATGCTTTACAAGAAACCAGCCAAAAGCTAACTCTGATAATTTTACACTGCTGGTGGATTTCAATGAAGACCAGTAGGCATGTTTCCTTACATACTTCTGTGATTCCTTCAAAATAACACGCTTGAGAGTTGCACAGATCTCTTACTAATGAATACTACTGATTGCCTCAGACCACTCATTTGGCTTCTTCACAGCTGCTAGCAACACTGTGTTACAACATACCACACAGATGTGCACATGTAGGGCTTGTTTGAATAACAAATGGGGGGGCAGCTAGCAGTGTCAAGGAGTTAATGTTTGTCAGTAAGTGTTTGGCACTGCATTGTCCAACGGGCAGGTGACGAGTAGCAAGCAACAGGTATATCTTGGGTTTCATGCGGCAAAACACTGATATGACAACGAGGGATGCCTTAGTGAAGGGCTCTGCAAAGTTTGACCTTCTGGTGCACTGACATCATACAGTACACAATCCTCTAGTATTTCGTCTCCATCGAAGTGAAATCCTGTGGCCAGGATCAAACATGCAACCCTTGGGTCAGTGGCATTGCCAGTCATGCATGCGGTTTAAAGCAATGTTAATCGCATCCAGCCATCGTAAGCACTAGCACAGCTGCTAGATTTGCGCGTCTACTACTGATAAGCTCAAAGTAAAATCTTTGTGCTGGTAATGGCAGAAATCGCTCCGTAAACAAAAATGTTGTAGTTCTCTGTCGCTGAAGTAAGCTTACTATGCTCAAGTATAGTGCTAAATTTTGATGGTGTACAATCTGTCTGCTGCGCTTGTGACAGCTGAAGCATGGCATTAATCATTGCTGCAGGACAATCAGGCACCAACATGGCAACAAACTGGTGGGGTTAGCGACGAAAATGTGTATTCTCTTGGTTCATTAGCATGCCATGGAAAAATTATAACTTCGTTCCCTTTGCTCCGTCAATCCATGTGTCCACACTGTAAGGTTTACAGTAGGATGCAAAAGGTTCTATGCTTCAATCCTGTAAAGTTAATTTCTGAAGTACAGCTGAATTATGGTGATTTGATGCTGAGAGCACCCGTCAAATCAGGTATTAAAAGAGTGGCAGGAAAAACAACAATATATGTCGCGGACTCATTTGGTAACACTTGACCCAACCGTAACATGTTTCTGAAGATAACAGGCACCCACATTTAGCTTCAATGTGACATTAAAGTGAATAAACTACACTAGAATTAAGTGTGCACCTGATTTCCTAGCAAAAAAGAGCCAAGAAAGAAAAAACGCATTACTCGCAGTAACTAAAAGACAAAACCAGGTAACTTTACATTTGTGGAATGAAACACTTTGTTTAAAGGGTCAGTCAACAGGCTCTAACTTTTTTTAACACAAAAGTGTTTTATTCTGGGGTCTACCACAGTTCTGCTGACGTACTTCCTTTACAGAAGTGATGTTGAAAAATAAATACCAAGAAATTGCAAAGAAAAAATCAGAAGGCAAACATCTGTCGCGCAGAATCAAACCAGCAACTTTTCGATTCTCAGTGTGCGGTGCTAATCACTACACCACAAACCGTACATTATCTGCAGTGCTAATGGCAAGCTATTTATATACACCATGCACCGTGCGGCAATCCTCAGAACTTCGAAACTTTAGCGCGTTTTCGTTATCGGTGGTGAGCTGGCGCGACAATTTCACATTAGATGTGCTTTCAAGGTTGCCGCCTCCACGAAGCGCCCCTACCACGGTCCCATGGAGCGTGGTCTCTCTCCTGCATGTGCGCTTATCAGACTCGTAATTTGAGAGAGGACGAAGGTCTTTTCACAAGCAGCCACAGCTGCGTTTAGGAAAGGAACACGCTGCTGACACACGACGAAGGAAGAATTGTGACAGTTGTTAGTGTTCGCTCGTTCTGTGTACTAATTTTATACGTGCGTCATGCTTGAGGTGTGCGCTGAAAGTTTCGCTCTACTCACCGTTCCTAACACGACTTTTCAGTTTGTTGCTTTTGCTGAAACAATGCACAATAAATGCTCAAGTACTTCTGTAAAGACATGCTTCACTTTCGTGTTATACTGATTTCTATATAAATGGATCAGTCACGTTTTTTTTTACGTGCTCCAATGAAGCTCGGCAAATCGTAGACTAGACCACAGCAATCACATTTCCTGAATATTACAACGCCGCGCATCGCACAGAGCCTCCATTTCGAAAAACAATTCCCGCACTCCTTTTCTATGCCTGACCAATCCTCCTTTCATGTGCAGTGACGCAGTCTCTCATCGGGGTTTTGACTCGTCGAGTGGTCTGAACCAGCCATGACGACAGGCTACACCTTCCCCTCCCTCTAAGGAAGAAGGGTGGCGAGGCCTCGCGAAAATTTGAAACCAGCTGGAACCAATATACCAGCCCCTGTAACTTCCTTAAAGGGCCAGTAAACAGGCTCCGACTTTTTTTTTTTACACCACCTTACAAGCTTGGCCATTCATAGATTAGACTGCAGCGATCACGTTTTCTGAATATTACAGCGCTGCGCTCCGCGCAGAGCCTCTATTTTGAAAAACTATTGCCGCGCATCTTTCCTATGCCTGACCGACCCCCTTGCACGCGCAGTGACGTCAACTCGGCGATCGGTGATGTGATGTAGCACGCAGCTCGCCAATTGGTCTAAATCAGGTGTGAAAAAACAGTAGTGAAGTCAACGTCAGTACCTGTTCCCACCCACAGCTACGAAACTGCCCTTTGTTTCTTGGCACTGCGGTGAAAAAACCAGCCTCACAGTTGTCGCGTGCATGTGTACACTCCTCGCTCAACTACAGCACCTGTGCGCAGATACGAATGTACTTCGCTCTTGACATGAGCATTACGGGTAAAAAGCGTTGCTCTGTGGTCGGCTGCAAATCGAGCAACTGGGCAGCGGAGAAGCATCGGCACCGGGTTCCTCAGGATGGGGCCTTGCACGCAGCACGGCTGAAGCGAATCGTCCATCCAGCGACGTACGTCGGGGACCTGATCGTTTGTGGTCGACACTTCGCACCTGACGCTTACACGGTTGGCCCGCGGCTGGTGCGGAAAACGGTAAACAAACAACCACGCTTCGCAGCAAGCGGAAGTGCATTGTGAGTGATCGAGTTCGCCGATGACGTCAAATGCTGACGTGGTGTCACATTGCCGAAGTGGGCGGAGTCACGATGATGGGATACGCCTTCCCCTTCATGGAAGGGAGAAGGCGGGCGAGAAAATTTGAAACCAGCTTAGACCGATGTTCTAACCCCTGTAAAGCCCTTAATATAGCACGTATTCACAAAATTATTGCAGCAGCATGTTCGCAAAGAAAAACTGCACATATATATCTGTTGAAAAATTTTTGTATCTCAGCGCTGCTTACTGGCCCTTTAATATAGCACGTATTTGCAAAATTCTTGTGGCAGCATGTTCACAATGCAAAACTGCACATATTTCTTTTTATAACAATTTCTGGATCTGGGGATTGTTTACTGGCACTTTAAGGAAAGACACTGGTCTTAAAAGAGATTTTAATCATTAGAGATATTTTAATGAAACTAGATGTGCATATGTGTTTCTTTTTCCTGTTTTCAAAAATGTAATTAGTTTTATTGTACCTCAATCAGTTCTCAGAATATGCAAAAAAGTGAAGTTTAATTACAGTAGACTTCCTTTAAACGAAACTCTCTTAAATGAAATTGCTGCTCAAATGAAACAACAGCCACTAATATGTTTGGTTTCCTACTTGAATATTGTACCCCTGTTTATCTCTCAGTAAACGAAACTCCTCTTAAAGGAAACACATCTTCCTGGTCCCTTCAGGTTTCGTTTAAAAGGAGTCTACTGTAGGTCATTTCTTCTGGGTTATTAAAGCAATTTCCCTGAACATTTTTTGGTGCAGTTTATAATGCAGACGTAGCCAAAGACCTGCCATGTCGAGCTATGCTATCTATATTGATGCTGATATACATAATCATATTAAAATTTTCAATTGTGTTGATACTTTATGATTTTGAAATGTAATTACCATATATTATGCTTCACAGAATTTTATATATTCATCTTAGCCATAATCAAATAGCATAGCTCCACAGTTTGATTCCTTTCAATGGTATAAAATTTATTAAGGTTGGCTCACAAAAATATAACAAAAAGTTCTAAATGGCTGGCCAGGCTGGCAAAAAATATGAAGTCGAGAAAATCGCATTTGAAGCTTTGACACCACTGCAGAAATTTCTAAAAGGAATCGTCAACAATAAATTTTAATTCGATGTTCCCTATAAATTTCCCTGCTAAACAAAACCAAAAGGGTCTTATTTCATCTAAAGGATCATTTAAAAAAAATTCCAATGTGGAAAGCATGATTTGAGTTCCACCATGGCAAGTGGTTGGGGGGGGGGGGGGAGGTCCTGAAAGGATCATGGTGTATGGGGCTAATGAAGTTATTGTTAACTTGATTCTCATTAATTAACCACCGTAATGTTAATCATTAAATAAGCACCTGGATGTTAGGCAGCGTGCTGCCCAGTGTAATAGGTCGTTATGAGCTGAGCGTCGCTCACGCTCAGCCACGCCCAGATGTAGCATCCTGGGACAGTGCAGAGAACTGCATAGATTTCATGTTTCTGACGAGCATGTTTTTCGGAGAGGCGGTTAGATCGGTTGCAACATTGCAGCGAGATCAAGCAGACGGCGAGACGCACTCTAGGTTCCTCTGCTCAGGCAGAGGAACCTAGAGTGCGTCTAGGTTCCTAGAGCCAATCACCTAGAGCCAATCAGCAACCCAGGAAGGACCTTCACAAAACTCACGATGGTGGCCATTCTGCTTTGACGACGCCATTTTCATGTGGTGAAAATTACGCACAAAGGAGACAGATTCAAATCTAGCTCAAGATGTCGGCGCTAAGCCCACTGGAACTCTCATTGCGTGCGCGAACTTCGAACAAATTTCGTTCTTTTGGGGGCATTTGACTGCTGGCGGGATGCTTTGAAGGCCCCTTTTATCGCATTACCCTACCGAATTAAACATTAGTAATTTGAGGGTAGGTGCCTCAGAAGTACAGACGACCTGAAAGTAAGTTTTGCAAGAAATTATTTTTTGGCTATTTTTGGTCATTCTAAGACCCGTGTCCCCACTTAATGAGTGTTGTTATCAGTCTTGGACAGCGCTTTATTGCTATGAAGATGAAAATATGTATCCCCCTTACAATCAACAGAGATTTTTTAATGTCTCGAACTTATTGAACTGCTCTTCAACAAGGGCAAATGAGATGGTGACCCACACCACACTACTTTGCTAGTTCGCCCGGAGATGCACGCAAATCTTTGGAATGCTGATGGCGAGCGACATGACTTGTTGCAGATCATAGGTGGGCAAAAAAAATGTTGAGCTCACTCAGAAAATACATTTTGCCCTTTGCACTCACATGAACTCAGATTCACCGAAATTTTGTCTATCTGAACTCATTCGAACTTAGAATCACGAAAACACTACTTATTTGGACTGACTAAGACTCGCGACTCACGGCTCTATCTGAGTCTGAGTGAGCAGATTCACGAGCCTGTAAGCGTTCAATTGGCTTCTTAGAACACGGTATCAATGCTCTTTAGCACCAATATCTCACGTAATCGGTGCTCCACTTGGTGCCTTTTAATCTGGTACCTTCATGTAAGAGGTATCAGTAGTAGCAATCCAGCAAGGACATTTTTATTTAAAAAGATGATTCACACGATATCGGACTCGAACTCATTAACATTTTTTTCAACTGCACTTACTCAGGCTCAAGCTCGCCACCGTATTACTGACCCATACTCAGACTCGTGGTTCGATCAGAGTCTGACTGAGTGGACCCAAGAGTGAGTTTGCGGATGCTATGTTGCAGATAGCGGAACAATTGAAATGACATTCCTTGAAAGTGCACTCATAGTATTAGGTACTGAGAGCAACTTGTGCTTGCTTTTATGCTGTGTGAACTTGCCCTTCGTAGTGGTCGGCATCGCACGGTAGAAATGACGATTTTGCTCATCTGCATAGATCTGAATACGTCATTGAGAATGCTGCTTTGGTTTTGTATTAGACTCCATCACATAAACTTATTTGGCGAAAATTGTCTCCGTAAAGTTAAACGCCCTTATAAGAGGCACTGATATATAAGAGACAAACGGGTGTAAGACACACCAGTGCATCTAGAATAAAAAGCACATGTTATGAGATAGAAGTTGTGATAATTAATAGCGAGATAACATTTACAGCATTAAAGTATAGCTGGGCCAGGTGGACCAGGTTGGAAATAGACCTGTGTGCCGGTACCAAAATTGCATCGGATTGCAACGGCACGGGGGCCTGTGCGTTTTCCCGAAAAGGCAAAGCAGTTATCGTGGTAGCAGCATGTCTTGGTATTTATTTACAAAGGCTGCTCAGTTTTCGAGACATAGCACGTGTAAATGCAAATGTTCAGTTCCTTGAAAAAGTACAATTTAACAAAATACATGTTTACGTGATGCTTTTTTCCCAATTGTGCAGAACAGAGTCAGCGCAGATATCCATCAAGTTCATTCCAAGAATGCAAGTTCGGCAGAAAAGCGAAAAACAAACAAAAAAAACAAAAAACAATTCTGGATTCATCTAATGGGCACAATATTTAGAGGATCAAATCGCCATGTACAATGTGAAAAAGATGCAATGAAGGATATAGGTGCTAGAACACTCGAACCGGTGTGAACTATCTTGATTCATTTAACGGGCACAATATTTAGAGGATGGAATCACCATGTACAGTGTGAAAAAGATGCAATGAAGGATATGGGTGCTAGAACACTCAAACCGGTGTGAACTATATTATTTATGCAGGAGGATGACACGATTGCAAGTGAGACAATGTTTGAGAGGGGCTGCAGCAATAAAACATGCGCATGCGAAGTAGGCGAGGAACGCTGGTCATAGCAACGAAGTATAAGCACTATTGCTTTGTTAAACAGATTCTAACATAACTATGTCATGTTGTGGCGAGGCCACCAAACAACCAACACATATTCGAGTCTGACCAAAGCCTTATGCGCAGTAAGTCGGCATTGTTTTGTCGAGCTGCTTAACGTGCGTTGGAGATAACAAAGTTTTTAAAATTTTGTTACAGATTGTTTCAAAGAGTGTACCATTTTAAATCTGCTGTGAAAGTTACACCAATGCATTTAAACTACATAACACTTATATAATTACACCATCATTAGTATATGCAAAATGAAAAGGATGTTTTTTATTTGAAAAGGTCGTGACTACAGTCTTTTTCAAGTTTCACTCCCATTTCAAAATGACGAAACAAGAAACACTATTCAGCACATCCTGATCTTCAGTATTAGAGATGGTTCTACAGAAAGTGCCATTGTACACATTTATTCTAACTTTGAGTATTAGCGACAATTTCTTCTCCATCATATATACAAATAATAAACAAAAGTGGACCAAGAACCGCACTTTGAGGACTTTTCCTGATGTGATATGTACTTCACATGACTTTAGTGGTTAAACACAACAAATTTCGAGCATGACCGCTAGTGATCTACAATTCAATCGACCAGGTTGTTGAAGCCGGAAAAATTGTGAAAAAGCTGGAAGTTCAGCCTGGGAAACCACGTCAAAGACCTTTAAATAATCAATAGATATAACACCAACCTGTTTTTGGCCGTTAAGGAAAGAAGCAATGTGGTGTTAAATTGAAGTAACTATGTAACAGTGAAGTAGCCAGCACGAAAACCGTGCTGTGATCCTGAAAGTATATTGTGTGCGTTTAGGTATTCTACAATGCATTTGTTAATCATATCCTCGAAATATTTCGAGCTGCTAAAAAGAAAGAATACTGACCTATAATTTGGTATTATTTGCTAGTTTCCGGACATTAGTATAGGCAGTGTGTTTGCTAATTTCTCCAGCTGGAGAACTGTTGCAGAGATTATTGATTTTTTCAAATGTTATACCTAGTAAGATAGCCAGCACAACATTCTGAATACCACTTTGGAAACATATTTAGATTACCATCCGAATCAGATATTTTCGAAACGTCAAGATTGTGTATGAGGTGATGTACTCCAGAGGAGTTAAACTTAAAGTTGGAAAGAGCAGGTACTTTGGTGCGCATGGAAAATGGAGTGTTGCTTTTACCGGTATAAAAAAACAGGCTTGAAGTAATTATAAAAGGCGTATGCTATAGCTTGAGGAAATAAAGAGGACTGGCTATCAAGAATAAAGATGAGGACATAGACAATGCCAGACTAATCGAGCTGTAGTTCCTGGATGGATTTTTTCATAAATGTAGCGATGGCATTGTTAAAGTAGTAGTTCTCACCTCTTTCATTTTAGCTTCTAGTTTACGTTTAAATGCATTAAATGAAGAAGCATTATCATTCATTACCCCCGGAATGGCGATTCTTACAAAAGTGTTTTATGTGACAAGTAAGATTTATTACATATTCACAGTACCATGGGTGTCTTGGGTTCCATTCAATATGTACTTGCACATACTTTGATAGGCATTCGCGCACAATGTCACAAAACTTAAAAAGGAGTGCATCTACATTGAAAAACTCACAAATTCCTCAGAAAATGTGGCTACAGTGATCAGTATGGACGTGTCATAAACTTTAAGAAAGTTCAAAACAGTTCTGACCTCAGATATTTGAGGACAATACGCCAAGTTTGAGGTGACCCCAACAGTTTCATGGTCAGAAAACCTTTCGACGACTTCACATTTTTCACCGTGCAATAGAAGCATTGATTTATTCATATGTGGGGTTTAACGTCCCAAAACCACCATATGATTATGAGAGATGCCATAGTGGAGGGCTCCGGAAATTTTGACCTGCTGGGGTTCTTTAACGTGCACCCACATCTGAGCACACGGGCCTACAGTATTTCTACCTCCATCAAAAATGCAGCCGCCGCAGCCGGGATTCAATCCCACGACCTGCGGGTCAGCAGCAGTGTACCTTAGCCACTAGACCATCGCAGCAGAGCCCGATAGAAGCATGCAGCCCCATAATGAACTTAGGCTGCAGCTAACTCTTTTTCATCTGATCTCGCACAACTGCGAAACGCTAATGTATGGGAACACGGCCGCTCTCGGGAAAAGGGCAGTGTTTGTGCAGTGATATGATAGCGCGCAGAAGGATACGCAAGCCGTTCGCTGATGCCTGCTGAAGTGCACTCGTAACCGCACCCTTATAATTAAAGTTCACAGCTGCGGATCGAATCACGCAGCCCCCTACCTGAGCATTTCTTCGTACTCCTTCGTCGAGCAAAAGAGAGGCCTCCTTTCCGGTTGAGGAGCAATCTACGGTAGGCATCGCACGCGGAGTGATGTTACTGCATGTGCCCTCCGAGTGATGAAGATGGGTAGCTTGTTTCATCTATGCTTCAGCAGTGTTCCTCGCTAGCACTCGAAGGATTTTATCCGTGAATAGCATACAATGTGCTATAAAAGTCATTTATTGGGACTTCACACAGAACATGACAGCGACGATGAAAGCCTGTAGAGAGTGTCCATATAATTCTCTTAATCAAAAACAAAAATATACAAAAACCCTCGAGAGAGGCTGGCCTGTTTTATCGACAGCTGCATTGTCTATGCTACAAAGAATTCGTCCATCAGGAGAATGAAATATTCCAGAGCCTATTCTTTTGGCTCTGTTCTCCATTACACTCCACTAAACTCCCATGAGCACAATTCTTACAGGCTATATCTGTTCGACATTTATGTTTTCATAGAGCACGAGTGCAATGTAACATCTAATCCTAGAGCCTATCAGGATTTCAAGCTCGTGGGCTACACTCTTATTCCTACTTGTGCAGTCAGAAACTCACAAAATACAGCAAAATCACGAGTTCATTGCGTCTGATAATCATGCGAGATGCGAGGGAGAGCGGGCGGAAAGGGGGCGAATGCATGGTAAAACAGGGTAGAAAACAATTTACAACTAGTATTTCTCGTATACAGACCATTCGAGAAGATGTGCCTAAATGATACACGTGAATCACCCTTCTGGTGTCACGCAGAACGCCAAAAGAACGAGAATCGATAGAAGAGAATAACATTCTTCATTGTTTATCATCAGAAACTGTTTTAGGATCCTTATATAGACAGGACACGCAAACACAGACACAAGAGAGAAGTCAAGACACCGCAATCGCCGCTCTGAAAAGTGTTAAAGATGCAGAAAAGAAGGTGAAGTGATGTATTTTATGGCCAGATTATTCACTCAAGTTAAAATAAGATAAACAGCGGCGCGCTGCAATTATTGCGCGGCAGCAGCGTGGTCTCTCTAGGCATCTCGGTGACGGCGCGAACAGCGTGAGCAAAAATGGGCAGCAGCGCGAGGGCACACTGCTCTAGTTAGAAATAGACTAGTATTTTGATGAGAAATGACATGTGCTTCGTCAATGCTGCGATGTTAGAAGCAACACTGTGATCACCATCGGGAATGATGAGCCAAATTTGAATTTTCTTGTGAAAGGCAGTTTTAGGATCGAAACAATGACAGTTGTAGAAAGACATCTGGTCAATGTCAAAATAATAAAATGATTGTACTAACAAGCATGAAATTAACAGAAGTTCACAATTTTGAAAAATTTATATTAGGGGCCCTGCTTTCATGAACAGACAACTCACGCAAGCTTTTCCTTTGTTTTTCATTTGAAGTTTCTTTTTCTGAAGGTGCATTAAAAATTTTTAATCTGGACCTACGCACAGGGAGTATCCAAGACATTTGTGCAAGGTAACTGGTATGAGACTCATACTCCAATCGATTCCTGCTACAGCTGCTGGGGCAGACTTTGGCAACATGCTCATTGGACCGTCAATTTTGCAGCGACATAATTCCACCTCCACAGCATAACGCACAGCATAATGATGCCTCCACCTGGCTTTGTTGCTGATGAACATATTGCATATATATCTGGATATTTTTATCTTTCCCTAAGTGAGCCGTAAACAAACCTTAATATAGTCAGGTAGTGTTAGGGCTATTTAGCTCTACCACCACAAGTAGAGCATGCCCTTTCTTAGCTGTTCGCATGACACCGAGAATAGGCTTGCTTACAATGCTGAGAGTGAGGGCTCCATTTCTTGTAGGAACTAGATTTTCTTCATTCCTTCTACGCATTCCCCACAATGAGGCAACGCATACATGTAAGGTAGCCAAAGAAATGCTCAGACATTTATAAAAGCACGTAGCCACCATTTGTACTCAACTGGTGATTGATATATGGGGTTTAACGTCCCAAAACCACTATATGATTCTAAGAGACACCATAGTGGAAGGCTCCAGATATTTCGACTACCTGGGGTTCGTTAACGTGCACCCAAGTCTGAGCACACAGGCCTACGGCATTTTCTCCTTGATCCAAAATGCAGCCGCTGCAGCCGGGATTTGATCTCGTGACCTGCGGGTCAGCAGCCGAGTACCTTAGCCATGAGACCACCGTGGCGGGACATTTGTACTCGAAGCAAGAGCAAGAGCTGGAAATATCAGCGAACTTCTCCATCTGACAGCTATCCCCTATATTCACAAAAAGGCAGGCACGCTTCCTCACCTGAGAACTGCAGGGTGGCTCCGAGAAAGGAGTCCAGCAGGGATCCGAGAAAGCCGGCCAGGGTGCCTACGAGGATGACCAGCCACTGTGCCGACGCTGCCTGCAGGCTGCTCGGACCCACAAACAGAGCCATGGCAAGGTAATAAACCAAGCCTATGAAGGCCCCGCCCAGGGCACTGAACAACAGGCCTTCCGGGGAAATGCCCCCATTGGTACCTGCACGATAATGAACAGGATTCAAAAGGACACTAAAAAGAGGAATGATATTTCTTATATTAGTTGATTACTCTTTCATAACTTCAAAATCACCTTTGGGCAAGACAAGCTAAGTGAAGCAATGGCATCTGACTAGATGAGATTATTTATAAGCGAGAAAACATGCAAAAAGGAAATACGGTTGGGGGTGCCACCTTGTGATTCTCACACGAATCCCTGTGATGCTATAAATTTCGAGCACCCCTGCTATCGCACACGCCATTCCTATTGAGTAAAAATGAAGTGCATTGTGCCAGTGACTTAACATACCAAATTTCAGACAAATTCGTAAAGCCATTGACACCAAAATACGAAAATACATTTCGAAATCTGTGATGTCAAGTGCGGAGATTTCCGCACAAAATTTATAATGAAGCTCTGAGCTCATTTTTCTTGTCAATTATCCTATGATAGTGTTAAGCAATAAATTCTCCCATAACACATTTAAAATCATTTTCCGATTTCATATTCATAGGAGAGAGATGCACTGAGGCCTACAATGAAGCCAACAGACATTGAAACCTATAAAATGATAAAAGAAATCACTTGCAGTTTACAACTGTAGTGCTGTAATTGCGACGTAAATGAAAAGTGAATTTATATGGCCCAAAGAAACAACTTGGTGTTGGGGGTGGGGGGCAGGGGATCGAACCCACAAATAATGTTTCAAAGTTTTGAAAAGTTTTCAAGCAACTTATCAGTCTAAACCAAGTAGGGAACGGACAAAATAAGAGATGCCCTGGAATCACATTTTCTGAAGCCAAAAGGGCAGCCATATGGTTGGCTCATTGCACCTTTGAGTATTAAGATCATCGTAGCAGAAGGGCATGATGATTGAGCTTTCATTGCGACGAGCCGCTTGCAGCAAAAACTGCAGACACACATGCCTGTTGAAGGTGACAAAAGCATCACAGCTGTTGAAGCAGGAAGCGTTACAGCTGTGTCAATTGTTTTAATATGTGCGCATTTTAAAATATGGGCAGCACACTGAATGGGAAGGTCTAGTCAAAGCAGGGCTTACCCACATGCTATGTTTTGCAAGCACAAAGATTAATATTAATAATAAAATCTGGGGTTTTACATCCCAAAACTTCAGTATAATTATGAGAGACATCGTTGTGGAGGGCTCCGGAAATTTCGACCACCTAGGGTTCTTCAACATGCGCTGACCACTTCGCCTCCATCGAAATGCGACCGCAGCATTTGGGTTCGAACTTGTAATTTTCGGGTCAGCACATGCCCAGAGATTGCCAAGTTATTTTATTGAACGCAGTGTTGAAGGTGACCTCAATCAGCACAGCACGAAATCGGCAAGCAGGATAAGAAGAAAAGGAAAGCAAGTTTGATTACATGAAAAGGCTGATTTAAGAGAATTTGGTGAAATGGCCTTGGCCTTGCGACATCCTTTATTTTATCAACGAATAATACCTGAACGATAATATGTTGCATCACGAGGCAAGGTCAGCTCAACAGAGAATAGACTGTAACCTGTCATTTCTTCTTTTAAAGTGCACAAGCATCATGAATGAAAAGAATTAAATGGCCAATTTTGAACTGACTAAGCCTTCTAGTATTGCGCTTAGACAGAGAACTTGGTTGGATGCTGCTGCAGGTGAAAATGAAATTTTCCCTGGCTACATTGCTTGTCACCCCAAAGACTATAATAGTTGCAATGGGACAGTTTTATTTTATTGCATAGCAACATTTTTTTATTTGGTAAAGCTGTTGCCGTTAGCTAGGTTAGTTATCTGTGCCTTGATAAGACAGCACATTGGAAAGCCATTGTCAGCCTGTTTCTTTTCTCTCATTTGGGAGTCGCATCTAAATAATATGTGAATTAATTGGGTACAGCAATGGCAACTCCGACCAAAGACTGGTTATTTGTTCTAACGTGCCAGATAAATTGAAGTCCACTTTCTATACACGGTAGAAATTTGGACTTATGAGCTTTGCGAGTGTTGTAAAGTGAACACAGACAAGAATAACAAAAGACTAAACAAGGCACCGAATGTGTTGTGCCTTGAGACATTTGACGTTGCGTCTATATTCACCCTGTACTGCTTATTCCAGATATACTTTTCTACAGTTAAATACCTCTTTGGCCAAGAGCTTCCTGAAATACGTAAACACTACAAGGTAAAAAAATGCCAGAAGCCAACACACACAAAAAAAGGGAAATCCCAACGAGAAATAAAAAGACAAGAACAGGAAGGATGCTGGACTGACTTTATATTTAAGGAACACGCAAACAGACTGAACAATACGAGCCTTGCACAATGTACCAACTTCCCCAACAAACCACATCATAAACCCCACCTTGTCACTTTATCCCACCTGGGACTGAATTTCATGCATGGGTTGAACATTTCAAATTTATTTCTGATTAACGTCTCTGAAGAAGCACATTTCAATTTTGTGCTACAAAGCGTCAACCACTATAGTTCTGTCATTTGACTCGGCCAAGAAAAAAAAAACTGCTGAAAGCATACACAAGTAGAACTAGTGTGAGCATTCACAAGGTGTACATTTTTACAACTACCGAAAAGCCTGAATTAAGGAAATAGTGGATGCGTTAGTTTCTAGCAGCAATTTGTTATCAACGAATGTCAAAAATACTAAAGTCTGTGATCTGTGGAATCTCATTTAGAGATAAATTCTCAGGCGATGGCAGTCACGAGAGAGAAAAAAGTAAATAGTCACGCGAAAACAAACATGCGAAATTACACAGAAAGTAGCATTTGCCTGCTCAGCATAAAAAAAGAAACTTTTGCCAGAATGGAAATAAAATTGCAGGAAATAAACAAACAAGCAAAGATTATGCGAGGGCTGGCAAGTGATAAACATTCTCTGGATCTTGATTTACATATTTACAAGCAATCCTAAGAATTAAAATTAAAAGAATTACTAAAATAAACTGATAGGATAACCAAGAAATCCAGCCTTTTAGTCAATACTACAGGCCCGTCACACATACATAATGACCTTCATAAAACAGATTGTATCAGTTCATACTTAAATGTGGGTAGTAACCAAGACGGCATTACAGCTCATGACCAGGCTTTAATTAAAAAAATTAAATACAGTAGTGCCAGACAGTTTGTCGTGCATGCCATTTTTGCTGAGAAAGTTGTGTAAAATGATTATTAAATAAAACTTTTCTTGCGAAGTGATTGCAGCAAGGCACTGGCAGCCTCACAGATAAAAATTTTCCTTTGGTGTGTAAGCAAATTTGTGATCACTCAATGAAAATCTTGCGAGAGAGCAAAGCCACGTTTCTTGCTTTTTGAGATATGAAAACGATGTGTGTTAAAATGAGAGAACTGGATTTTCAATTCTACTTCGCGAGAAATCATAGCTAAGTATCATTTAAGTAGATGCGATATAAGTATTGAATGTTGTGGCATCTTAAAAATGAGGCACACTCTCGGGACAGACACAGCAGATGCGGTCTGACCCAAAACCAAATGCCACATTCACCTAACTACTTTTGCATCGACGATATCGCCAGCCGAATCAAAATACATCACTAGTGACCAGGACGCTAAAACAACCTTTCACAATATTCCAATACACTCAATTAAACATAAGAGCGAACACAAGGTAGCGCGAAAATGCCGCCGCCAACTCTAGACTCACCACGAGGGCCCACTGCAGATGACCCGCGGTGCCGTCCATTTATGGACCACCGCGGGAGACAACCGTTTGCGCCAACCACCACACGACAAAGAGACTCACCAATTTTTTCTGTCAGGCCACCTCATCTCGCCTCCAGGCATCACTGCTGGCGCTACCAAGCTAACCATAATGGTGATGACGATGGCGATAAATGCTCGCGAGCATAACGCCACCTATCGCTCGAATGCTGTTAACCCTGACTGCGGCCTACTCACAGGACACGTGTGTGCCACAAGGCACAAATGACTTTACAGGGAGTGATAGCCCAACTACAATGTCCAGTTAGATATGTATGCTCGGTGTACATAAATTTAACCAAGTGGCACATGTCTGCTGATTGACACGTCTGTGTTCCAGTGATGTTCCATACTATGCCAAAGAATCACCATTCAGAGATATGAAAATTCCTTACTTCAGAAATTTTTTCCCTGCAAACATTGACGAAATTCTCCGCACAAGAGTACTGATGTCCACCCCCTCCACGTACACACATACTATAATCACACATGCCTCACGTACTGGCGACTTTTGAAATCATGACTAGCCCCTCCCCTGTTGCACAACAAAAGCAAGATTTTATTAATTCATATACTGTTAGTACATTTCACATTGTGGGCTTCAAGTTTAACCCCCGCCAGTGAACTAGAAATTGCTCCACGAAAATATCAGAAACAAATCTCAAAAGCCATGCTTGCGTGGTGCATGCGTCAGAATCGATTACAGCTGATAAAGACGCACTGTGACCGCTAATTATCGGTCGTCAGAGGAGAATTTACCCAATCCTGTAATTCCCTTCAATATCATGAAGATTCCCTTTTTCCCTTTGGTTCAAAATTAAAGGCAAAATTCACAAAAAAAGGTAAATTCCCCGCACGGAACATCACTGCTGTGTTCATGTGTGAATCATGTAATATATGCCTACACGCAGTATGCACTTTTGAAAAGTGCTGGTTAGCTACCAACTCTATTTTCCACACTGGTCTTCAAGTCTGCATTAAACATATAGATCGCTAAATGAATTTCAGCAAAGAGACATTTCTGAATTCCGAGAAGGGCTAAAAGAGTATTATTGATAAAGGGCCTCAAGGTTCTCAATTTCATAAATTAAAAAAAAGAAAACTGAGAAACAGCACATTCCTCCTTGAAAACTGTGCACCAGAAGAACATATCTGAGTTCTGTAGACTAAATCTGTTTTATCAACTCAAGTAGAGCTTATACTGCAGATTTACGTACAGCTTACAAGAGCTTACAAGGTTATACTGCTGTTTTACAGCTCACATCTCTTATGTGGGCTCTGCTCATGCCTACTCCAAGATTGTTTCTATAATCTGATGCTCTGTATCATCTATCTAATTTTTGCACTTGGCCCTTATTAATTAGCCAATCTTATCACTAGCTTTCCCTGTCATTTCTGTGCCCTTAATGTACACAATGTACACAAAAACAATAAGCAGAGATAACTAGGATTATCTAGTTGAATAGAGATTTAGGGTTGGTTTGTAAATATTGACTGGATATTTATTTGTGAAGCATATCAAGGAGCTGAAATTGACAAGAAAAACTAGAGGTAAGAATAAGGCTGGTTCGTGCACATGGGCCCAATCTAATGGATTCGTTTCACAAAATTTTTTGAATAGCTTACTTTACTACGTAGTTATAGAAATATTGATTGTTGTCCAATTTTTTATTTAGTAGTTCGCATAGTTTCTGAAAAAATAATAATTACTTTAGAAGGTGAGTATTTTTCCAAAATTATAGTATTTCCTTTTCACCACATCAATTTAACTTTAAAAAACTTGAAAGAATGAATGTACATGAAAAAATATTTTTTCTGTTTTATGTATTTAAATAAAAATGCCAACAATGTTTCACCTGAACAAAAAACAAGTCAGTGAGATTTAACTGCAATGTTCTTCAAGACTTTTTCTTTAAAAACTTCCACGGAACATGATGTCACGAAGACGGACATATTGACGCCCCATTTTGTGGCAGAGAAAAAAAAAAAGGAAGGATTAACCTTCACGAGAATTAGCTTGGAAGATAAAGATAGTATTATTCCAAGTTTTGTAAAAAAAAGTATATTCTCCGATGTGGGAACAACAATGAAAAAAAGTGTTAGCCTAGCTTCCCAATTGCTTTGTTTACTTGTCTAAGCATCTAATGATGTTGACTCAGGCATGGTGACATGTAAATAAAGAAATATGAACGATAGTGTGCATGTAATTATCATAAATTGACAGAGTACAATTTACAGTGTAGCTCGGATGTATGTGGTCGGTAAATAGAAGATGCTTGCTGCAACTGAAAATAAACAAAGAGGCAAGGGAGGAAAGATACGAACCATCTGACATTTCCTCTATTGTAAGCGTCACTTTTTCCTGGGTCTACAAGAGCTAGGCTATACGCATGGCTATCCCCTTAACAAAAACAACAAAGCTTAATACGCAGCCTAATGAGAAATTTTATATTCGTTCACAGTAAGAAGGTGTGCATCTAATATGTTATTGACACTTACGATAAGTCGCTGTCCTGAAACTGCAAAGCAGCCAGGAAATCAAACTCTTAACGTTAAAGACAGTAAGGAGTGAACACGCTTTTTTTTTTTTTCAAAATTAGCATCAGCTATCTAGACAGACTGAAGAACACGTGCAAATGTCCGTAAATATGCAAGTCCCATGAACTTGGTCCAGACAACAAAGACTGCCAAGTAGGATACAGCGGCCATCCTATCTGGGCCATTTTGTTATTTGCACTCCAATTGCACTTGATTTGATGGCAGGCTATCTTTGGCTACAGTTATCTCGTGTAGCCGGCAACAAAGGCACATATACAAATCAGTCATTTACCTGCGTACAATGTTCCCACCCGAGGACTTCAATCTCAGTAGCATGGAATTGGTTCATGAGCTTGATGATAATGCATGAACAAAATCAAAGGCATGCCATTACGACACGTGAGTGCAAAAGCCCAGAGGACAAAGTCTTTATGTTGATATTTTAAAGAATAACACTGCCCTAGAGCTTTTTTTTAACAACATCTCGGGGTCATCCGCTGTGTGAAAATTAAACAGAAAGTGAAGAAAAAAACAGTGTGGAGCACGTTTAGGGTACATAATCAACGTAGTACAATTACAGGAAATCACAAAAGAACACACAGTATGATCACAGAACACACAGAGGATGATCAATATTTGTAAAAGAAGAGTGCAAAAAGAAAGTTGATATGGATGGTCAAAAAAGAACATTTTTATGAGCACCAGAAGAAAAAAAGAGGAAGGGGTCAAGCAAATATTATTTCGAAATGTCAGATTAAACCCTACGGTGGCAATGTGTACAACTGTATACACGAATCATACACATGAATAACGACGGCGTGTAACACACCACAAGTTACTTCAACTGGCTTGAAACGCAAGGTGCATAGTTGTGCACACATGGTGCTCATTTAACCTTATTATACTGAGTATTGCTGGAGAGGCTGCTATGTTTGGTGAACTAACCAACATGCCATATTTCGGAGGGCATGCCAAAATGATAACTCTTGTTTGCTCCACGTGAATAGAGTCAAAAACAAAATATGCATGCAAATCGAGCACAGGCTTTTGGTCATTTTTATAAAGCAAGAATGAAACGTCAGATTGTAGTCTCAAGACAGCTATTTACATAATTAATTATGAAAACTTGCACAAAACAACTGGAAATTAGCTGGATTGTTTTCTCGAAATGAAATGTAGGGTGCCCTGGAATAATGATGCATAAAATTCGCACATTTTCAGACAGTCCAGCATAATTTACACTTATCAAGACCAATAGCACGGGGAAGGCAATTAGAGTTTTTGAATGTTTGTAGAATCAAAAAATTTTAAAAGTAATGGTTTCACCCCTCCCCTTTCTTTCTTTAATATGATTCAATATGAAATGTTCACATTTCTAGCATGTTATTTCTGTTATCAAGCTACACACATACTATCTGTTCTCAGAACTGTGATGCGATATTATCATTTTTTGCGATATTTTTATGGAAAAAATATATTCACTGAATTAAGACACGACCACAGCTGAAGCAATTTCGGAAAAATTGAGATGCCTGTCTATTGAGCTTCAAATGAACTAAAAAGAAGTTATGATGCAACAGATCAAAATAATGTTCACACACACATACACACACGACAAAAGCCCGTATTGCTCATGTATGTCAGAACAACTGTTTAATCCAGTTTATATTACCTGAGGATGGTACCCAAAATTTGCATCCCAAAACATGGCCCACCAAGTTTAATGTAAACTTGTGAAAAAATGACGCACAATTCCCAGCACTTGGAATACCTAGCGCAGCAATACGAACTGGTTTGTTACACTGAGGTATTTCATTTCTGACATTGCTTTTCTGTGCCTTTGTAATTATTGTGGGTGAGCTCGCTATCAGTGAGACAATCCTTTATCCAGCTGATAAACTAAGTCATCGATAACATATGAAAAGATCTACAGTATTCGTACAGTATTCGTGTACGAAAGTAAAAATGAGTAAAAGGCACACGACAAAGAAAAAGTGACATCGTTCTTTTAGCACAATTTACAAATTACGGATATATTAGCAAAACTGTCGCCTGGTATAAAGTGGCATTCTAAATGCTTTCCACTTACATTGAGAGGCCTTTGAGATCTCTCTCTCTCTATTTACCATTTGAAAACATGACAGTCAGGATAGCTGAATGAGTGTTTGGAAGAAAGGAGTAGCATCACTCACAGGTAAACAATGTTAGCAGTCTGCTGAACCAATCAATGACCAAGCAATCAGCACATGTAGTAAACAATAACTCAGAGATCTGTCTCACCCCTGGGTACTCTCTGAAACGATGTGATGAGGAAAGGATCTCCCCTGGAGAGCACGCTGCCAAATTCCGACGCCCACGTGTCTCCACAGCTCTCGGCCAGGGCGCTGAGTACGGCCAGCGAGAGGATGGTGCACTGCCAGGCATTGCCCAGATCCACCAGCCTTTCGCCCATCCCGCACTCCAGCACGTACAACAGAGCAAACTCCGTCGCAATGCCCCCATTGCAGAGTACCTGGACCCAGTTTCGCTGCCCTCCTGTGAAAAGCGTGCAATAACGTAAAGTTGCACAGGCACAGACAAGTGTCCACAGCTTTGAGAACGCAGCTCTTTTCGTTCAGGAATGGTAAGCTACGATCGGTTCAAAGTGCAAACTGCAAAAAGTGAAATGTGTTGATGTTGGCTGTAGGGTAATAAATTGCCCAAGTGTCATGTAATTATAAAAACATCATAATGACATTTTGATTGGCAATTTGACATTTAACTGTAAGCTTATTGCGAGAAAGTGGTATGCGTTGCGCTCTAGAGATATTCTGTGCGTACCAAAACATTTTTGATTAGTGCATCAGCAAATTCAAGAGGAGGAAAAGCTAGCAAAATGGTTAATCAAACTTTGTGATATTAATCACAGGAAATTTAACTTTTTATATACACAGGAACAATTCTTGCATTGTAGTATAATAGCATCAAACTCACCTTCTTTATGGTCCGGTTCGAACTTCTTTTTCAGCTCGGATCTAAACTTTGTTGCTCGAGAGGATGAAATAAAGAAAGCGAATAGGCTCGCTAGAAACAGATAGCTGCTAAAGGTCAAAATGAAGCCGACCACCACACCTGAAAGAGAGAGAAAACAAACCGCCAATAAGTTACAACCTTCAATTCGAACACAGCGAAATTCCGGGCAGCAAAATCCTACCATATCAACAACAATACTAACCACATAACGCTCCTGAAATGTCGAGGCTTTTCCTCTTGTATGCCCAAGCTGATATTAAAATCGGAATGAACGCGGAAAAGAAGAATCGCAGAGGTGTGGGAGGTGCAACACCTGCAAACACAACACACACGAAATAAGAGCACGCGTCAAAATGCTGCATCAAACAGCTGCGAGGTAATAGCTACAAACCCGCGAAGTCCTCGCCACACGGCGAATAATTTTCCAAAGAGAGAAAGACGCCACTTACTTTCAGTGTACCAAGACGAAACCACTGACAAGGACCAAATGGCCAATGATAGAGGTAGTGTCACGGCGAGGAGGATAACTAAAAGCATGTTACAGTGGAAAGAAAAGAAGAGAAAAGGGATCCGACGTTATATGGTCTTTTGTAAGAGTGTCGTTAATTTCATCGCACTGTTCCGTACACGACTGGTGGCGTTGACAACCGCAAAACCAACTACAGCACGGATCGCACAGTACGCTGGCAGATACAAACCGCACACACGGCACACACGCACACGCAACACCACCGGTAAATAAGCGACATGCGAAATTAACAAACAGAAACGATGTCCGGAACATGACCTACTACACTCCTGACCTGCCCAGAGAGCACCTCTTCCAGCGCCCACGTTCTAGTTCATACCTTCTGCCGCTAGGGCCGTCACCTACGAGCGGCGTGGCGCTAGGCAGCACCTGTTCGCTGTCGTCTGCTTCAGCCATCGCTGTGGCAGTGCAAATCGTTCTTATTGTGCATGAATTGTGTATGAATGTGTAAAATATGGCAAATAAAGCGATATGATTCCTCGTCAGAGTTGGCTGCATTCGTGTGGACGTTTGAAGCAGAAATAGAACCGTAAAAAAAGCACACAAAGGGTCACAGTGGCAAGCAGACGGGAACTTTTCTACAAATGAAGGAAAATTTATTATGAAAATATTTCTTGAATGAAAACGTAGTCCAACGAGATAAAAAAACTATTGTTAGGCATTCATTGTTCACACTGAATCACGATGGTTCCAGACGATACGCATACACAAATTGCAGAAGATACGCAGAAACACAGTAGGTCGTGTGCAGAAACTTGCAGACGGCAGATAGCTGCAGTAGTCAGCTCTAATAGTGGCCGCGTGCAGTTTTTTTTTTTAGATGAGCTGACACCTCAAATGTAAGTATGGTGTATTGCTGCGTGCCATATTGCAAATCGGAACAAGGCAAACAAAGTAAAGTAAGTTTTCACGAGTTTCCTGCCACAGACATACGGGAAGAATGGATCGAGGCAATTGGAAGAAAAGGTGAGTCTTGTGTTTTTGAGAGTCGTTTCAATTCAGAACGAGTTGCAAGCTAGCAAGAAGCACCAGGGTGCTTTAGTAAACTTTATTTCCGTGTGTTATGCTAATTCACTGAGCTAAAAAACATGAAAGCTTTTTTAAAGTACCGCGGCTAATATGGCAGGCTCCACAAATAGTGCCAAGAAATTTAAATATAGCACACAAGAAAAAAGTAAATATACGAAATCTGTAAATTATGTAAAAATGCGTAGCGGTGGGTTGCGAGGGGTTCGAGCACCCTTCCCGAAGGCTGCCTCAACAAATGCCGCCGAAATCCATAAAAAAATTAATGATATGAAATATTTACGTGCTGCCTCCACAGTTTGTCTCTCTGTGTGTGTGTGTGTGTGTGTGTGTGTGTGTGTGTGTGTGTGTGTGTGTGTGTGTGTGTGTGTGTGTGTGTGTGTGTGTGTGTGTGTGTGTGTGTGTGTGTGTGTGTGTGTGTGTGTGTGTGTGTGTGTGTGTGTGTGTGTGTGTGTGTGTGTGTTTAGCGATGGACAACTCTTGAACACTGGGTGTCACTGAAGTTAGCGACCGAATTTGGTCAAATGTATTTCTCATCTCAAACTTCTATCTTCCCATACAGCTTTGTTCGTTTCTGTATAAGCTTACTTAAGGTAATTAGAAACGTTACGCCGGTAACGAAATGTGGCGATTAACTGTTCACTCTATATAGGGCTGGCAGGCGGTCGGGTATAATGACATAATTGAAGTCCTTCGTGCAATGAGCCCATCGGCTCTGTGAGGGTTAAGAGACCCAGCCGGTGAAACCGAAATGAGGAACCTGGAATAATCAGCGACAGATACTCTATTTATGTGCGTGCTGCATCTGAGATTACATCATGCATGACAAAGATTCGTTTTGGAGAATGCAAAAGAACAAAAACCACTGAAGTCATCGTCGTCAACGGCGGAGTCATTGTACAGGTTAGAGGTTTGCGCTCTAAACCAAGACCAAGGCGCTCAAGTGCGCCTCGGTTTCGGCTCTGTCGTATTGGGTCGCGCTTCGTTACTGAGCAGCCATTAGGAAATTCAGCTTTGTTATGAAACCTTGTATAGCCAATGAGCTCTTCGAATAAAGGGCTTCAAGTATGCCACTGGACTCGACCACGTACCATCACTAAACATCAATCGACGAATGTAGTCATCTAAAAAGACATTTACAAAGGCTGCGAGAAAATATGAAAATGCACTAAATGGGTATACAGGTACTTCCCCAGAATAAAATCGTGGCTATGCTTTTTCTTAACCTCCCCATTTGGCTTGTTACATTTTGGAAAAATTAATTACAAAAAAGGTGTTATGGACTGTTATTTTGCAATCTTGCTAGCCATGCGTATACGCCTTTACCTTTGATGAAGGTTCAGGAAAGCATCGCTGGGAGCCCAGCGACCGGTCGAAGGTATGCAGCCTGCATTTTACCGCTGAAGATTACAGAACAGTGACGAAAAGGAAGATGTTGAAGCCCACAGCCGTGCCTTCCTTATTTCCCGCTTCTCCTGATCCACGTGGGCAAGATCCAATGCCGCGGAAAAAGCGGCTAAAACGAACGCAGGGGGAAACAACGCTGGCACCCATACAAGTAAAAATACTGTAAGTAAAACTTGAAGTCTAACACAACAACGGATAAGAATAATGTTAGCAGTATTCCCTTATGCGTTTAGCGGGACAATATATCTGTCATGCTTCGCTATTTTTTCGGCTTAACAGGGGAACGTCCAACGCAGATTCTTCTCAAGAAGAGCGAGCATCAGCGGAGCCTGGGGAAGTATATAGTTCTGAAAACCCAATTGAAACTGCACAAGAGGCCGAGTGGTTGCATTTTCCATCAAGTCAGGACAACATGGAGGACTGTAGTTCAGTTATACAAGGGGAACACCAGAAGAGGCCAGTGCGGCGCTCCATGACGTCGCAAACGTCGATCGGTTTGAAGAAGATGCGCTCCCTGGTCGCGGCAACTAAGACGTTGCGGCGGAAGTGCAGCAGGCTGAAAGAAATGAACAGTAATTTGCATTCACAGCTAGAGAAGCTAAAGAAAGATTTTTTCGAGATGAAAGCCCTCGCCGAGGCGAATGGCGCTCTAACGCTGCAGGTACGCAGTTACGTCAGTGGACGAATGTTATATTAATCCTTTTATATTCGCACTTAATTTTAAATGACTCTGAACATAATAACAATTTAGGAGTAAGTCAATTCTATCAACATCACCCGTACTACGAGAGGACGTCCGGTGAGCGAAGGAATTCTCGAAACTATAAGAGATTGTAAAGGTGGCGATGCTACCCTTAAGTTCTCGCGCATCGGCTAGCAGTGACGTCATACTTTGACGGCCTCAGGTAATGTCTAAGACTGCTGTGTTAGTAGATGCAAGGTCTGAAGTAGCAAGTTTCAAAGAAATGTTCTCAGCCAATGCGGCCAAGT
Organism: Rhipicephalus annulatus; assembly: GCA_013436015.1. Lineage (NCBI taxonomy): Eukaryota > Metazoa > Arthropoda > Arachnida > Ixodida > Ixodidae > Rhipicephalus > Rhipicephalus annulatus. The sequence goes on along the minus strand of WOVY01002283.1, from coordinate 5,718 downwards.
ACACAAGGAGCGACGCAACATAAAGCGACGTGCACGTGTCGAAGATTGTTCGCCAAACTCAGAACATTAAACCTAGTCTTAATTTTTTCTGTTCTAATAGTCGTATGATCGGAACAGGAACGATAGAGAATTATCAGGTACTCATTTATCAGTCTATTAACTTAGTGTCCCTATACTTTTTTGTAAGAAACGTCAGAAAGGGGAGGATGGAAGCTTGCAGTAAAAAACCTGTGAACAGGGGTTGTTCCCATTCTTTAATCGCTGTTTACACACACACAAACACTGAAAATAATCATGAACCAACTCGCTTAATCAGTAGTTTTAGCAAAGTTGTTTCGAGCCGGCGTTTCGACAAGCAGGCTTGTTTTCTGAAAGACTGAAATACAATTATAGCCTTAAGGATGACAAGTCCGCTGTCATGATGTCTGCTCGAGAGAAACTCTGTTTATAGATTTTCTTCTTCATATAAATTTACGTGACATTTTAGTGTACGCCGATGCTGGCAATCTTTCTGGTCATACGAAGGTGTAGGCCTGACATAAGGACACGGAATAAAAGAAGGTTGGTGGGTAAGCGCGCACATGAGCAAGTGTTTAAGATACGAAGGTCGGTGTGTACCCCCTTGCGTGATTGGCGCACCCCGAGTTTATTCCTTTATCCTGCGAACAACGAGTTCAAATTTCTGTCGTCGCAAACAATTAAGGACATTGGACTGACAACTGGAAAGACAGTAATTTGCAAGCTGTGTTGTGTTGGTGCTATGGGCCGATCGGTTTATGCTCGTACAGGAAGCCACGCTTGACGCACATGTGATGTCTGCCTTATAAACTTGAGCGAGCAGCATTGCATTCAAAAAGGAAGGAATGGTTTGGAAAGTGTAAGTGAACAGTTTCCGCTAGTCCGTATGTGTGAGTCGGTGGCCGGTTACTGAACATGACGCAAGTCTGAAGTTGCGCAATTCATTAATGTAGCATAGCTGCAATTGAATGTCCACGTGGTGACATGAAACATCTATTATTGTCTTAAGAGTAAACGCATATCTTTTCTCGCGATTATGAATTGTTGAATAAGGAATGATGCCAAATGCAAGGTTTCGACAATCAGGTGCACTATTCTTTGTCAGGACAGCAACAGCCTCCTTTAGTAGCGTGTGTGTGAACGTTTGCTCACTCTCCCACAACATCTAAACTTGTCTTGACAAGGGCAAGTCCAGTACGTAAATGTCGAATTGTTGGATGCGCCGGCATTCCCTGCTCTACGATGTTTCAGCGGGTCAAGCTTCCATTCTCCCCTGCACTTCCGCTTTCTTCCAGTATGTTATCTTGCGCGTGATTTACGCATTTCAACTGCCCTTTCATCATCAGGAAATGCTGGACGAGAACGACAAGAAGGCTGAATTTTTGAAGGAGCAATTGCAATGCCTGCGTGAGAAAAATCACCGTTGGAAAGAGGTGACCATCAGGCAGGCCATAATGTGGCAAGCTAAATCACCCTGCGGGTACGAAATGTTGCGGAGGTCTGGGTGCCTCACCCTTCCAAGTCGCATGACACTGAAGCGTTACATTGGCTACTGTACTGGAGCAGTTGTTTCGTCGCTAATGAAGCAAAGGCTGCACACGGAAAGCACACACTTGTCCGAACGGGTACGTTACTTCGATCAGAATTATTTACAATATGCACGCGAATAACGAAGGAAGCAGCGCACGCGGCAGTGTTTGACTGATCAAAATACATGCTAGTATAGCCGAATGAAAAGTGATTTAAAGTGAATAAACAGGGACCAGACCTGTGGCAAGGATTACTCGAACGTAAGATGTATTGTTTAAGAGTATACGGCAGTGCGCTATGTTTGCTCTAAACCCTAATCATTTCTGTTAAATTATGGGTCATGTACGGAACAACAAAGAAGGTTATTTATATAATTAACTGTCTCCGCCGATATATAACGCATGTCTGTTAACAGTGAATTCCCCCCCCCCCCATTTTTTTTGTTAGGAAAAAATGGGCTCTTTGATTGTGGATGAAATGTCTTTAAAGCAAGCACTGACGTACGAAAAAAAAGGAGACAAAGTCCATGGCCTAGTCGAAATGGGAGGCCTAGAAAAAGAAGTGGGCATTCAGAACGAGCTGGCCACACACCTTCTCGCCTTTGTATTTGTAGGCTTATCAACGCACTACACGTAAGTGAATCATCACTTTGTCTATCACTATACGTTTCGCTGTGACTGAAAGACTAACCCCACCTATAGATATAAAAAGAAAACGTTGTCTTTAATTAACCAATGATGTGCTATTCCGCGACCAGGGCTGAAAGTCTGGGGAGGGGCAGGGGAGTCGTCTTCTATTTTTTAAGGAGGGCTCCCCCCCCCCCTTTCCCCCGGCAAGTCAACTTTAGCATTGTGCACTTATTTGACAAGCGCTCGAGATGAGCAATTGGCTCTCCTCCTCTCTCCAACGGAGTGAGATTTTAAGCCCAGCTGACACCGACGCTACAGAATACTGCTAATTTTTATCTTTTTCAGGCTACCCGTGGGATATTATTTCACGCAGTCAGTAAAAGGAGACCACCTGCATCAACTAACACTTGAAGTAATTAAGTCCATCGAAGAAGCAGGATTCCAAGTGGTCCGACTTGTAGCTGACAACCACGCTTCGAACAAAAAGATGTTCACCATGTTAGGGAATGGTCGTATGATGCCAGTTGTGCCGTAAGTTGCTAAGTATATATTTTTGCTCTCAGCTCGCATTAAGCTGTGCGCAATGCCTAGTGTAAATATTTTTTTATATGTATTCGCAGTGTGCCCTCAATGTATGCATGGATCGAATCCCAGCTGCGGCTGCTGCTTTTCCGATGGAGGCGGAAATGTTGTAGGCCCGCGTTCTCAGATTTGGGTGCACGTTAAAGAACCCCAGGTGGTCGAAATTTCCGGAGCCCTCCACTACGGCGTCTCTCAAAATCATATGGTGGTTTTGGGACGTTAAACCCCACATATCTATCAATCAATGTATGCACGCGCATGCATGCCGTGTTTGAGTGAAAAAAAAAAAAAAAGACTTGGTCGCACAAAAAAAAAAGCCTGTATCAGCATCAGAGCCCCCCCCCCCCCCCTTCTTTTTTTTTAATCAGCGCTGCCATATAAGAAAGCCGTGTCCATAACAAGATTGCTATCAACAGTACAATCGCTGTAAATAGCCCGTCTTTACAAATCAATTGACGTTACGCGTTTGCGTAATGTATGCGCACCTGCATGCGACTGTATGAATGGGTGAGTATACTTAAAGTTTCGGAAGATTTAAGGTGTAGGTAATCTCAATAAAACACACACACAGACCTGCAGGATCATGGCATGAGTGGAGAAATTTTATAATAAGGTAATAATTAACAACGCACACGTCCTTCGAATGGCTAACATTTACATTACTTTGGTAAAAAACAGAAAACCGTATATGCAACTAATTATTCACACCGCAAACGCCGCCTTTCTCCAATTTATTTATTCATTTTTTTTTGTTGTTGTTGCAGACATCCAATGGATATGAATCGGAGGCTCTTCCTTTCTTTTGACCACTGCCACATCCTGAAAAATCTCCGCAACCAGATGTTGTCCACCAAACGCGTTCTGTTCAACAATGGGCATTACTACAGCCCCACGTATTTGAGAAAGTTGCTGGACATAACAGAAAAACAGTCGTCGTTCAAGCTTGTTCGGAACCTTACGCAGAAGCACGTTTACCCGACGAACTTCGAGAAATTAAGCGTGAAGAGGGCCGTTGAAGTGTTCTCTCCACAGGCATGTATAAGAAAAGGTGTAAACCCATTTAGCGTTAGTGTCACACACTCCCAGATTCTCTGTATTCCTTGTAGACATCACAATGCGTGACGCACACAGGTCATGCAGGAAATGCCTTTTCGTTAGCTGTAAATTATGTATGCTTCCTGCAACCTGTATTACACAAAAAAATACATCTAATTGAGCTAGAATCATGCTCGCAGTTTTCTATCAGTAGTGACGTTTATACTTCTCAAATTCTTTGGCGCGCTCGGGCAAACTTTTATGCGCTAATATTACGCCACAACTCATTTTACATCATATTACGTCAAGTGAATGTTCATGCAGAAGCAGAAAAAATTTTGCAGCTTTTCGTTCAAATGAAGCAGTACAAAAACTGCCTTTTAATAGTAATTCACCGCAAACGATACGTGAATATTCATGTTAGTTTCTGGTTTATTTGTTTGTAGAACCCAAACGGAAGCAAATGGTGAAAATGTAATTCAATACGTATATAACTGCTAACATATTTATCAGTATGGTCACATAAAAACATGCACATGAGCTGCTGCTACTGCTGCTGCTAACAGCGCATGGTTATCTGAACATACAATTTCCCTTTCTTAACGAATGTACCTGCGCGTATTGCTTACCACACAATAATTACGTATCATTAGAGCTTCTATAAATATATGTTCACTAACACAAACTCACTTAAAAGTGCACGTTATTGATGACTGCAGTGCCACTTGTAACTCGTCTCACTTGCTGTATACGAACGTCCAAGCTTAGAAACCTCTCTCTAAATAATTCCGATCATTTTTAATATGTCGCGTCTCCTTGGTTTCTAGGTGACATCGGCCTTACGATACCTCTTACAATACGGCCGCAGATTTGGCATTTTCGGGTTTGAAGACTGCCTGCCAACCATCGAGCTGATGGAAATGATATTTAAATGGTTCACCATACACAACATAAGAAATACAACCTTCCACGTAGTAAGCCGGGACCAAAACAGGATGCCGTTCAGTTCCCCAGATGATGACAGGTACATTCCATTTATCCCGCTAGGTTTCATATTTTCTACAATAAACTGCTTTATTTTCAGGTTGATATGGCTGGAGCAGGAATTTCTGCCCTTTTTCGCAGCATGGAAAGCCGCGGCACCACATAAGAGGGCATTCATATCTCTTGAAACATACGAAGCTCTCCAACTGACCACAATGTCCACAGTACAGTGCACACAATTTCTCATCCGTTCAGGTTTCCTATACGTGTTGACTGCCAAATTCTCCAGTGACCCTGTCGAAGCACTTTTTTCCACCATCAGACAGCTTCAAGGAAGCAACGATCAGACAGACGCCCGTGCTGCGCTTTCATCACTGCAGAAAGTCCTCGTGATGGGAATGATGCACTCATCACCAAGCGGCAGTACAGAGCAAACAACGTCTCCTCTTGGATCGCCCAGTGCAAGGCAGGCGTCGTGCTCCACAGCAGTAAAGCAAGCCGGACAACCTCTGGAAATGCACTCGCTAGTAAACCAGAATCAAGGGTCGTCAGGCGAGTGCGCGGCATCGACATCTGCTACTATAACCCAGACGATGCGGCCACATCTAGAAGCCCTGCAGACTTGCCGTGGTGCGCTTTTCATATCTCGTTGATTCCGTGTAATGGAATGATTTACATTATTAAAATTATTACACACCGTCCAACAATTCCCCACTATACGATATTATGCATATATTATAAACTCTGCGCTGCTTACTGTGTTACATGCAAGCCGCGTGAGGCAGCGTTTGCGTCAGTGCACGATGTAGATGAAAACATGCTTCTCAATCAGTTATACTGTGTATGTATGTAACGATAAGTCCATGGTACAAGCAGGTACTATGGCTTACATTTAAAAAATATAACATGCTTTCCACCAGGCGCCCACACAAACTCGACT